>CACTHL010000691.1:0-140813 GCA_902712375.1 Dioscorea dumetorum
GATGCAGCAAAAATGGGCTCATATTGATTTTTCATTCAACGCATGACAAGAATGTTTTTGTCTCCAATGTATCTAGTGACTTGTGATATTGCACGCTGAGCTTTGTTTGAGGCAGTATAATAAGATGTCACTGAAAGCTGAGCAAATTTCGGAACAGCATAACCTGTACATTACAAATGAAAAAAACACAGTTTATAACACAGTATATGAAACATAGTACATAAACAAGATGGTTGATCATCTGCTTGTTAAAGGAAAACGCTACTAAGATCTCCAGTGTTTTTAATTGAATGGGTACATGATATCGTACTGGTTATATTTTTTTTTTTCTTGCATTTTGGAAGGGGAAATAATAAAATTATTGCCTCTCTAGATGATCTGTTAGTGGAGCAGTTTCATGCTTCAGATGTTATTATTTGCATGGTTCACTAAGAAAGTTCATATTCTACAATGGCATGGCTTTGTACAAGAAGGTAAACATGGGTATTCATTTTAAGAATATAGGCCAAGTCATACCTCCAAAAGTGGCACTAACCCCGGAAAACATAAGCAATGGAGGAACCTGTACCAAAAAGAGTAGATACCATACATAAATAATTAAAACTTGATAAAGGCAGTCATGAATAGGTTTCATTAATGATCATGTCATAACAAAATGCTGCTTCACAAGCAGCAGGTGGGCTTACTCTGGAATAAAATCTATTTTCATCCAAATATTGCGATCTTTTAATAAACATCAAGAATTCAAAGGAACAAGGGTCAAGAAATACACTATGAGGATCAAAACTATCTCACCATGTACATAAAACAGTAACAAAAATTCCACCAATTCTGTCTAACATTAATCTAGAGAACTGGGAGCGATTCACAGAAGTTGCAAAAAATAAAGTCATACACGCTCATTTCAGTGTACAATGAAAACAGTAGACAGGGTTTTGATGAGAGTCCAGAACATTCAAGATTTCTAATAATATGAATAATTTGTGCCTTGCTCACAATATTAGAACGTGAGGCTGAAGTGCTATCTTTCATGTAGTTACCTAAACAATTTTCAATTACTTCCAAATTTTCCATAAAAAGTGCAGTTATTTATTTGATCAACTATGCCATCAAATAAATGAGGCAACATAAATTAGTAATAGGACTAGGTTCATCAATGAATCTGACTGATATAGTACATTCTTTTAAATAAATTATGCCCTGCCACTTTGTGCTCAGGTTGTGAACAAAAAACTCTGGCCAAACCAGTCGCTAAAGTAAACAAACAAATGCAGGCAGGTTGCCACTTTTGTCAGGAACAATTATAAGATCCCATCTCTTACAAAATGGGTTCGTCATTCTTGATTTGCCAAAGAAATATATATGTATATATATATCAGAGAATGACAATCAGACAGTACACAGGTCACTCTTTGAGTAGTTAACTACAAGACAATTCAAGGAAAGCGTATAATTTAAATCAAAATTAAAAAGTTCGAAACTAATTTGTTAATCTTGAAGCGACATGTTTACAGTTGGATGGCCCTTCTATTATTTCTAAGTGGAGCCCCTCTTCAAATTTTTGTCTCATCTTATGTAAAGATAATAGTTTACAACATTTGATAGAAGTTTTAAAAAACAACACATCTTGTAGTTGCCACATCATCCATATCAATTAGTGGCGTGATCTATTACAAATATTAGCCAATTGAGGACTTTATATTGAAGACATAGAAAAACCAGTCTGGTGAGAAATTTCAATAATCAATGTAAACCAATACCAATTTTATAATTAACACACAATATACAATTTGCAGAAGTTTGAAAGCAGCATATATTGTATGTACAGAACTCAAGACATTACCCCTATTAGCATTTGAAGCCACTTGGGTCCTTTCACATGTTTCTGAACTAATGGAATCCCTGTCACAAGACCAAAAAGAGAACATCACAAACAATAACTTGAGACCCAAATTAACCACACACACACACACACACACACACACACACAAAAGTACACTGCACCTGTATTGAAACCATGAACCGCACTTAGCATAGCAGCAGCTCCTGAACCCGCCTACCCATCAATTAAAACACAATCGATAGGCTTTATGAATTAAATATCTTTTTAGAAAGCGGAAAAAACAGAATTTTCAACATACCACAGCAGTTGCATCATGAAGAACCGAAGTAATTGTCCATCCCGCACTTCCCTGCATTACAAAATTATTAACTCACCAGAAAAAAGGGAAAGAGAATCTTGCTGATTAACACCCAAAGCTTCCAAACAAAACAAATAAAAACTACACAAACAAACAGAGAGACCAAGAATTGAGACCGAGTTGGGATCAATGAGTGACAGGCATCGGGGGCACCGCGCAGAACCAAGACCAGGTTTGATGGTTGGGTCATAATAGAGATTCCCACTTCTAAGCTTCTCCCTCATACACTTCCCGTGTCCCCATGGCCTACCTCTTGAGTAGAAACCTAGCAACGTCACTGAGGTATCATTTATAAAGCCATAAATTAAGCGCAAAAAAGGAATCAGAATTAAATACCAAATAAATCATTTGACTAACCCCTGTTTATGATTGTTTTAATTTGTCCACATTTTAGACGAAAAGCACAACTTAACCAGTAGAATAAGATAAGTAATAATGTCACCCATAACAAAATCTTTTTATAAAAAAAGGAAGAAATTTATATATTATCTCAATGAACCTTCCTTCAATGGTTCGATGCAACACACTATCATGTATGAAAAAAATTTCCCTTCTTTTGGTGTAGCATATATATCAATCTTGAAATAATCTTCTAAGTTTTTTTTATTTTTTGTTTTAAATTTTTCACTTTTTAATCTCAAAATTTCTCAAACTTCCAATAAACGCGAAGGAAGATCCAATGGAACAAATCAAACAAAATAGTCAAATTTTTCAAAAGCATAAAAATTAAAAATCAAAAACATACCCTAAGACCAAAATTTTCTACAAACCCCAGATTAAAACAAGCAAGATAGAGTCCTAAGAAAGGTTGCCGTCGGAAATGTGGATGCCAGAAGGGAAGAGAGACTCGATAAGTAAAGGTAAAATAAGGAAAGCAGTGATAACTAATATGATAGATGATAAAGGTAAAAATGTAATTCTAATAAAAATTAACTAATACCAGGATCCAAATGGCCATAAGTAATTTTATAAGGGTCTTATAAGGTAGTTGACTAGGTCAACAATTTGTTTGGTCATATTGAAATTTGTGAGGGTCCAAATGGTCCTTACTTGTAATTTAAACTAATAATAAAATTGACAATGAAAATGACAATAGTGTCAAAGAAGCAAGAAAACGAGCAAAACTATACAAATAAATTAAGATGGCACAATTTATCCTTAATAAGAAAAAAAAAATTTAAAAGCAAACATAAGCAAAGGATCTTGCATTGTCATAGTGAGTAAAGCTCTTGCATGTTATTCCTACAATAAAGAAAAATATGTACCGTTGATAGGAGATTTGGATCCAAATTGGGAATCCTATAAAGCTTGAAAACTATCAACTAAAGAAGAATCTTGAAGTTATACACTTGTACACTACATTAAGGAAACGCAATCATCAATTATTATTTACATGTATGTATACATAACTCAATGCTGAATTGCTAGTCAAACTAAATACTCCACCCATTATAAAACCAAATTGATGGAAATTTAATTTAATTTATTATACAAATAGATAAAGTAGAGGGGTTAAAAATGAACAAAACATCCAAATTTATAGTCCATGCTTCTATGGAAAGTACATAGCAGTTGTACAATAAAATTTAAAGAAAATAACAAGGCAACCAAAAAAGCCACAAGATTTCAATGTTGGGTCATAGTAATAATTAAATATACATTAACAATAATATCATATATATAGTATGAGAAAATCAGCAATTTCTTCATTTCATTCTCCTGTTTTTTTTTTTCATGATTATTTTGCTCAGTTACTAAACTCATTCCCATGACATAAACTGTATAAAAAATCTTTAAATTCTTATTATTCCTAAAGAAGGTTTCAAATTGCTATTTTCTATTGAATTTCAAGTCATTTATTTTCGATGATGCTCTCTTTGTGCATACCTATTAACTGATAATCTACCTATATCACACATAATTAATGGCTAATTAATTAGTACGAATTTTCCAATCTATGTATATCACACTGAACAATGCATTCTCTTCTATTCCTCATAACCATCTCTCTATATCACATGATTTTCCTATACAAATCTCCTTCACATAGACAAACTCATTGAAAACAAAATTATATACAATTCATTTGTTCTTCATGCATGCATTGTTTGTCAGAGCATACATACATAGAAATATACATCTCCATACACACATTGATCACTGACCTTATCATCTAATCACCAGCTAATCATCTTCAGCCTTTGTTTGATGAATTGCTAGTTTGTATCCATAAACCTAAAGCAAGAGTTTAATTTTCATATATTATGCACAGAAAAAGAAAGAAAGTGTAAATATATAGTCCCATAAAACAAGTGTTTGGAATTTTCAACACCACTTAATGTTGCCAACACTTGCACTCATATATTCACCCATTAATCATTGTTTTTCTCAACTAAAGTTGCACATAATGTGATGGCAAATGTGTCAATGAACAAAATTTAAAATTTAAAGCTAATGACAGACTTACCATAAAATTTAACAAATAAAAATAAAACACCCTGCTCATCTTTGATTATTTGAATTTATTATTCTGTAAAATCCATACTAAAACAAATGCATAATCAATACATAGAAAGCACCGACTGCCAAAACCGCATCAATCCATCACATGAGTAATCCCCATAAATAAGCGGAATTCTATAAATTCAGAAGAAAATTAAAAGACCATCACCAACATGAAATTCCAATTCACAATAGCAAAATCTAAATCACAGTTACCGAGTCAATCTAGAAACCCCATCAAAAAGACTAACATCTCCTATCACCACAATAGCAATATAAACAAACAAATAAAACCTAATAAATCAACAGTTATAACGTACAACCAATATATCTCAATTAAAAAACCACAATTAGATTTTAATTCCCAAAACGTAAATCCCAAATCACATCCAGCAACCATGCCCTAGAATACACTCAAGCAACTGCAAGAATCATGAAAAAAAAACCCAAGCTAACAAAACCTTAGCCATCGCCACCACCAACAAAATCAAAAGATACCAATCAGGCCAAATCAAACAATCACGAATCAAGTCCACTCCAAAACCTCAAAATAGATCAAATCCCTAAAACCTAAAAGACAAACTCAATATCTCAATCAAAAACCGCAAAAAAGACCCAAAAAACATCAATGACAAACAATATCTAGAGACCAAGAACCAGAATCTAAGCATCAGATCAATTAACAAGTATAGGACCGAGAGAAAGCGGTACCACAACGAGCGCAAAAGATGTGGAGGCTTTGCTCGTTCTTGTTCTTCCTGATGCCTTGACATCCCTCGCCTGATATGATGAACTCTTATCAAAAGTGGGGATCTCAATGAATCACAGCCGCCCAAAACTGATCGAACGCTTTTCGATTATTGATTTATGGTTTCCTTTAATTCCTAACTGCATTTAAATATGATTTTGATTGCAATTTAATAAAGAGGAAAATTTTCAAATTTGGTTATATTTAATTTTAAAACTTTCTGTTTTATTTGATATTAAATTTAGTGATGATAATAAACTATAAAGTTAGAACATATAAAAAAAGGAAATTAAAAAAACAGACAAGGACATCAAGAGTGACCGATTCTTGTTTCTAAAATGTTTCTCAAGTTTTTCCTTTTAATTTCAAAATGTTTCTCAAATAAGCAATATATTATTAATTTAAAAATTAAAATTTATTTGATATTAATATTAATGAAGGGAGTTAAATTTTTTGTTTTATAAACAGAACTGAAATGTCAGCTACCAAATGGAAACAAAAACTATTTTCCCTCACAGTTTTTTCATCCAAAATGGAAGATCCATCCTGTATGATATAATAAGAGTCTTGGGTTCAACTTTGGCATGTTTTGCTAACTAATCGACAAAGATATTCAGATCTCTCATAATATAATTAAATTGTATTTCCGAAGAACGCTTTGGTTGGACTTGAATCTGCTCAAACACAACTCGTCGCTAAAATTTGCTCTTAGTCAACTTTCTTCGGTTAATCTAGAAGACTCCGACAATCGGATAAAGCTGTGATAGTCAACACCCTCTAACCTTTCTTGGTCAAACCTTAAGCGTGTGATTAACTTCACATAATGACAACTTAGGCAAGGCAACAACTTCTTCATTTCGGGATTCTCGGATGCGGTCGGAGAGTGAGAGAGTTAGTCTTCTTCTTCTTTTAACTCTGAAGCTACTTCAAGAGGAGAGGGGAAGCTACTCCTTTCTCTCCCCAACTTCTTCACCTCCACCTTCTTTTTCTTGTTCTTCATGGAGTCTTGGGGTTGTGGTGATCGCCGACGGCTGAAGTGCGAAGGAGACGCCGAGAGTTCTTGTAAAAAACGCGAGGTTTGGTTTTCGGCCTTGCATGTGATTATTTTGGATCCAAAATGTTCGGTATTAGAAAGTGATGAGAATGTTTGGAGGTTGTTGTATGTTGCTACGCTTCTCTTCTTCATGTTATTAGTTAATTCTAGTAAATGTTTACATTGCTTTTCCGCCATGCTCTCCAAGTTGATTCTTGCTAGTTTATATATATATATACCTAAGCAATTCAAGAACCCTGTTGAATTTTTTTTCCCCATGTGTATTTTGAGTTCTTGTAGTACCTTGGATGTTTACTCTAGATTCTCATGTTAGCTTGTTTTTCTGATTTCATGGAGAGAGAATTGTTCTATTTTTGGGATTTTTTTTTACAATTAGGACCTTGGGTGTTTCATGAATAGCATGATTGAAGCTGAGGCTTGGGATGGTAGAATTAATATCATATATATATATATATATCTTAAATTTGCAAGTAAAGAAGAGGATGTGATCTTATGTTTCCTAGTCTCTATTGAGTCATTTTTTACGGGAGGTACATGGGCCGGAAGTTGGTGGATATTTCTTTTGAATTGATTGCATGATATGTAAGTATTTGCTTTCATTTTGTTTTCAAGGAAACTAGCACTCCAAGCCTTAACCTCTTTTGTTTGTTCTCTATTTGACTCCTCCTCCGAGTTGAATTTGAGGGTAAATGTTGAGGGAATTTTGGCGAGGCTAATAGCATTGTTAAATCAAAGTTTTGAAATGTGAAAATATATTAGAACAACTATCTTGTTTGTTTGAAGAGATGCTCATAATTGGATGCTTTAAAGCGTAATTGTTATATACATGTTAATCATGATCCTTTACATGGGTATTCTTGATAAAGAAGCTTGGATCATGGGCATCACTTGTTGATTGTTTGTGCTATTTCGAGTAAAATTAATTGAATGTTTACGAGTTAGTGATCCTAGACGTAGCTCGGTTATTTTCGTCTTGTGAATAGGTTTGCGGTCTAAACAACGGAATTAGAACTTTGTAGTTGATTTTATAGCGAGTCCTTAACTCGAGGGATTTAGTAAATACACTTTCGTAACTAGAAACCGGGTAGGTTTTCGCACCTGTATAACTCCGTATTTTTTGGCGTATAGCCGGTTATGGATTTAATTAGAAGTTTATTTTTATTCTTGCAAATTCTTATGCTATTTATATTGATGCTTTTGTTATTATTCTATATTTGCTATTTATTTATTTAATTATATTGTGAATGGATGTATTACGTATTTTACTATACGTACTATGTATTTACTCCGGATTTTAGTACATCTCCATTTACGGTAAATTACCCGACTAGGAGGAGTAAGTCCTAGCCATGTGCACATGTCTTTTGTAGTAGCGCTACCATCCGACTATGGTAGAAGATCCGACTTTGGTCGTTGATATTTTGTACGTTCTGTTCCGACTTCACGGTCGAAGATCCAAGCATCGATTGTTGATTCGTTATTAGTCGGGGAAGATGTACATGTTTGCTTTCGCGTATTTTACGTAATTCGATTATTTACGTATTTTGAGCATTTTACGTATTTGCATGCTGGATTATAATTATTTCGCAATATCGTATTACTGTTATTTACGTGATCCTCTTTTGGGCCCTTGTGGCTCATACACTCTGCGATTTCCTCTCTCACGGGAGAAGATTAAGCCTAGGACCGGGGGTTGATCTTGGAGTCGGATTTTTGTCTTTGGTTGTAGATCTTGTAAAGAACTTTCCTGTGTGAGTGAGACTTGTATTTTGTCTTTATTTTTGGGTTCTTAAAGCTGTATGTGGCACTATATTATGTAAGGTTGCTTGAAGCCCATACCGTATTAGCTCTATTCTTTGTAGTTCTATTTGTACTTTTGTATTATTGCTTCTTGTGTTGTCTGTTGGCTTGACTCTGACTAGGTTTGAGATTTGAGGCCTTGCACTCGATGGGGTCCAGCTCCATCGGATGCGGCCAGTCTGTTAGTGGGCCCGGCTCTGGGCTGAGGCCTGACATAAACACTATCAACTTTCTTCAGTTTTAAAATTGTTTTACATTGGTGAGGCCATGGCAAACACAAACCCATCGTGGCCCCAATTGTTTTTTCATAAAATCATAATTAAACAATAAATTATTGTAAAACAATGATAGTGTTCTAAATTTACTATTATTATTAAATTTGTGAAAGTGTGATTTTCTTAAAGAATGGTTCTATTCACACAAGATCCCAATATAGATAATTCAATTAATTTTCAATTTATTTATCATTTGAAGACATGATTTTAATCGCTTATCTCGCATATATAAAAACATTAAGATAAAATAAAAAAACTATATTTATAAATTAGATTTTATGAGTAACCCCTATAAAGCACACTTCAATGTTACCACATGCACTAATTAGGGGTGTTCATTTCAACATAAATGGAAGAAATTGGGGAAGTAGGCTGACTTTCTTTATTTTTGATATTTTTTCGTGAAGTGAGAGAAGTGACCATTTCACCACTTCGGGTGGAGTGAGTTTTAGGTAAAACTCACTTAGGATTTTTACATTGCAATGGGGAAAATAAACCCCTATAAAAATTCACTTTCTCCACTTCCAATGAAGTCTTTTTATGAAAATGAACACCGAAAGTGAAAAAATAAGCATTTTATTAAAGTGACACTTCCTGCAAAATGAAAATAATGAAAGTCATATCACTTTCACTATTTCGGAAAAATAGCACTTCCCCCACTTACACCAAAATGAATGTCCTCTTAGCTAATACTGATAGAAATTTGATACAAAATTCTTGACCACCAAACATACTTCTGTCCATACAAATATACATACATACGTACATGCATATATATATATGTGTGTGTGTATAATAAATAGCTTTCAATATACTCGAACGAAATGTGGCTTTTCGACGTCGAACATCACCAAAACAAGTTCCGCTATCCGCAAGACGAAGCACATAATCGGACATTGAAAGTTCCACACAAAAAGAATTACGAGAATGATTAACTCTCACGAACCCAATTATTGCACCGTAGATATATTTTCAATATATGTATATATATATACACACACACACTATGATGTAGCAACGGTTTACCAAACGAAATAACGGTATTTAACATCGGGAAGATGGCCGGCAACTTCTAAACATCCGTGAGAATGCTCTTTTCCTTGGGGTGTTCGATATCTAATGATGAAGCAACAATGGGTTCATCGTGATTTTTCATGCAACACATAAGAGGAATGCGTGTCTTCGATATACCTAGTGACTCGTGATATTGCACGGAGCCGTGTTTGAGGCGTATAATACGATGTCATTGAAAGTCGAGCAAATTTTGGAACGGCATACCTTGTATATTATAAATGAAGAAACAGTTTAACGGGGTACATAAAAAAAATTGTTGGTTGTATGCTCACTTGAAGAAAAAAGCTACTAAGATCTCAATTGCTCTTATTTATACACATGATATCTGGTAATAGTTTTCCGGTAAACTTATGCAACCATCATGCAATTGAAGTCTTGTAGAATATGAACTTTCTTACCGAACCATGCAATTAATGACATCGGAAGCGGCAACTCCGGAATTTTGAGAGTAGATACGAAGATAAAGATCGGGCATCCACATCGGCAATGACTCTCAAAATTACAAGTGCTCCACTTATTAGAGGCTTTGTGCATGAAGGTAAAGATAAGGTATCATTATAGGAATATATGCCAAGTCATACCTCCAAAGGCGGCACTAACTCCAGAAAACACAAACGGTGGAGGAACTTTGTACAAATGAGTAGATATATACTATACATGAATAATTGAAAATTTAAGAATGCGAGTCATGGATAGGTTTCGGTAATGGATCATGTTGTAACAAAATCTTTGTTTCATAAAAAAGCGGGGGGCCTTATTCGGAGCAAAATCCATTTCATCAAAACTACAACAAGGAGGGAGGAAAATTTTCACAAAGTTATTGTGATATTTCGATAAACATCAAGAATTCGGGAGAAACAAGAGTCAAGAAATACTATGAATATTGAGAGTGTCTCACCTAGAAATAAAAATTCCACCAATTTTGTCCAATATCACACTAGAAAATTAGGAAATATTCATAAAAGTTGCAAAAAATAAAGTCATACATATACCGGTGTTCACTTGAAAACAATAGACAACTTATGATGAGAAGTCAAGAATAATTGGGGATTTCTAATAATATGAATAATTTGTGCCTTGATTACAAGATTAAGAACCGGAGGTTGAAGTCTTTGCCTTTCATGGTGTATAAGTTATACCTAAAAATTCACCAATAATTTTATTTTTTCCATTAGAAGTGTAGTCATTTATTTGATTAGATACTATGCCATAAAGTAGATGAGGCAACGTAAATTAGTATTATCGGCATGTTCATCAATGCACCCAAGCGACGTAGTACATTATGACAACTAAATCATGCCCTACCACCTCATGCTCCGGTTGTGGACAAGCAAGTCCGGCCAAATCGGTAACTAAAATTAACAAACGAATGCAAGCACGGCCTCACTTTTGTCGGGAACAATTATAAGATCCAATATTGTACAAAATCTGTGTTTTGGCATTCTAGATTTGACCAATATATATATATATATATATTTATATATATATGAAAAAGCACATTGTATCTTCCATACTCTCCACATGTATCGGCTCTCCACTTCTTCTTTCTATTTTTTAGTTTTTTATATTTGGCACAAGATCCTTTCTCATGAGCAATTTGATCTCCCTAAGTGGCAGAAATGAAGATTCAACTATTGCTTTTCTCGGTGTTCTTGCCGGGCGATAACTATACTCTAATTTCACAAATATTTCAAAGTTGAAACTTTTTTAACGAGAGGATATAGAGAAACCCTTCTGTAGAGCCATTTCAAAAATAAACCCAAACTGATATCAATTCATATCAGACATGGAGCACAGTCCATATTGACGGTGAAGAAACACTTATGATCGGATCACACTTAGAAGAGAATGAATGCAACACACTCACATCAAGGTAAACAAGCAAGTAGATAACACACTTCCAATTTTACGTGGAAACCCTACAAAATGAGGGAAAAACCACGGGGCACCGGAAAGCAAAATTTCACTAGAAACATGAGAGAATAATTACACAAACAAACTCAAGTTGATGCCCTAACTTGAGATTTCATTACAAGAAGATTAAACAAAACAAAGCGAGCAAAACATGCTCGGTAAACACTCTTGCAATTGAGAAGCTTACCAAGGCTTCTTGAAGATGAGAGCAAAAGAATCCTCCTTACAAGAGTCAAGCTTCTTCTTGTTTTTTTTTTTATTCTCTCCTTTTTTTTTTTTTCTCTCTGCTCACCACCACACCTTATGCCCTAAAGATGAGAGCAAAAGAATCCTCTAATGAAAAACCCCATAATACCCTTTTCAGGTTTGGACATGTGAACATATACTTTTGACCGTGGGTTGGACCCGGTAACATGATTGCTACCTAACAATCTTCCCCTCCAACCCAAGAGAAGAAGATCTACCACACAACTTCGCACACGGGTTGCAAACCATCATGACTCCTTACTTGGAGTCCATGCCAATTACCTTTGAGCACATTTTTAACTTTGTTTTAGGGATCCCTTTGGTCAACATATCTGAAGGTTTGTCTTGATACAGATCTGCTCAATTTTGAACATATGCTCTTCAAGTGCATTTCGGATCCAATGTTAACGAACATCGATGTGCCTAGTTCCGGAATGATATGTAGCATTCTTACTCAAATCAATGGCACTCGATTATCACGGGAACACTACATACTCCTCTTGCATTCTTCCCAATTCTTGGAGAAAATTCTTCATCCACACCATTTCTTTTCCAACTACGTTGCAGCAATATATTCGGCTTCTATTGTGGATAACGCTACACTTTTTTTGCGGTTTTGATTGCCACGACCACGGCTCCCCCTGCGAAAGTGAAAACATAACCTAATAGGGATCTTACGCCATCAACATCACCAGCCATGTCGGCATCGGTAAAGCCTTCCAAAATTGGTCTTGAGCTTCCAAGGCTCAAACACATCTTTGATGCCCCTCTCAGATACCTCAGTATCCATTTAACAGCTTCCCAATGTTCTTTTCCTGGAGTTGAGAGAAACCTGCTCACAACACAAACTGTGTGAGTAATATCGGGTCTTGTGCAGACCATTAAATACATCAAACTACCTACTACTGAAGAATAAGGAACGCACCCCATCTTCTCCTTGTCCTTTTCTCTAGCTGGGCACATGCATTTACTCAACTTGAAGTGAGTGGAAAAAAGAGAACATACAACCTTGCAATTCTTCATGTTGAACCTTTCAAGCACACGTTCAACATATTTCTCTTGTGACAACCATATTTTCTTAGCCTTCATGTCACCCAAAATTCTCATTCCAAGAATTTGGTTTGCTTCACCAAGATCCTTCAAGAAAAAGAATCAAGATAAGTCTGCTTTTAGCTTACATATCAATGGATTGTCCTTCCCAACTATAAGCATATCATCAACATAAAGTAATAGGATGATGAAGTTGTCTTCGCCAAACTTCTTCAAGTATACACAATGATCTGCAGTTGTTCTTGTGTACTCTTAACTCTTCATAAACGAGTCAAATTTTAAATACCACTTGCCGAGGAGCTTGCTTTAGCCCATACAAACTCTTCTTCAATTTGCAAACTAAGTGTTCATGTCCCTTTTCTACAAAACCTTCTGGTTGTGCCATGTACACTTCTTCTTGAAGGTCACCATGAAGAAATGTTGTTTTAACATCCATTTGTTCTATGTGCAGTCCAAGAATAACTCTTATGGATGATAACTTCACAACGGGAGAGAACACTTCATCAAAATCTAACCCCTTTACTTGACCAAAGCCTTTTACCACTAGCCGAGCTTTGTACTTGACTTGATTTTGGTTGTCATTCTTCAACTTGAACACCCACTTGTTTCTTAGAGCTTTCTTTCCTTCTGGGAGCTCTACAAGCTCATAGGTGTCATTCTTCTATAGTGAAACCATCTCCTCTTGCATAGCTTCCATCCACTTACCTTTATCTTCAAGACTAATGACCTCTTGAAGTGTCTCGGGCTCCCCCATATCGGTAAGAAGAATATAATCTGAATATGGATATTTTTGAGATGGGTTGTGTTCTCTAGCCGACCTTTTGACATATATGTTTGAGCTCTCATCTTGATCAAAATTTCTTCCCAAAGGAGCTTCTTGCATTTCTTTGACATTCTCAAATCTACATGTTTGAGGTCGGATTGAAACATCTTGACTCCGCACAATTGGCTCTACATGCATATCGAGTCAAGTTGTACATTATGCTCGATCCGGATGGTTTGTTCGACTGCCCTGTCGGTTTGGCCCGAATGGTTTGCTCTACCTGAATAAACGGTTACGCTTGAGTGATTGGCTTGACCTGAGCATAACATAGCCCATTTTGATCTTCATAGAAGACTACATCTCTGCTTCTCACAATTGTCTTCTTTTTAAGATTCCACAATCGTATCTCGGCTCTTCATCTCCATAGCCCAAAAACACACATGGGATTGCTTTGTCATCTAACTTGGACCTTTGCTCTTTGGGAACATGGACAAATGCTCTACACCTAAAGACTTTCAAATGTGCATAGGAGGGATTCCTCCCTGTCCACACCCTTTATGGGATGTCACTTTACAAAGGAGTTGATGGTGACCTATTGATCAAGTAAGCAGTTGTCAATAGAGCTTCTCCCCAGAAAACCTTTGGCAGTCTAGCCATCTTCAATAAACTCCTCACCTTCTCTACAATGGTATGATTCATTCTCTCGGCTACTCTATTGTGTTGAGGTGTTCCCGGTATTGTCTTAACATGACGGATTCCATGAGCTCTACAATACCCTTCAAACATCTTGGAAACATATTCACCACCATTATCAGTGTGAATGCACTTCAACAACTTGCCTATCTCTCTTTCGACTTTAGCATGAAACTCTTGGAACAGTTGAAATACTTGAGCCTTGGATTTCAGCAAATATACCCAAAGCTTCCTTGATGCATTGTCAATGAAGGTAACAAAATACATGTTACCACCCAAGGTCTTCACTTCAAATGGGCCACATACATCCGAACAACAACTGAGAGCACCTCAGTTTTCTTACTGAAAGAACTCTAAAAAGATACTTTGTGATATTTAGCAATTACACAAAAATCACATGAGTCTAAATACATACCAGTGTTGCAGGGAATTAGTTCCTTCTTGGTGAGAACTTGGAGACCTCTTTCACTCATGTGAGCTAACCTCTTGTGCCACAGGTTTGGAGAGGATTCATTCTCCATTGCAAACAAGCCACCCTTGTTCATCTTCAGCTGAGTTTTATACAATGTGCAACAAACTTCCCCTTTTGCAACAACCAGTGAACCCTTGGATAGCTTCCAACATCCCTTTCCAAAATAGCTTTCATAACCTTGTCTGTCCAAGGCCAAAATAGACACCAAATTTAACCTGAGATCTGGGACATGTCTCACATCCTTCAGGGTAATGGAACAACCCGTATCAGTGATAAGACATATGTCACCAATTCCTGCAATCTTTGAGTGGCTAGTGTTGCCCATCTTGACTGTGCCAAAATCACCTTCCTTATAAGATGAAAAATATTCTTTCTTTGGAGTAGCGTGGTATGAAGCACCGCTATCTACCACCCACTCAATGCTTGAGGAGGATACATGAAGGCATTCTTCAATGGATAAGATCACTACATCACTTGAGACCACAGCTGTGGTATTTTCACCATCCTTGCATTGAGTCTTGTCTTTCTCTACCTTCTTGAGCTTCGGACAATGATATTTCATGTCCCCAAACTGATGACAATAGTAGCATTCAATTTTCCTCTTTCCTCTTGACTTGGATCTCCTTTTTGAGTTCCCACGGGCTTGAGGTCCACGACTCTCGCACCTTCCTCTATGTTCAGTGACAAAAGCGGCCGATCTCTCAGAACCAGTTGACTGTCTCCTAGTTTCTTTATTTAGAAGGCTAGATGTTACCAGTCATGGTGAGCACTCCATTAGGTGCAAAATTACTGAGGGAGACCACCAATGTCTCCCAACTGTCCGGCAATGAACTCAAGAGTAAAAGAGCTTGAAGCTCGTCATCCAAAGTCAACTTCATAGAGGACAACTGATTCACAATACTTTGAACCTCATTCAAATGCTCTGCAATAGAACCTCCTTCATGATATATCAAATTCACCAATTTCCTAATCAAGAAGGCTTTATTCCCAGCTGTCTTCCTTTCATATAAAGATTCCAACTTGGTCCACAAGGCATAGGCACAAGTTTCACTAGAAACATGATGGAATCTTTGGATCATCCAACCATTGTCTAATAGTTCCAATAGCAACTCGATTCATCTTCTTCCATGCCTTCTCATCTACATTGTTCGGCTTTACTCCCTTGTATTCAATTGGATCAAAGATTTCCTTGCAATACAAGGTGTCTTCCATCTTGGGCTTCCACAACATCCAATTTGAGGTGTTGAGCTTCACCATGGTGCTTGAACTTCCTTCCATTTCCTCTAGTCGAATCCCGAGCTCTGATACCACTGACAGTGAAGAAACACTTCTGATCAGATCACACTTAGAAGAGAATGAATGCAACACACTCACATCAAGGTAAACAAGCAAGTAGATAACACACTTCCAATTTTACGTGGAAACCCTGCAAAACGAGGGAAAAACCACGGGGCACCGGCAAGCAAAATTTCACTAGAAACATGAGAGAATAATTACACAAACAAACTCAAGTTGATGCCCTAACTTGAGATTTCATTACAAAAAGATTAAACAAAACAAAGCTGAGCAAAACATGCTCGGTAAACACTCTTGCAATTGAGAAGCTTACCAAGGCTTCTTGAAGATGAGAGCAAAAGAACCCTCCTTACAAGAGTCAAGTTTCTTCTTGTTTTTTTTTTTTTATTCTCTCCTTTTTTTTTCTCTGCTCACCACCACACCTTATGCCCTAAAGATGAGAGCAAAAGAATCCTCTAATGAAAAACCCCATAATACCCTTTTCAGGTTTGGACATGTGAACATATACTTTTGACCGTGGGTTGGACCCAGTAACATGATTGCTACCTAACACATATCACTATGGATAAGTTCCAAAAGTAACACATTTTATGCGACAAAAATTCTAACGGGAACTCCTCTCAGAAAACATTAAGAGAATGACAATCAGACCATACGTAGGTCACTTTTAGAGTAGTAAACCAAAAGATAATTCAAACAAACTGTACATTTAAATAAGAATTATTACCTTTGAAACTAATTCATTAATCTTGAAGAGACTTACTTACGGCTTGATTACCCTTCTATTATTTCTACGAGAAGATCCTCATCAAAACTTTATCTCATCTTATGTAAAGAAAATGGTTTAGAACATTTCAGATACGCTCTAAAACAGTACATCTTATGGTTTGCACATCATCCATTCTCATTAGTAACATGCTCTAATTATAGCTATTTGCCAATTGAGGGTTTTATATTGAAGACAGAATAATCAGTCTGCTGCAAAATTTCAATAATCAACCCAAACCAATACAAGTTCAAATGAGGCATTAACACACAATGCATATTATGCGGAAGCTTTGAAAGCATCATATTACGCACACAAAATAACTCAAAATATTGCCCCTATTAGCATTTGAAGCCACTTGGATCCTTTCACATGTTTACGTACTAACGGAATCCTTGTCGCAAGACCAAAAAAGAAAACATCGCAAACAATAAGTAGAGACCACACACACACACACACACACAAAAGTAAAGCGCACTTTTGTATTGAATCTATGCACTTGCACTTGGCATACGGGAGCTCCCGAACCCACCCGCCAATCAAACACAACACAATGAATAGCTTTATTAAACAAACATCTTTTAGAAAATATGAAAGGAAGAACAGAAATATCAACATACCACAACGAAGCATCATGAAGTACTGAAGTAATTGTCCACCCCGCACTTCCCGCATGACAAAATTATCCATTCACCCAAAAAAACTCCTTGGCGATTGACTACAAAAACTCCTAAAAAAACAATGAAAAATAACTAAGTCATCAAAATTCACTAAGAAGCAAAGAAATAGAGAGAGAGAGAGAGAGAATTGAGGCGAGTTGGTATCGATGAGCGAAGGGCGGTGGGGCACGGTGCGAGCCGAGACCCGGGCTTGATAGTTGGATCATAGTAAAGATTCCCACTTTAGAGATTCTCCTCATACATCTCCCGCGACCCTATGCCTTCCCCATGAGTAAAAACGTAGAAAGCTCACTGAGAAATCATTTGTAAAAATGTGCGGGAATCGCGAGTGTGTAAAAAAGACTTCTGGGCAACTTGGATTAAGTGGAATAGTCACTTTTTTTTTTTGCATCGCTTTAAAGCATCTTTTGATTATCTATAAAATTGGCCACACCCTTTTGACTTGGATTAATGCAAGCTCTAGATACTAAAAAATTTCTCTTGAAGGAAGAGCTTCAACTTTGCCGATCCCTTGTTGGTTGACTCGGAGGCCAACCCTCAACCCCGAGCGACCTCAAAAACTCTAGTATTTAATAATGACACTCACTTTTTCGTTGAAGCTCTTCTCTGTTTTTGTTTTTGTCGTTTTTATTTTGTAGTTTCTTTTATACTCTTACTCCACCTCTGGTGGGTGTTGACTTGGGATGTCTGGTGTTTTTTGCTCTCTGTTTTTGTCTTTCCTTTTAATAGGTTGTGGTTTCTCCACCTTTTTAAAAAAAAATTGGAAAACATCAAAATTATAAACATGAATTAAAACCAAATTGCAGGTTTAAAAATATCATAACAGTCTCGATATTCCCCATCAACAGAAAATCATATTTCCAATAAAACCTATCGAGAACCCCTTATCAGTAACTTCACTGAAATCAAAGGTATGTAAAAAAACAGGTTTCCTAGAATCGCAACAAGTTTACAATAGCTGCCACACAATATACTCAAGACTTAACTAATACAACATTATAATCATTACTTGTCCACAATTAAATTAACTGAAACTTGGCATCATCGACCATAGAAAAAAAAATAGTCAAACTTCTAACATGAGGACATGAACCCCAATACAACAACTTCCTTCTCATGAACAAGGCTATTCTCCCTCTATTTTCCCTTTTCGCTTCCTCCGAGCATCGCAAGTAAATGTCCGATCGTGAAGTGTTGGAACAACGCACAGTGACATGCAGTTTCCCATCCTCCGTAATGTCCATTTTGGTCTCGAGCTTGTTGTTCCGGCCATCTAACGACATCACGTCCAAGTCCACGGACAATGGACACGATGGAGCCGACCATGCCCGGAAGCTGCTCCGAGATAAGTAACCGTGTGCCACAATACTCAAACATGAACAACATCAAAGTGTACCAAATGATACACTAGGGCACCACAATTTGAACCATCGGATTGCCGAGTACTCATCACACATCCCTTTAACCAAAGGAATTCCCATGATGACAGTGTTTGGGAGAGTGAAGAGAGAGAAGAGAGTTATAGTCCACTCTAAACTTCCCCTTTTGCTCAACCTCACTCAGATGGTCAACATGCCGAGAATTATGAGCTTCTGTAAAGTGTCGGGAAGGATCAACTTGAGGCTCAATGTGCACAGGTTGTTGGTGGAGATGAAGTGGAAAGAGAGAAGTGGAACGGAGAAGAGCGTGACAAAGAAATTTATGCCAGAGCATTGATCCAATGAGTAGATCCTACCACCATTTGACGGAGCCGTACTCTAAAATCATAGCCATGTACAACGGCACCATGATCGTCATGAAGTGGTAGAAATCCAGCCATATTATCATCTTGATTCAGTACTCACTCTTCTTCTTGCAAAAGCAATATCAATAATCAGTGATGATGGTGGAGGAGGTTTAGAGAGAGATAAAGGAGGAGGAGATGGAAAGTGAGAGTGAGGAGGGGAAACCGAGGAGCATGTGTGGAGGATTTGTTTCTAGTGAAAAGATGAAAGACAAGCAGCGGCATGTGATGTTGCTGATGTGGCCAAAGGCATGCAATGTGGTAGGCCATGTCAGCTCACCGTTAATACTGTAAGGGTCAGTGACTTCAAAAATTAAAATTTCAAACATAAGTGACCAAAATGTAACTCTTTTATGTGGGTGACAAAAATAGAAATGAGCACATAGTTAGGTGACATCTCAAGTAGTTTACCCTAAAATTTAAGGCAATTTATTATGTATATAAAATTCTTCCTATTTAAAGGGAAGATTTTTTTTATTCCTCTCTATGCATATATATATATATATATATATATATATAGAAGGTCTCTCTCACTCACTCTCCCCATTAGGTGTTCTCCATCTCAACCACGAATTGAGTGTATGTGGAGAGAACCCCATTTTCAGTCCCACCGCAGATTTTGGGAATAAAAAATAATATAAAAATGAATAAAATAAAACCATGATATTATTTGAAAATAGTAATGGCAATAAAATAAAATTTAATATAACAATAACAACAATATAAGTTTAAATCAAACACAATTTAAATCTAAACTTCAACAATACAAGTACAAGAAAATAAAAAATAAAAACCTTAATAAAACAGATAAATACACCTTAATATTTCAATCATATTTATTAATAAGTTAATTTTTTTTAACTCTCTTTTAAATTTATATTTAGTAGTAGATTTAATTTTTATTGGAGTTGGGATCTCATGGGGTGGGGAGTGCTTTCCTCCAGCTTACAACATTACAAAGTCTAGGAATTTTTATTCTTGTTACCCTTTCCTGGAGGGAAAACTAAGGATCTTGTGGAAAGATGGATCCACATAGGACCCACCTTATATCCATCTCTACTCTAAAAAAAGCATCCAGTATGTTTGATTTCTGGATCAACACTAACTGCATGTCTTTCTTTTCTAGGCAATCATGAAATCTAAACGGCTATTGGCTCCATTGATCCCATCGGCGGACCTCTTAAAACTCTTAGATAATATCAACATGATGCATGCGCCCATAGCGCAATGAATATATATATATATATATAGGCAAGTGTAACATAGGAAGCTATGCTTAGAGCTCTCTGAAATGTGTCCTCCATGTTATTGACCTCCATCTTCGCGAGGTGCTTCTTATACAAATTGTGAATGGCGGACAACATATGGAAGTCACCTTCACTTGTAACCCAACACGCAGTCCTATGCTCATCATGAATGATATATTTCACTATTATGGAGCTCGTTTGCAACCCTTATACGGCACGAGATGATCTCTAGTATTGACTGTTATTGTGTAACTATGGTGAAGTTTATAACATGGTTTTCTCAGCGCGTCCTCACTTTATTAAGAAAGAAATCCATCAGATAACTAAAAAACATCAATGGAAACTTGATCACAAATGTGTGCGATGATCAAGAAAAGGTCTAGGATCACTAATCAACACCATTAATTAGAGGAAAACTCCTTATTTTGCAAGAATTTTCCCACCAAAACATAGACAAAGGGGTAGTCTCATCATTACATTTGATAAAAAACTATAAATGTCTTATTAGATTCTACATGGACTATAGGGGGTATTTGGTTCGCGGGATATGGTGGTAATGTGGTTAGATTACTATGTTTGGTTACTGTAGCAATGGTAATTTAATAGTAATGTGAGAATACCAATAGTGAAATATTACCACATAAGGTGGTAATCTGATTACTATTGAAATAGGTGCCAATCTAGATTACCACGTTGGTGGTAATCTGAAATATATTTTTTTTTCCAATTATATCCTCACACATTTAATCTAATTTCATATTATACTCATTATCAAAACCTTAGTTTTGTTCCATTTTTATTAAAATATTTATAACATAAAATATAATATAATATAATATAATATATATTATAATTTAATTATTTATTTATCTAAATACTTTAAATTAAAATTTTAAAAATTTTATATATAGAGGTATTTGGGTAAATTTATTTGATATATGATTATATATTATAATTTAATTAATTATTTATTTATATACTTTAAATTAAAATTTTTAAAATTTTATATGTAAGGCTATTTTGGTAAATTTATTTAATATATAATTATTTAATTATATATTTAATTATATATATATATAATTATATATTATAATTTAATTATTTATTTATCTAAATACTTTAAATTAAAATTTTTAAAATTTTACATGTAGGGGTATTTGTGTAAATTTGATATATTACTGAGATGATTACCATGATTAACCAAGCATGGTAATGAAAGATTACCAGTAATATAAGTTCTCAACCAAACATAGTAATCCCACATTACTACAACATTCACAGTCATATAACATTCACGACCTCATTACCACAGTAATCTCATTGCCATGGTAATATATCATTACCGTGAACCAAAATCCCCCATACAGTCATCTAGTTAAAAAGTAGGGCTTTCCCGATCAAAATGAAAATCAAAAGCCTTTATTAGTCAATATGAAACAATTAAGGGACCGTACAATAATTTTCCAATTAATTCCTAGGTATAACTTTTAAATGTCAAAACACTAATTTTTGGGATGTAAAAGCTATTTCTATGAGGACACATGCAAACATAAAAGTTTTTTTCTTTTGTTGAAAAAGTGTATAAATCACAAATTTATTTAGATTAAAGATGAACAACAATTTAACAAAACAAGCATTGGGATTGATTACTGGAAGTGATTAAATCCTTACAAAATATCAACACAATAATTAACAATAGAAAAAACAAACAAAGGAAATAGTGATGACATTCGTGCAATATCAAAAGTCCACATATCTTTGAACATGATGCAATGTGGCTTACTTTCCTTAAGGTATATGATCTTAGTTGGGGCACTTCCTCACTAACAAATGTATTGAGAAAGTCAAGAAATTGTCTTATAGTCGAAATCATGTCCCTAGTGTAGATCCCCTTTGTAGGTTGTTAGTAGGGTCGTTCTCCACTGCACTAGCAAATGTAGTGAGAAAGTCGGGAAATCGTCTAATAGCCAAAATCATGTCCCTAGTGTAGCTCCCATGGCAACAAACAACCAAAATAGCAAGGAGGGAGGAAAATGGAATTCCCTTCCAACCAAATGCTCTAAAAAATGGCACACATGAGATCCCAATAGGAGAAAATTTGGGCTCCAAATTAGGAATCCAAGAAGTCCAGGCATCCAAGATAGCCTGAGGAAAGTGCGAGACCCAAGGATTTGACCAAAACCATTGTAAATGTTCGAAGCAAATTCACATCGAAGGAAGAGGTAATTATAGTTTCCACAGTGCATTAACAAAGAATATATGTAGATGTGGGGAGGTTATTGCAACCCCGCTTGTCCAGATTATCAAGGGTTAGGATTTTATTATCCTGAGCCAACCAATTAAATAAGGTTATTTTCTGCTGAAATGGCAACTTATAGAAATTAGGTCCAAGGGGACATCTGAGGTCTTTATAATTAATGAAGTGATATAAATATTTGTGAAAAAAATGTTCTTTGCTTTGCAAAGTCCATATCCTTTTATACCTAAGTTTAGTGTAAAGTGTTAGGAAATAAGTTCCCAGAATTTGGAGGTTAGTAGGGGCATCTTGATAGTCGAAAACCAGCTGATTGGAAGAATCAAGAAAAATTTTCAGAATAAGAACCAATTAGTAATAGTACAGTTTTGGAAAAGGAAGGCCAAACATCCTTAGGAGCATGACCATCCAACCACCTGTCATACCAGACAAAAGGTGGAGGAACCATGTCTAACCACCAAGAAGTTGGAAAGATAGGGATAATACCCTCCAAAAAAAAAAATGATTTTCTCCTAAGAGAGTGGTGAAAGAGGAACAAATCAGGCTCAAAGTTACAATGATTGAAATGAATTATCTTGATTCGTTATCTATCCTACCCATTGTAGATCTTATATTATCATTTATCCAAGAACGTATTATTGAAAGCTTGAGGTACAGGATACCCCATCCTCCATGATCGTGAGATTTACAAATATAGTACCAAACCATCAATGTCAGGCCCATGGCCTTAGATCCGGACCTCTCCAAAGGAAGTCTAGATGAATTCAATTAATTGCTTTCATGACCCAGAATGGTCATTTGAAAACCGACATTGAGCAAATTGGAATAAAAGAAAGCATATAATTCAAAAGTGTGAGACGATCTCAAAGGAAAGGTAACCCTTCTTCCAAGACATAAGCTAGGACTGAACAACGATGAGCTTTAACTAGTATTGTTTACAAGGTTGTCTCCCAGAGATCGAGACCCTCAGATAGGTAAGGGATAGTTGACCTCTAGCATAGTTGAGATTTGAAGCCACATCCAAGCTTAAGAGGTAACTAAAGCGGAAGGTAAACAGACAAATTTTATTGAAATTGATCACTAACCCTAAAACACCTTCATAAAGATAAATACTAAGCTTTGTGGCTTTTGTGTCCTCTATGCCTCTAGACGTGAAGATAATCAACTCATTTATATATTGGAGGTGACATATCTTACAAAAAGCACCTAAGGAGACTCTTACTAGAACCCTAGAATTAAGAGCATGGGTAAACATAGTGCTAAGAGTATCAATAGCTAGCAAGTATAGTAATGAATAGGAGATGACCTTATTTGAAGAGGCTGCTTTGGTGCTAGATGATTTTAAGAGGAACACCATTAATGAGAACATGAACCTTAGAGGAAGAAATAAGGAGCTTAACTTAAATAATCCATCAAGATTCAAAACCTCTTGCAGCTAAGATGTTAAATAGGAGCTCCCAATCTGATGTATCAAAGGCTTTTGCACATCCACCTTAAAAACATACCTCGAACCTTGCATTTTTGTAAATTGAAAGTCAACTCCTCAATAGCTAAGAAATTATCCATAATATTGGGCCTTTGATAAAAGTGAGCTGGGAGTCATCAATCAACTCATTTAGAACCTGACTCATCCTTGATGCCAAGACCTTAGGGACAAAAGGAGAGCAAAAGGAGAGTTCAAACTATATCTTGTTTGGGACAAAGGTAGAGTAAAAGAAAGTTGACAAATCATGTATTGTTTGGTTTAAAGGTAATACAAAGTAAGTTATATTCTAAAACTACCAAAATGCCCCTTGAGTTTCTTAAAAAAATGTTATATAATAATAATAAAAAATTCATGGCTGCAAGCAGTTGGTGGCCAATGGTGGGTCACTAATGGTGGGTAACGATTCGCCGATGACTAGTGGCTGTGGGTTACCGGTCATCGGTGATCAAATGGTGGTGACTTGAGGATTAATGATAATTGGTTACCAGTGACCTACATTGGTGGTGGTGACGGTAGGTCACCGGTGGTTGTGGATCACCGATTGTAGCTTCTTTGGTGGTGGTGTGCTATTGGTGGTTGTTGAGGAGGTTCATGGTATTTTAGAAATGTACAAGGGTATTTTGCCCATTAAAATTAAAAAAAAACCTCTCAACCCCTCCACTTTGGGGGTTGAGATATGAAGGTAAAATGGAGGTTTGAAAACATCCATTTTACCCTCTAAACCCTTAGGTGGCTTTAAAACCCTCTTCCCAAATATGGGTTTTTTAAAAATCTTTCCTTAGTTTTGAAAGAGCATTTAAGTGCTTTTTTATGGTAAATTTTTCAATAGGCACTAAACTTTGCTTTATTTTCAATTTAATCACTGAACTTATAAACACATCAAAATGGTCACTCAGCTTTATTTTTTCTTTTACCCAGCAGTCATCCAAGACTTTCTAGCTCCTAGTAGCTTGTGTGGCTACATGAATTTTTGAGTTAGCATTCCCTCATCATGTTAGAGTGCTTATTTGGTGTGTTCACTCAACATGAAGAATGCCGCGTTAGCGAGAAGGCGCCACATCATGTTTGCGTCTCCTCATCAACACGGGTCTTCTTCCTCCTTCCTGCTAGAGTAACACTAAGACTTAGGATAGTGGTATATTCTGGCATGCTCTTAACATAGGGCTAGTCGGGCTTACATATGGGGCTTCTTCACTTCTAGGAGATATTTTAGTGTCAGTCTCACTCTCTGTCCATAGAGATCATGGCACTAATCTTTCTGAACAAAAAGCTCCACATGGGCAAGGGCGTTGCCCTAGCACTATCCCTCTGAGGCTTTGTCTCTTACTTCTATGAAGAGATGAAGTACAGGAAGAAACTTAACCAAATGATACTAGTGAAGAACATTGTTGATTATTCAGCAACATTCTCCGCTAGCTCTTCCTTGACATTTTAACCGATCAAATCAAATTCTATTATTCATTCAAAATTCATAATCTAAATAATTAAAAAAAAAATAAAAAAGAAAAACAGTGCTGAGTCATTCTCTCCAAATTCATATTCTTTTACTTACCTTTTCATTACATAAATTATCAATGCAATGTGAGATTCATTGTGTGTGCGTGGCATTGAAGTCTTCATTAAATGAATAGCATTATGAACAAATAAAAGAGAGCAGCAAAGAAACCAATAATAAGCTGTATCTCTATAACCTAAGCGTAACTAACACCCTTCACTTCCATTTCTCTCCGGACTCAACACCACTGAATGAAGTAGAAACAAAGCAAGAGAGGGCCACCATTGTTAAGGAACATTAGAGTTATGATGATGAAAACTCGGAGTTTTTGCTGGTGCAGTAGCTTCGCCATTGATGGTGTTTCTCTCCAACTCTTTAATTTCAAGTGATCTTGATGATGATGAAGATATGGATGGTTGTGGTACTGTTTCTTTGGAATGATGAATAAGTTATTGGTCAAGCTCTTGGTGTGGGTAATTTTTTGGGTGGGTTACCGAACTTTGGCCGTTTTTCACTTTGGTTACCGAACTTCAATTTGTATCTTTTCAGTCACCATAGATTAATTTGGTTACTCCGGAAGGTCACTGGTGGGTTTTTCGATGTTTTTTTTCCACGTGGCCGTCAGAAACTCCATGTCATTGCCTATTTCAAAGGTGACAATACAGCCACGTAGGATACTTGCCACGTCGGTGACAACACGGCCACATGGAGGTCCGAGGTGGCAAGGGGCAAACTAAAGGTGCGTGCGAGTTAGAGGAATGATCGGGCGACGTGGCAAGTATCTTATGTGGCTATGTTATCACCTTTGAAATAGGCAGTGACGTGGAGTTTCCGGTGGCCACGTGGACAAATAACACTGAAAAACCCACTAGTGACCTCCCGGAGTAATCAAATCAATCTATAGTGACTGAAAATATACAAATTGAAGTTCGATAACCAAAATAAAAAAGACCAAAGTTTGGTAACCCACCCAAAAAATTCTCTTGTAGGAAGGAAAAAGAAAACCCATGCTGACGTGGAGACTTAAACATGATGTGGCAGCTTCTCACTAACACGACATCCTTCAAGTGACGTGGACAAGTCAAATAAGCACTCTGACTTGGTGAGTGAACACTGACTCAAAAATTTCAGAGGCCACACAAACCATTGGGGGGCTGGAAAGCCTTTGGTGATTGCTTGGTAAAAAGAAAGTAAAGTTGAGTGATCATTTTGATATGTTTCTAAGTTTGTTGATCAAATTGAAACTAGAGTCAAGTTTGTTGGGCTACTGAAAAATTTACTATGCTTTTTTACTTGTGTTTATTACCTAGTCTCCTCTTAAGAAAAATAATTTTAAGTTGCATAAAAAGGTAAATGCCTTGATATTTAACTTGGTCACTTGTAACTTTTGACTTATAAATAAGTTTTAAATTATGAATTAATTTAAAAATAAACACTTCAAGTGCCCGACAAAACTACTTAAAAAGTGCTTCTCACTCATGCAATTGGGGTGTTTTTATAAATAAGGGGAATAGAATAATCTTTTATTTCATAAAACAATGCTAAAAGTAATAGATCAACCATTAAAGTTTTTCTTATTCCTGATATCTAATATATTATAACTTGTGCTCTTTTTCAAAAAACAATTATGGAAAGTAATTCTACAAAATTTAAAAAAACAATTGTATAAACCAGCTCAGTTGATTAATTATAGAACAATCTCATTAATTATATATATACCCAAATTTTGTTTTTTACAATGTAAACAAACCACCCCACACATATAAATCCTCAATCATGGTAAGTTAATGGCACTATTACTCGCATATTACTATGATGCATGTACATATACAAACTGAACTCACCCAAAACCCATTTCTTTTTTTATTAGAAAATATTTTTTATAAAAATAGTGGGTGAAAGTACATTTTATTTTATTTTTTATAGATCAATCTAAATCTAAATGGTCTTTTACCTTTTCATGTGTTTCATTTGGGTCACCAACTTTGAAAATTAGAATTTGGTCTCTTACTTTTAATGTCTATTACAATTTCGTCAATCGAGCTAGTATACATTGTTAATGGCAATCACACATAATATACTATGCAACATATCTTAATTCAGGGTCTGCCATCTAAGCTAGCCCATACCACAAGTGATTGTTGTTAAAGGAGTATGCTCAATGACCAAATTACAACAAAAATTAAAGATATGGGGCCAAATCTTAACTTTTTAAAACTAGGTGATTAAAATAAAAACACATGAAAAGATAAAGGACTATTTAAGTTGTTTACCTTTTTTTTTTTTACCAAACCGCTCATAGCTCAGAAATACTTGCCCTATATTAAAAACGAGTGTAAGACATTTACAAATGTCAAATTTATTACTTGTTAGAATCAATAGTAATAACAGATTGCGGATGATGGATGGGGGCTCATAGCCTAAATCCTTTTTTTTTTTTAACTAAATACGCTCAGGCTAAAAAATCAATTCCCGACCTATACATACACCCCTAATGTATATAGCACCTTCCATCCCAAAACAAATGCATTTTCTTTCACATATATATTACATATAATAAGAAAATTAAAAAAAAAAGATATTGCGAAATTAATTTTGAAAAGAAAATATTTCCAAAAAAAGGGCAATGATTAGTAAATAATAAATAAATACTTTGGGTAGGACAATGCATAATGGTTAGCTACAGATTGATTGTTTTTTACTGCAAGGTTTTCTCCCGAGCATCAATGGCAGTGTTGGTGATGATGGCGAAAGGTACAAAGCCAAAGCCAAAGCCAAAGCCAAAGCCCAACCCAAGCCAAAGCCTAAGCCAAGCCATGGCTCTCATCCCTCTCTCCGTGGCTCCCACCACCCTTTCTCCTTCTCTCCTTCCCCATTCGCCCCTTTGTCGCCATTCCCTTCCCATTCCGCTGACCTTTCTCCCTGTCGTCATCGCCTGACGTTCCTCTTTCCATTCTCTTGATCCTTCTCCGAATCCGCGTCCGTGGATCACCCCTTTTCCTCCTCTCTTCCCCCTTTCTCTAGAGACCCTAGCCTTGTTAATCTCTCTTCACGGGCGATCCGGCACCTGGCGCGCTTTCCGCTAGTGGCGGTGGCGGATGATAATGGCGGATCGTGAATTAGGGTTTTGTGAGCTGTTGCTTCGCTGGAGATCGTGAGAAGTTGGGCCGGACGTCTTGAGGTTTGATTTTGTTTCTGATTTTTATCTGTTTAAGATTCGGGAATTGGATCTGGAATGCTATCCGTAGTTGGAATTGGGTTTCTGGAGGGGATGATTATGACTTTGATCATCAATTGGTTGCTGGAATTAGCTAGGGTTTTGATTCTGATTGGTGAGCGTAGATGTATCCCTTTCAATGAATAATGAATTCTTCTAGATAAACTAGCATGTGGTTTTTGTGTTGAGTTCGTGTATAAAAATGGGATCGTAGGTCTATCTCTGGAGAGTTTTGATGATTGGAGCTAAGAACATTGGAGATATTTTCCATTAAAAACGTTGAGTGTTTTAGTAAAAACCAGAGCATGTTAAATGAGGTCAAAATTATGCAGTGTCTGTTGATTTATGCCTCAATTCTTTCATTTTGAGCTGGTATAATATCAGTGAAGTATAATTGCGTTTAGTATCAAGGAGTCTTAATCCAGGCTCAAGTGAAAGCCAATTTTGTATGCCTTCTTTATGTGGGTGTTTAGTTGGCTGAAAAGAGGTTTTAAGCTGGGTAAATTTGGATAAGTTGACTCTCAAGCAATGAATAATTGAGTTGATTATGCATTTCTGGGATAATTGAAATGATAATTAAATTGTTTTTAGAACTTGGTACGTCTAGTTTCAAGTCAAAGTCTCTCATAGATAGTCCTTGTTCTAGTGTCATGATATGCAAACTCCTTACTCATGAAGAAAGAGATAAAGAAAGATTTATGTAAAGAAAAGAAAAGAAAAAAGGTACCTACACGTTTTGTGTGCATCTGCTTAGAGAACGACCAACTTTGATCTGAACTGGGGCAATAAAATGTTGACTTTGTTGACAGTGTGAGTAAACTGAGATTGAATTGCAGAACCTTTTTGTTGGGTTCTATATTTCGAAATTTTGAGTTATACTTTGCCGGCCAAAGATGAATGCAGCCCTAGATTCACTTTATTGATGTCGACATGGCCCTTTTGAGTCCTTCTGATTGTTGCGTGGCCGTACCAGTAATTTTTCATACTATTATCTTATTTGCAGAATTCTCTGAAAGCAGCCATTCAATGGCGTGTACTTTTTTATTGTCCTTAAAAGGTTATCTTTTCTGTTCTTTGACTCATATGGTTCTCATTTTTCATGTCTAGATTTATCTGCTGCTTAGAGAAGATGGCTGAGAGTTTTGATGCAAGTTTTTATCCTGGAAGCACGTCTGATGATAGCTACCATGAAAAAACACATTTTGAGCCTATTTATGAGTCTTTTCTGTGTCCCCTTACAAAGCAGGTTATGCATGATCCTGTTACCATAGAGAGTGGACGGACCTTTGAGCGAGAAGCAATTGAGAAGTGGTTCAAGGAATGCAGAGACAGTGGAAGAAAGCCCATGTGCCCATTGACCTTGCAAGTATTGAACAATACTGACCTCAACCCTAGTATTGCTATTCGAAATACAATTGAGGAATGGACCAAGAGAAATGAAGCTGCTTGGCTCGATAATTGCTGTAGATCTCTTACTCCTGGAAGCTCAGAAAATGCTATTTTGCAGAGTCTAGAGCATATTATTAGCTTTTGCATGAAAAACAGGTCAAACAAGGTAGTTGTGCGAAACTTGGAGCTGATACCACAAATTGCTGAAATGCTGAAGAACAGCAACAGGAAAGTAAGGTGTAAGGCACTAGAAACTCTTCGTATTGTGGCAGAAGAAGATATAGAGAATCAGGTTGTGAAAGTGATATATCTTTTGTTAAAATGAATGGTCCAACATGCATGATTTATGATTTTTCTAATAAACTTTTTTGTATTCCAGGAAGCTATGGCTACTGGGGATACCATAAGGACCATCGTAAAATTCTTGTCGCATGAACATTCACAGGAGAGGGAGGAAGCTGTTTCTTTGTTGTGTGAGCTTTCAAAGTCTGAATCTTTGTGCGAGAAGATTGGTGGAGTTAATGGTGCTATCCTTATCCTGGTTGGGATGTCAAGTAGCAATTCGGAAAATATTATAGCTGTTGAGAAAGCTGAACACACACTGGGGAATTTGGAGAGGTGCGAGAAAAATGTGAAGCAAATGGCTGAAAATGGTCGTTTGCAGCCCCTTCTAAAACTACTCCTTGAAGGTATTATCCAAAGAAATTGCTTATCAATGTGTCTACTCTGTTATCTTCATTAAATTATACTATTAGAGTTATTATGAGTAGATAAACTGAAAACCACCTGTGTGCTTTTCTCATGTTTTCCTCACTTTTTTGACCTTTTTAGCTTTTACACACAAAGGTTGCTCTCCCTGTTCTCTTGGTTTACTAACATAGGAAGATATCTTCAATGTTGTGGATAATTTGAAGATATATATATATATATATATACATGCTCTCTAAATGCAATTTTGGAGGTTGTTACTCAGCAGACGGTAAATTTGGATAGACTTTGGAAGAATGAGCCTTTATTTCAATGCTGAGTATTCTGCATGTTGGTGGACTGTGTCGTTAGGTGGCTTTTACATTGAGGGAAATAGACAAAATGAATGAAAATTAATCTAAAAAGAAGAAATGAAAGAGAAAAAAAACAGTAATTTGCTTATCTATGTTATCTTCTTCATTGAATCAGCCACAAGAAAATAATTCTCCCTATATTTTCTCACAAATTGACCTCCCATTAATTGTGTATGTTAGTGACCTTCAAACACTTGGTCATTGAGTGTAATATATAGACAAGAGACCAACATCATAAATATAGTAAAAATATAGAGGAAACTTTTGTTATTCTTAGCTTTTTTACTGTCATTGTAACTCATTCATCTCACAAACTCTTTTGATTCAGGTTCATCTGAGACAAGGTTATCAATGGCTGCATTTCTTGGGGACATTGCACTGAGCAATGATGTGAAAGTCTTTGTTGCCCAAACTGCTGGGTCATCCCTTATTGATATTATGAGAAGTGGAAACATGCAGGCCCGAGACGGTGCTCTCAAAGCACTGAACCAGATCTCATCTCATGATATGAGTGCTAAGTTATTAATTGAAGCAGGAATCCTCCCTCCACTAGTCAAAGACCTTTTCACTGTTGGTGCATATCAGCTTCCCATGAAGCTTAAAGAGATCTCTGCAACAATTCTTGCTAATATTGTTGCCTCAGGTGCTGATTTCGAATCCATTTCAGTCGGTCAGGATGGTCAGACAATGGTTTCCGAAGACATTGTCCACAACCTTCTCCACCTCATCAGCAACACTGGTCCGGCAATTGAGTGCAAGCTTCTTCAAGTCCTCGCCGGGCTTACTAATTCTTCGGCAACAGTAGCAAGTATTGTTTCAGCCATTAAGAGCTCTGGTGCTACTGTTAGTCTAATTCAGTTTATCGAGGCTCCTCAGAGAGAAATACGTGTTGCTTCCCTAAAGCTTCTACACAATGTATCACCATTCATGGGTCAAGAGCTTGCTGATGCCCTCTGTGCTACCGCTGGACAACTTGGCAGCCTGATTAAGGTGATATCAGAGAATAATGGTATTTCAGAAGAACAGGCATCTGCTGTTGGTCTGCTGGCTTCTCTTCCTGAGAGGGATTCAGGCCTTACCCGACGTCTCTTGGATGAGGGTGCATTCGATGTGGTTATTTCTCGGGTTATCAGAATACAACAAGGGATAACTCGGGGAAACCGTTTTTACACTCCTTTCCTTGAAGGACTTATTGGAGTTCTTTCAAGGCTCACATATGTCTTGCAAGATGAGCCTGAGATCGTGGACATTGTTCGTGAGAACAAGCTCGCCGAACTCTTCGTGGATATGCTTCAGATGAACGGGCCTGATAAGGTGCAAATATTTTCTGCGTTGGCACTAGAGAATCTCTCTGAGCAAACGAAAGTTCTTACACGAATGCCCGAAGTCGTGGAACCTGGAATATGTTGCTCTATCTTTCCCTGTTTAAGCAAGCCACCCGAAGTAGTTGGATTGTGCCTGGTGCACCATGGTTTCTGTTCACTGAGGGAGAGTTTCTGCCTCTTGGATGGTAAAGCAGTCGAACGGTTGGTTGCATGTTTGGAACACACAAACGAGAAGGTGGTCGAGGCTGCCCTGGCTGCGCTTTGCACTTTGTTGGCTGACGGAGTGGACATCGAAAAAGGAGTGTCTGTATTGGTCGAGGCAGAGGGGGTCCAACCGATACTTGATGTTCTTGTTGAAAACCAAACAGAGGTCCTTCGGTACCGAGCAGTTTGGGCGGTTGAAAGGATTCTTAGGACGGAGGAAATAGCCTATCAGGTTTCCGCAGATCAAAGAGTGGGAACGGCTCTTGTAGAGGCTTTTAGGCATGGGGATTACCGTACAAAACAAACTGCAGAGCATGCGCTGAAGCACATTGACAGATTGCCGAACTTTTCGGGTATATTTCCAAAGATGGGTTGATGATGGTGCACTGCCGAATTGTGGGAACCCTGGCAAGAGTGTATATTTTATTTTTCTTTTTATTGGATTTATTTTGCTTCACAAAGTGGTGTAGGTTTTGTATCTATGGAATGCTGTTCATTTGTTCATGGAATTGTATCATGAGTTCTTAGGCAAATATTTTGTTTTGTTGTGCATTGCTGTCATCTAATGTTATAAAGGTGTGTTCTTCGGCAATTACTTGCATTGTTATTCTCACGGGGCGATACTTTGACATTGTAAATCTTTAATTATATTTTTAAAAAAAGAATAACATGCAGGGAAATCATGTAATAATTTGGTATCAGACTAATATCAGAGTTTAAAATTTACGTGTCTGGAAGTAATTAGAAATAAAATAAAATTTTGATTTTTTTCAAGCAATAAATTTTGATTTTTTTAGAACAAGCTATTATTAAACAATTAAAAATTTTCATTTTTAATGTATAATTGCTAACGTTGAACAAAACATGACTAAACCAAGAAATTACCATTAATAAACACCAGGCAATAGGCCGCAGAAAATGAGTCATTTAATTTCATTAATTGAAAAAATTGTTTTTCCTTCTTTTTTTTTCTTCAGAAATAGAAGGGAAGGAATCATCATTAACATCCTTTTAAATTGATTACATGTGGAATTGCAATATTCACAAAAAGGCAAAACAAAATTAATTACCCACATTTACAGGGTTAAAAGTGCCAAACCCCTCAGTAAAGAGTAACAGTGTTCTAATTCCAAAATAAATGTAAACCTATGAATATCCGGCACTAAGAACTTCAGTAATTCATCTTCATTCGCATGGAATCACAGAAATATTTCTCATACCTTCACAAATGTCATCCTGCCCCAATGTCATGTATGATTTTTGCAGTCAAGATGTCAACCCATGCATCAGGCACGCCAGGAAGGCACCAATGCATGCAGTCCTGACCCCATATTGCCACCGCATCCTTCTTCCCCAACCAGATTGCTGGATGTCCATCGGCTCTGAACTCACTCATATGCGTCAAGTTGAGCAACCGGATGCCAGTGCCAACAATTGCTTCTTTGATAAAAAAATTCACTTCTCGCGCTTCCTTGTTTACTCCCTTGTTTCTGGGATCAAACCATGAATCAAGCTGTCCAGACATCAATCTAAGTTTGATTCCATTGATCAGTTGTAGTAATAATAGAAACTGTGTCGATAAGATGTTTGGTGTACCTCTCCTGCACTGAGGGGTTTAGTGAACAAGCAGCTGCCGTTGCGATCCCATTCACCGCCGTGGAAATGTCTGGGGGATTGAGAACGCCAGTATTTGAGGGTTCTTTTAGGAGCCTCCTTATCGATGTAAGCGATCATACTCTTTAGTACCACTTTAAGGCCGTCAACTATTCCGAGTGCAGGGACAATAGGCTTCCCATCCTTGAAAAAAACAAGGGGAGTTTCTTTTGGAAATTTATCAGAGCCCCACCTGCTTTCAGATGTAGAATCAGTTTGTTATCTATCTAGTATAATATTATACAAATACACACAAGGATTATACAAATAGAGGGGCACAATAAAGGTTATGCTAATCAATACAGGCAGCCAATAGAACATTACCCAAAGTTACAAAAATAGGACATGATTTATCTTCTAAGTATATTAGAAGCTCTGTAGCAATTAGACATCATACCCATCACCCAAATATCTTGGCAGCACAATGGCACCGGCAGATTCTCCGGCACCAGAGGTCAGGCGCATGACAATTTCCCAATGTGATACAGTGAAAAAACTATATATACATACATATATATAGGTGTCTGATAACAAATTATACTTCAAATTTTCATCTAAAAAAATGGTTTTAACTTGGAAGTTTTGACACATCATGGCATCTTCTTAAACATCACCATGCATAACCTCACTAACTTGCATCAGATAAGCTTTGTAGGTAGCCTCCTGAACTATGACCTCAATGAATAAATTAGACATCTTGTATAAGTGAGGTAGAAGCATCATCAAACACTATGCTTGCTGAAAAATGGACAAAGGGGGGATTAGAACTATACTTTCACTTCTCCAAAATTAACTACTTGATATATCATGCTACATTTGGTTCAAGCTTTTAGCAAAGAAAATTGATGATGTTCAAATCTTATAATATTATGCCTTCCAATTAAGTAGAGCGAAAAATACGCCCAACCAAACCAAGCCACTGGGCACAATATCCCTTACAAATCTTTTAAACACAAAAGAAGGCTATATTCCCCACCAATAGGAATAGTGAGAATAGAAAAAGTAAAACCAGTTGTACAAATAATAATGGTAACAAAAATAACAACAATAAAAAGATCCCTGATGAAAAATAATGTTCTGGTCAATTAAAACCAAGTGAAGTTTTGGCATCACTTGTTTTATATTTTTAATTTTAATTATACATTTATTTATTTATTTATTTAACTCAAAACATCACAACATCACCAAGACATAGGACACCATCACTTGTTCAGGTGAATTCTTCAAGCTCCATCTATCAACAAAAATTATTGTTTTGCGACATTGTGTAAGTTGTATATATCAATATTTTCTCAATGACGAATATATCTAAGCTTAAAAAAATTCATGAAGACCAGCTCTCTTAGCTAAACCTAATTCAATTAACAAAATGGATACAAATAGGTTTTTTTCTGACCCATCATCATACCTAAGCTTAACTTAGTTTGCAGACAAGTCCCTCACCCCCTAAACCTGATTTAGGCAAAAAATGGAAAGCAGCAATATTGGAAGTAACATAAATACGCAAAATGGGAAAATAGCAAGAATTTTACATGTATATCTTCAAATTAATATTATACAACATGAAGTTCAAACTTTCAGATTTTCAATAACATACATAGCCAAAAATCCATGCCTTCTATCAAGAACAAGGTGACTGTTCATATTGCAACAAAGATGATTGTAATTACGACAAAAGAAGGATTCATGTCTTCTTATCAATATCTTGTAATAAACATAACAAACAATGAATATAAAAAAACTAACAAAGAGAACAAAGCATACCAGTGCCCAGTGTTGAAAACTAACACATCATAGAAATTGGTGACATTAACCCAATCGTCAGCAGGAACATCGATATCCACTCTATAAATCCCCTTCAATCCATCCTCACGAAAAGAAGCAGAAGAATTCTCCACAGGCTGCCACCTTAACAATGATTAGTTGCCAAAAGCAGTGAGCAAACACATAGGAACACATGAATTCAAGGAAAGTAGCAGAAAAGGAAAAAAACACCATAAATCAAACAAATGCTAAAAACAAATTATCAGTTGCCAAGAGTAGTGAGCACACACTTATGAGAGCATGAGTTCGAAGAATACTGCGGATAAGAAAAGAAAGAATCATTAATAAATGCTCTTCATTCAGCCAAATTCATAAACAAACAAAGGATTGTTTGCCAAGCGTATAAGCCAACATTCAAGATAGCATAAATTCAAGGAGAGAAAAAAAAAGAAGAAAAGAAAACATAATAAATAAATGCTCTCCATTCAGCCAGATTCATATAAAAAAAAAACAACCGGTCTCCTTATGTCCTTTTATTTCCCCCCAATTTCAGTAAGAATTCCAAACACCACAATACAATCAATGAATACCTATATCGTGCGAGCAACACAGCACGGTGATAAGCAACAGTGACATCGAACTTGGGGAAATAGCCACCACGCCAAGCGCCTCTCCTTTTCCACTTCCTCGCGCCGGGATCGGCGGAGCGGAGAGCGCAGAGGAAGGCCACTAAGAAGTTCTCGTTCAACGAATCACCAACAAAACCTATCCTCCGGCCCCTCATCGAGCTGAGAAACGAGGCGGGGTTAATGCGGGGGAGGGGTGAGCCTCCGCAGCCGCTGGGGACCCAAGAGAAAGCGTTGATGGAAGCCATACCGTCCCTGCCATTGCGGTAGCAGTTCCAGGCGTTGCGATGAAAGAGGCAGGAAGCGTCGTAGAGGGCGGGGCGAGGAGAGTTGATCCATTGGCCGGAGAAGAGGTCGCAGGCGGCGTTGGAGAGAGGAGAGGGCGAGGAGGGGTAGGGGGGTAGGAGGCGGGTGGTGGAGTAGAGAAGCGCAAAGCTTGAGAGGAGGATGGCGATAATGGCGGAGAAGCAAAGCGAGGGTTTGAGAGAGCGAGGTGGATCTCTTGGTTTCATTTGTTCGCGTCTTCGAGATCCCAATGGGGGGACGAAGCCGAAGGAGGTGACTGTTTAAACGGGTCGGACTTGTAGTAAGGAAGATCCGGATCCGATTGGATAAGTAAAAACAGAAATCACTATTGTAGCGTTTGGATGGCGGAATAGGAATGGGAATGGGAATGAAAACTTTGGGTAGGGGAATGGGAATAAAAACTTTGGGTAGGGGGATGGGAATGAAAACTTTGTTTGGTTAGGGGAGAAATTTATTGGGAATGTAAAAAGTTAGAAGAGAATGAATGAGAATATTACTATTATACCGTTAGTATAAAAATAATGTTTATAATTCACAAATGGGTTTATTTTTAATATTTAAATTAACTATAATTATTATAAATAATTATTAAATTATGTAATTAACCATGGCCGTTATAATTATATATTATAATTATGTATTAAATTATGTAATTAACTACAGTCATTATAATTATATATTAAAATATGTATTTATCATTTCAATTAATACAACCATATGAACACAAAATACAATCAAACAAAACACAAAATTCATAATTCATAATTCATAAGTCATTATAATTATATATTAAAATATATAATTCATTTTATAATTATATATTAAATTATATATTATAATTACATATTATCATAATTCATTTAATTAAAAAAAATTCATATGAAATATTATCAATCTCATTTTATTCAAATTTGTTTCACACCCTCATTAAAAAACACAAAATACAATCAAACATTAATTCATAACAAAGGGCAATATGGACTTTTCATGAGATAGGAATGGCCATTACCCCCAATGTTGGGGGTAATGGCCATTACCTTCCCCAAGTGAGTTCTTAGCCCCTCTCAAAGGTAATCAAGCCAGCCCAATGGATACCCAAACATGGGTATCCATTGGGATTAGTAAACATCCCCCTCTAGAGGGGGATGATTACTTGCATCCAAACGGGTCCTATATATATATATATATATATATATGCTCTTGAGACTGCATTTGCCGGTGTCCTATTGTCACGCTGGGCGAAATGTTACTCTATTATACTGGCCAAAAGTTACTCTTCTATAATTAAAAAAATTTTAAGTAATCAAATATAAGAAATATGATATTTTATAAACAAAGAAATATAAAGAAAGATCATGATAAAGGGTATAGAGTTCTTTAGAAAGTCTCCAAAGCTTCATGCAACTTTATAAATAGTTGTAAAGTTGTGTGAAAGTCTCTAGAAGGCAAATTAGGCTGCCGGATTAAATACATCTCAACCGACCATTTGAGAGGTTGAGAGTTATAAATAGACAAGGAGTCTTGCCCTTATAATCGATCAAGAAAAGCTTAAGTAAGAATTAGTTTTCCACTTCCAAAGGCTCTCTTCAAGTTTTCTGTGAGTCCCACAAAACCCAAAGTTCACAATCTTACTAAGCTAAGAGTTAGGCTGACTTAATCGAAGCGAGAAGATCAAGTGTTGCATGCAACGTTGGTGTGAGAAGTCTGAGCCTGTGACATTATTACTTGGCAATTTTCTTTATATACATTACAAAAATTCCTTTGTTCTGCGCCGGAGATATTGCAATCTAAATGATTTTAAAGTATGTATATTTGTGTAAAATAAATGTTAATGATAATTTAATTTTTATATATAATAAAGCAAAGGATTATAAAAGTAGTGCTTAATTTATGTTCAAATTAGTAAAAAAAACACAAAATTAGGAGGAATGATGGAATAGCTTGATAAATATCACTCATGTATCATCAAATAAAGTTTTCAAAGCATTTTATTATAAGATCTTTATTGCATGGCTCATTTCCCTCAAACTTTATTTATTCCAAACAATTGAAGCTAGATATAGATATTGTGTGTGTTGACCACTATCCAAAACATGTCTGTAGATAGCTTTGCTGCATAAAGAATTGAATTAAAGAAAAGAAGTTGAAGTTCTGAATTGAAGAAGATGCTAAGCTGGACTGCTATTACACAAAGCTTTATGTTGAGCTGGATTAATAATGACACATCAGCATAGTTAGTTACAATTTACTCAGCTACTCTTTGTACAGAGAACAAAGAGCATTATATAAAGCTCTCATTCATTGTAAAATGAAAATTGCTACTACTTCAGCAGATCCCTTTCTCTTCTCCTCAATCCCTTTTCCTCTCCTTTTAGCTTTATAGATCTCTATTCCCCTTTCATTGCTTGAATTTTTGTGAGTAAAGACATTTTTTGTGTTATAGAATCAGTGAAGCAAAGAGCTTCTTCTTCTTAGAGGGTTTCATTTCAGTGTAAATGGGAGGAATTCAAAAAGTAAAGAAAGTATCACTTCCCTGAGGTGGTGGAAGTGATATGACTCCCACTACTTCCTATGTCCATTTTGCAAGAAATGTCTATTCCATAAATTGCTCATTTTTTTTACTTATGGTGTTCATTTTGGTGTAAGTGGTGTTACTTCTAAAGGGTCTTCAGAAGTGGGGGGAAATGAGTTTTATACGGGACTTACTTCCCCCACTTCAGTGTAAAAAATACTGAAGTGGTTTTAACGAAAACCCACTTTAATTTGAAGTGGGGGAAATGGTCACTTCAATACCGAAAAGTATTAGAAATGGAGGAAATCAACCCACTTCCCCAGGTTCCCTCACTTACGTCGAAACAAATGTCCCCTTAATTCGTCCGAAGTTCAAGAATGCGGTCGTGAAATTTAGCCACTATCAACATCTCCATCCCTCAAGATCCTTTGTTTAATCTCTTCAATTTCTTCTTCAATTGGTAAAGCATGCTCACAAATTTTTTATTTCAAGGGTTGTTGGAGATGGAGTGGGAACCTGTGAGGAATATTTCCGATTAAGATTTTGGTTATTTTGCATATATATATATATATATATATATATATATATATATATATATATATAAGCCTGTATTTCGTTGTCATATGCAATATTTAGGTTATTTTGTAAATGTATCACTATAACGGCCAATAATTTGTTGTCTTCTTTTAAAAATTTGCAATATTATTTTTACATATACCCTTTCAAACATCCGAATTTATATAGTTTAGGACAGATTTCCATTTTAAGTTCTCATCGGAAGATCTTACACACCAAAGAAGAAACCGAGGAAATTTTTGAAAAAATCAAAGTATTTAAATAATAATTTGTGGAGAAATTTGTTATATTCACTTAATTATAATTATAGACTTTCTAAAAGGTATAAGTAGATTATAAACTACTATCTCCTCGTTTTCTTTAAATATTTCTATTGGTCTCGTATTGTTATTTTTTTTTTAGTTTTTTTTTTCATTTCTCATATTTAATGTAAAACCAAATAAAAGATTTCCATTTTCCAACCCTTATCACTTTTCATTGGAAATCAAATAAATGTCCTTAATGAAATTAATGCTTTTAGATCTTCTCTACTAATAATATGGCATGTAATGCAAACTAATACCTAAAATTATTTTCCAACCCTTCTTTTAGATCTTCTTTGCTTAACTTTCTTCACTTTTCCCTTTCCAAAGCTCTCTCTCGCTTGGACATCCTCTCGTAACTTTAGTCCATCGAATCACTCGTGCGTAAGTATCCGGCACTTTCATCATTTCGCAGTTCAAGGTATTGAAGAAGTTGTGTTTTAAGTAAAGGCTTTATTTGAACTACTCTGCTACACAAAGATATTCGTCGGTTTTGCTTTATGGTTATGTTTTTATCGGAAGACACTGAAGTATGTGGGGGGATTTCTCGGTCGAGGTTTTTCTAGTTGGCAGGAAGATTTCTCGGCCAGGGTTTTGGTTTGTTTTACATTTTCGGTTGTGTCCACGATCATCGAAAGAGTTTTTCGATTGTTTTTATTTGTGTAATGTTTACAATGTGCGTTTCCCCTTTCATTGGATATGGTTGCAATTTGTAAAATGAGGTTTTCTTGTAAGAAATGAGTTTTTGTTTAAAACCTTTGGTCTCTGTTTAACGAGTCATATCTCTGTTTAAGCATTGAGTTTTCCGCTTAACAACTTATATCTCTGTTTAACAATTGAGGTCTCTGTTTAACAAGTGTTGTCATTGTTGCAGTCATGTGATTATGGCGGTAAACCTAGTCAACGGGAGATGCTAGTTGACACCGGTGGTGGAGACCTTGGCGGAATTGAAAGTCCACATGACCTCTCAACATTGGGGGATCATCCAAAGGATACCCATTTGCAGCATTCAATGAGGTGGAAGCTGTATTCCAAGAGAGGGCTGTTCTGGATTCGTTTCTTCAGAGGTACGATGGCCGCACCAATAAATTCAGGATTGGGGCGGGCCTGGTGAGCTTCAGGCCTGAGGATGTGGTTCTCGTTCTGGGTCTGCGTTGCGATGGAGACGCAGTCCTGTTTAAGAAGAAGAAAACATCGTCAACTTTCGAGGGGAGGTATTTATCGAAAAACTACGAGAGACACCGAGACTCCATCAAGGCCACTCTTCAGCAGCTTGTTGGATAGAGGGAGAAGAGGAAGATTTTGCGAAACTCTTGATAGTGTACCTCATAGGGGCAATCCTCTTCCCAAATACCTCATGCTCGGTGCCCAATTGGATCGTTGATTATGCCGACGATCTACCTGGCATGAGGCGGTACACATGGTAGCAGGCGACGCACAAATGGTTTATGGAGGACGTTCTACAAGCTGCAGCTCGAGTGCAAGCCAGATGCGCGGGGGGGGGAGAGATAAACACGGGGTACATTAAGGGTTGCTCGATCGCGCTGAGTATTTGGTTTTACGAGCTGACCCCAAGGGTGTTGTGCTACGGTGAAAGTCCGTTTCGACAAGACCCCAAGGGTGTTGTGCTACAGTAAAAGTACTTACCTGAAGCATGCGACGATAGAAACCAGTTGGTTAGCTCTCGAAGGAAAAGAGGTAATAAATCATGAACAATGTGTTTAAAATGAGTAGTTAATGTTTAGTTATAGTCTTTCCCATGTAAGAACTGTAGTTAGTGTTTAACGTTTTGTGACTTCGTTTAAACTTTTTATTCTCCGTTTAAATTTGTGAGATATCGTTTACGTATACATGTTAAATATTTAAATACGTTTGTTTTTTATTAAATTGAATGATTTGATTGAGATTATTTTCTTTACGTATGATAGTTTCCTAAGCTGGTCCCGGCGAATGTTGATGAGGAGATATTTGTTCGGGCCAACTGGCGGAGGGATGCTATTGCGTCGAAACCACTTGTACGAAGGCAATAGGAGAGGCCGCATCTTCCGTGAGTGCTCGACGACGCCGTTCCTCCACTTCTAGCCCAACACGCAATCCTCGGCGTCAGGTAAGCCCTCCCATACCCCGTCCGACGACATCCCCCCGGCCGCGACAATGACAGCCGGTCCCCGACGGCAGTAGGTCATGAAGTCACTATAGCTTTTTTCCGGGCGGGCCGGGTGATGAGAAACGCTTTCCCCGCCTTGTCGCTCCGGGTTGAGGGATTGGAGTTAAGGTTACAATTGACTGCACCGTCGGGCCAAATAAATGAAGTGTCCGGAACGAAGGAGGTGTTGGAATTTAGTGACGACGACTTTATCGGGATGGCCATTACAAGACGGTCACGTTTGAAGAGGCTTGCAAAAAAGGCGAAAACAATAATGCCTCTCTGTCCACCACCGGCCGACGATGAAACAATGGCAGTTTCATCGGCGGCTGATGCTGTTGTTGAGTCTGTTGTCGTTGATGACGTGCCCGTCGCGGTGGAGAAGATCGTCGACGTCGTTGGCACTGCCGCGTTTGAGGAAGCCTCCGAAATCTCTATCCCGGTGGAGCCGGCGGCCGACAGTGGCGCATTGAGGGTGGTGGTCACAATTCTTGAAGAACAAGAACCAGCCAAGGGTGTGCCTCCCCTTGATGATGTTGCCTTGGCTACGGTTAAGAAGACCGTTGCCTCTATTGTGAAGGAACTCCTACCCACGGAGGAACGGACGGTCGACAGTGCCGCATCCAACGTAGGCGTGATCCCACAACAGCAAGAAGCATCTAAGGATGATCCCAATAAAGCTGTTGACAAGGGGTAAGGGAATGTCACTGAAAACAAAACGATAGCTATGATCCTTGCCAACCAGCAATATGAAGAAGTTCGGAAAGACTTCTTTCCGAAGAAGAAAATATACGCTGGTCAATAGCGCCTCGGCGTATTCGAGTAGGAGTTGATCAAGATCTTCCTCAACTTCCCCATGGACAGGTAAGTATGATAGTTTTTATGTTATTGTTTACATACAGATGTTCCCATTTAAGTTATTTCGTTTCCGTTTAAATATAGGAGTTACCATTTAAGATAGTGCTTTACCATTTAACTTTCCATGTTACTGTTTAATAATATACATTATCGTTTAAGAATATATGGTTCCCACTTAAGGTTTTTTGTTACTATTTAATTACATCTGTTGCCGTTTAACCGCAGGTCCTTCGTCTAGAGGAATGATTATGTCAGCACCACACGGGCTAACCTATTCATACTGCTCGACGGGAAGGAGATGGTAACAGATGATGTGATGGACGCCTTCGTGTGCATAATACAAAACTCACTAACCAGAGTACCATATCCTTATAAGAAGCGCCCCTCCATCACATGACTACTGGCATTGTTTATGTCAAAGCAGGAAGACGCACATGACACGACTTTAGCTATGGTCGGAGATGCCACCAAAGTAGTGCATAACATTGACATTGCCATCCTTCCCATAATTATAAATGGCTACTTCCATGTCGTGGTGCTTGGCAATAACAACCAAGAGTATAGGCATTACACTTCATGCCAAAGTGAAGAGTACGATAAAGACGCGGTTGCAATGTTAAGTTATTTGCAAAATAGATTTTGATTCATAGAGTTCCATAGATGGTTGCTATTCTAACCTCAAATTGCATACCTCGACAGCGGGAACTATTCAACACCTGTCTCGAAATGGAGTACGATAAGATGGTGATCAAATAGTACCCTCTTGTTCACGACAATGAAACACCGCGACAAAAAAAGGAAGTGTCGACTGCACCGTCTACGTCATGCGGTTTATCGAGCAATTACTCTGTGGTGAAAAGCTTCAGAAACCGCGTACGGACGTCCCTTATATGAGATTAAAGTATGCTGCCCGCATACTTAAGGAAGGGCGCGCAGCCGACATCAATCAAAAAGGGAGGCCTCCACCTTCGGGGAAGTAGAATTCTTTATCACTGGCATTCTTTATCAAATGTAAAACAGTTTTGTCGTTATTGTTTTAAATTCAATTCATTCCTTGCCAGTAACATGGCAGATATGTCAATGTAAATTTACTATTGTTCGTTTTTATTTCAAATTCAAGTCATTCTTTGCTTACGTTTCCATTGTACCGTTTAAGGGTCATTGCTTCTTTATAAAATGAAGTATCTCTGTTAAAACGACGATGTCACTATTAAAATATTGTGTTACACTTTAATAATAAGGTTCTCTGTGTAATATTCACCGCCCCCGTTTAACATCAGGTGTCTCTGGTTAAAACACATAGTCTCTGTTTAAATACTAAACGTATACGTTTAACATTCATTATCTCTGTCTAACATAAGGTGACCATATTTAAGGTTAAGAGTCTCCATTTAACTTTCGCTGTCTCTGTTTAAATATCAACGAATGACAATAAAACATATTTTCTCTATTGAACGAAGTTGCATAACATTAACGAAGCCGCAACAGAAACTACATAACTTCTAAACAAAGTTAACAAACAAATACCTATCAGTTTTCTCATTTTTATTTTAAAATCAATTCATTGTTTGCGGCTGAGATGGCAGACTTTTCAATGTAAATATACTATTGTTCGTTTAACGTCTGTGTTTCTTTATACTTCGCATTCTTTGCTTGACTTGCAATTGTAACGACGGTTTCTTTATAAAAGGTCAATCATCCTTTATAAAATTAAGTACATCTGCTTAAACGATGATGTCGTTATTGAAACATTGTGTTATGCTTTAATAATAAGGTTTTCCGTTTAATATGCCGCGTTCTCGTTTAACATTAGGTGTCTCTGGTTAAAGTCTCGTGGTGCCATTTAAATATATATGTCACCATTTGATACTAAAGTCTCCGTTTAACTTTCCTTGTCTCTGTTGACTATACGGAGTCTCTATTTAGTAGAAAGTGTCTCCATTTATCTCTGTTTAAACAACGATGTATGTATTGAAATATTGAGTTACACTTTATAAGTAACGTTCTCCGCTTAATTTTCAGAGTCCCAGTTTAACATTAAGTATGCGATATGACGTGTTCTCTGTTTAAATAACAGTGGCTCCGTTTACACATACATGTTACAATTTAACATTAAGGATCGCTGTTTAACATGCACCGTCTACGTGTAACAAATATCAAGGAGTGATAATAAGTTTAGATTTTGTGAATTAGATACCATTCCATAATTAGACAAAGTCTTGTTAGAAAGTCGATACACTAATACCCATCGGGGATCTTATTTGGAAAATTAAAAACAACAACAAACAGAACAACAACTGTCACTCCGCCCTTTCCTTCGCATTCATATCCTGTAGCAACTTCAGCACATTCGCCTTGCGGGCTTTCAATCCATCGAGTTTTGCAAAACAAATTATTACTTTTTCTGCTAGCTTTTGAAGCAAATCTTCCAGATACCACTACGGAGGATAGATCATCGGGCCTGAAATGAAGACTTCAATGATTTAGAAAATCATGAAAATTTTTAAACATGCATAGAGAAATCTCACGGTATGAAGTACCTCCAGAGGATAGATCATCTGCAGCAGCGGGTGACGTGTACATCCTCTCAGGGTACGAAGCATAGAGCTGATTGAACGCTGCCTCGGCAGCAGTGTTCTGGGCTTCCTTGGCGGTTCTCGCAGGGCCAGGACTGGAGAAAGTGGTCCCATCCACCGTGACTGTGGCAACAAAAGCGGGGTTGTGGTTGGGGCCTTCCCAGCGGGTGGAGTACTCCGGTGAGGCCCGTCGTGTGTTCTGGTAGTAGTCATCGAGAAGTGACTTATACATTCTGTTGGGTCTGTGTATAATTTCTGGATGTCTGTCTGTCTTGTTTCCGCTTGTTTAAATAGAAATATAGTTATCGAAAGTTTGAACTCTTTCTTGAATCAGACAACAATAAATTTGACATTGAATTCAAAAATCATATTTAATTGCATTAATTACTAATCAATTTCCACTGAAGGGTTACTCTAATTACGTTTTCTCGTCATTAATTTAAAGTCAATTCATTCTTTTCCCAATGACAAGGCAGATTTTTCAATGTAAACGTACTAGTGTAAATTGAATGTATGTATTATTAAATAATTGACTTTCTTTTCTTAACTTTTCATTGTAGTCTGTAAATATTAGTGGCCCTATTTAAATCAGAATACTTCCTGTGTAAACTACGACATCTCAGTTTATCTTTGTGTATCACCCGTTAACACTAAGACTTAATGTTTAACATTTGGCCTCGTTGTTTAAATACCTATTGTTCAAGTATGTTGCCTATGGACGTCCCTTATCTAAGATTAAAGTATGTTGCCTATATACTATTGTTCGTTTAACGCCTGCATTTTTTAATACTTCGCATTCTTTGCAGCAATGTTCAATTGTAACGTTTAAGTGTCAGTGTCACTATTTAAAATAAGTACTCGCTGTTTAAAATACGATGTCTCTTTTTAAATATATGGATTACCATTTAGAAGTAAGCTTTCAGTTTAAGATTCATTTTCTCTATTTAACTATATGTGTTACCGTTTTTTGTGAAGAGTCGCCGTTTAACATTCACTCTCTACGTTTGATTCAAAGGTGTCTCTATTTAACTATATATGTTACCGTGTAAGAATACGTGTCGGTGTTTAACATTCACTCAAAACGTGTAAACATCAAAGAATGACAACGAAAGTAGATTTCTCTATTGAACAAAGTAAAATAATTTTAGCAAAGTTGACAATGAAAGTACAATAACGGAGCAATAGGCATCATAGTTTTTACAAAATGAAAATGAAAACGAAGCCAACAAATTCAATTCACTCCACTCCTTTCTTGTCCTTCAGAATCTGGAGTAGCTACTGTACATGGGCCTTGCGGGTTCTCACTCCATCGAGTTTTGCAGAAAGAAGTATTTCTTTTTCTTCAAGATCATGGGGTAAGTCTTCTAGAAACCACTCCAACTCTTGAAGGCCCTGCAATGGAAGGCGTTGCGATGGAAGGCCCTGCAATGAAGACTTCAACGATTTAGAAAATTATGAAATTTTTTAAACATGCATAGAGAAATCTTCCGGTATGAATTACCTCCAGAGGACACGTATTCATCCTCCCAGGATGTAAAAGACAGAGCTCAGTGAACGTTACCTCAGCAGCAACGTTCTGGGCTTCCTTCGAGGTTCTCGTAGGGCCAGGACCGGAGAAGATGGTACGATCCACAGTGACAGTGACCACGAAAGCGGGGGTGTGGTCGGGGCCTTCCCTGCGGGTGGAATACTCTGGCGTGGCTCGGCGTGTCTTCTGGAAATACTCGTTGAGAAGTGACTTATACATTTTGTTGGGTCTGTGTATAGTAACTGGATGTTTCCACTTCTTGTTTAAATAGAAACCTAGCTATCGGAAGTTTGAACTATTTCTCAAATCAAACAACAATAAAGTTGACGTTGATTTTTTGTGTACATTTTCATAAATTTCTGTGTACATTTACGCTTACATTTTGAATTCAAAAATCAAATTTAATTGTATTAATTAGTGATAAATTTGCATTGACGGGTTACTCTAATTACGTTTTCTCGTCATTGATTTAAAGTCGTTTCATATTGTAAATTTACTACTGTTCATCGAACTTCTGTATTCTTATATACTTGACTTTCTTTGCTTAACATTTCATTGTATTGAAACATCAATGACTTTGTTTAACATGGAAGAGAAGTTGTGTGAAATACGACGTCTCTGTTTGACTTTGTCTGTCATCCTTTAATAACAACCGTTACTATTTAATACTAGTTCCCTTGTTTAACTATTGAGGACAGATAACAAAATGCGTTTTTCTTTGTTTAAAATATCAGTGTTTGACAGTCAAATAACTTTCTTTCCCTTTAAAAATGCCTACTCGGTGACAGTTTCATTGCAAGATCTACGATTGTGATCGGATGCGTGGCAGCGGCTGCAATGTAACTCGCAGACCTCGGACGCTTGCGACTTGATCCTCTTTCGTCTTAATACAATCGACATTCGAATACCTTATCGAGTCGACCATTTTCGTAACCGGTAAATGACGAGCTTCTTTGATCCACGCATTGAACGACTCCGTGTCATTTCAATACATCTCGCCCCAGCGTTCACCTCTGAACAGGTAATTTGACCAGTGCGACATGTCCGACTTATGAATGAACCATTGAACTGTTGCATTTCCACTGAAGGGTCGCAGTAATTAAGTTTTCTCGACATAATTCAATTCATTCTTTCCCATTGACGTGGGATATTTTTCAATGAATCGTCGATTGCCTGTAATCTTTATACTTAACTTTCTTTGTTTAACTTTGTGTGGTATTGTTTAAATATCGCTGACTCTGTTTGAAAAGGTATTCTCACTTTTTAAAAGACGACCTCTCTGTTTAAATATGTGCATCACCGGTTAAGAATAAGAGGTATCGTTTAACATTCTGTGCCTATGTCTAAATATATGCCTCCCTGTTTAAATATCAAAAGTTTACACTGAAACAAATATCTTTCCCTTCAAAACTTATTCCTTTACAATGCATACTCGGTGATGGTTTCATTGCAATATCTTCGATTGTCACTGGATGCGTGGCAGCGGCTGCAATGTAACTCGCGGACCTCAAACGCTTCCGACTCGATCCTCCTTCGTCTAGGACACCCAGATTGCCTTCTCGTCGCAGGAGGCCGTAAACGCAGATCGCGATTGTCGTCCGTAGGCCCATCATTGTCGGGTATGGGGAATATAGCTTTCTTATACGCCAGCTTGTAAGTCTCGACGGTGAAGTACCTGCTAATAAAACAATGAACGTTGGTGTCCTTCTACATTATTGCGGCGCAAGCGTGTTTGCACAAGATACCATAAACTTGCCATCTGCTACATGATCAAGTTCTACTGGCAAGATCTACAGAGTTGTTGCAATTGTTAATCACTTCATAACGATCATCGACACAACGACCAACATGAAGACTTCGGCTATCCTCAACAAGCGTCTCAACCTTCGAATGCATGTCCGGGCATAAGTAGGTCTCCCATTTGTTCGCTTGCTCATGGTGATTGCATAACATGCACATCAACTTGAACCTGTGCAATGAAGATCAGAAATCTTAAAGACATTTAAGTGAAGATATTGATATTTAAACAGCAGCACATAGGCTTAAACAGGATTAGAACAAACTAAACAGTGATACCGAAATTTAAACACATAAAATGATATTTAAACAATGACAGTGCAATTTAAACACACAAAAGGATATTTAAAGGATAAGGGCAAATCGTAAGCGTTATATAGAATCAAAATTCGAATACCTTATGGCGTTGACCATTTCGTCACCGGTAAATGTCGATCTTCTTTGATCCACGCATTGAATAACTCTGCGACATTTGAATACATCTCGCTCCAGCGTTTACCTTTGAACATATAATTCGACCAATGTAACATGTCTAACTTATGAATCAACCACTGATAGGCTTCGGGCGATGCGGCCTGCAGTTCATTGACGGTGTCATCGAATTCATTAGCCGTCGATGCTCACGCAATACGAAAGTATATGGACTAGCACTCCTCCCTCAATGCCTTCCCAAGTCTGACATTGGCTTCCATAAAATTGGCCTCCAACTATCGAAGGGAGTAAGCATGTGGGGATGAAGGAAAGACTCTAGCAATAGCGCTCATAAGGCCCTTTGACCTGTCCGACACGAATGTAATTATCTCTTCGTAATCTCCTTCGTTGTATAAAGCATCACCTAACTTGGAAATGAACCACGCCTAATTGGCATCGGTCTCGTTGTAGACAATAGAGAAGGCGACGTGGAAGAAGCCATTGTTCCCATCTTTGCCTGTGGCACCCAACAAAGTACCCCGATACTTTTCAAGGAGATAGGTACCATCGAGAAACAGCAGCGGCCTGCATACCCTCTTGCACCCCACAATGCACGCGTTGAAAGAAAAGAACGCACGTTTAAATTGCTCAACGTCTCTTTCCACAAACGCAATGCTGCCGGGCTTCATCTCAACCACCTTATCGATGTACCAAAGCAACAAATCGTAGCTGGAGATGTCGATGCCGTCGAGGACCACCCAGGCATGTTCTTTTCCCAACCAAGCCTGCTTGTATGGAAGGTGGACACCATGCTCCCGCAACATGTCCTTTTGAATGTCAATGGCCTTTGAGGGCCGGTTCTTGAGCTTCTAAATCACTCGTGCACTTATCCATTTTTTGGACGCTTTCGGGTGTGACGCCGAGCCAATTCCACCACCGCAAGTGTGTGACGGGTCCATTATCTTGATTCTGAAGGTTTTTTTATTGTATTTCTTTGATGCGTGAAGGCGCCATTAACAACCATTGGCAGCGCATTCCACAGTGACCCGGTGTTTTTCGTTCTTTACGAATTTAAAGTCAAAATTCCGTTTGATGGCAAAATTCCAAAGTGCGTCTCTGAAATATTCAACGCCTTGAAAGCGTTGTCTGACATCCAACGACAACACTTTAGGTTGTTCTGACAAGGAAGGTAGGCATGCGAGACCGTCAGTGTCGCCATGAGGTGGAACAAAAGCGCTATCAAATTCCGAATTCCTGCCAACACTTCAGTTCAAACGAAAACGATTAGGATTTAAGCATGAACTCCAATTGTTTAAATGATACCTATAAATGTTAAACGCTAACAACGATATTTAAACAGAGACTAAACAATGTAAAAGGTAGAGAGAATATTTAAACATTGACATAATAAATTAAACGGAGAAGTCAACTTTTAAACGGGAAATTGATTTTGTTAAATAGAGAAGGGGATTATTAAACAATAACTAACATATACAACTAGGTAAATCTTACCATGACAAGAACTCGTTTTCAGTAGGATACGATGGGACGTTATCCGTCTCGACAACAAGATCGACTACACCGTATTTGAAGATGGAGAAAACATGACACATGTCTTTGGAAGTTGACCTCGTTTTCTATTGGGCAAACGGTTTTATGTCCATCAGGTGTGATAAACTTCACCCTCACACGGGAAATATTGAGACCCCATCGCTCACATATCTCACCTAACACTGATTCCCAAGCAGTCAGCGCCGTGAACATCAGCACTCGTCCCTCCCCGTTGTATCTAGCAATAACACAAAAACTCTCCATAATATTGGGAAACTGGCAAACCTCAGATCGAACAAACCAAATGAGAGTGAGAAGAAGAAGAAGAAGATGTAATTCGCCTTCTAAACTTTCTTTGACAAAAAGCAAGCATGAAGGGGAAAAAACTCACAATTGTATGCATAAAGGGCAGACATGACATGATGTGATCGGGCGGGTTTTTTTCCCACCATTTCCAAGGGCAAAAATGAAATTTCATAACAAGGACACATATGAAGTGACGGATAGGGGGTAGAAGGGAAGTAAACTATAATGGAGGGGCTGTCTGGGTTGTGCAAAAGTTGGAGGTGGTTTCTAAGAAGTTTTGAAATTCCCGATGGATGAACAGTAATTTTCTCAATAATATATTACTACTTTATATGTTGCTAATAATATATATATAACAATATACTAACGTACTCCTACTAATAAATATAGTATGTTGGTTTGTTAAACACGGATAAATATTAGTGGAAATTGCCAAAAACACACCATAAGTTTATGATATGGCCAAAAACACCCCGTTAATTTCTCAATACCTAAAAAACCCTTCCTTTTAAAGTCAATGTTTTCCAACCCCCCAAGTTTGCAACGGACGTTAACGAGTTATGTTTGAATTTTATGGATGAAACTACCCTTTCTTGCATGGGAAGTCGTTACACTTGGAACTTTTGAAAGGTGGGGCAGTTTCCTTTAGGGTGATCCCAAGACAAGTCCGTATACGCCTTTCTTCTCGAACACGCCTCATCCGCTTTTCCATTTCGGAAGTTGTCTCTGCGTGGACATCATCCGCAACTTCAGTTCTCAAAACACTGAATCACTCGTGGCAAGCATTCGGCACTTTCATCAGTTTGCAGTTTAAGGTATTGAAGAAGTTGTGTTTTAAGTAAGGGTTTGATTTGAACCACTCTGTTACACAGAGATATTCGTCGGTTTTTTTTGTGGTTCTATTTTTATCAGAAGACACTGAAGTATGCGGGAGAATTTCTCGGCTGGGGTTTTTCTGGTCTACAAGCAGATTTGTCGGCGAGGGTTTTGGTTTGTCTTACATTTTTTGCTGTGTCCACGATCATCGAACGAGTTTTAGACTGTTTTTATTTGTGTAATGTTTACAACGTGCGTTTCCCCTTTCATTTCATACGGTTGCAGTTTGTAAAATGAGTTTTCCGTGTAAAAATGAGTTCTTGTTTAAAACCATAGGTCTCCGTTTAACGATTCATATCTCTGTTTAATAATTGAGCTTTCCGCTTAACATCTTATATCTTTGTTTAACAGTTGATGTCTCCGCTTAACAAATGTTGTCATTGTTGAAGTCTTGTGATTATGGCGGTAACCTAGTCAACGGCAGATGCTACTTGACACCGGTAGTGGGGACATTGACCGAATTGAAGGTCCACATGACCTCTCGACATTGCGAGATCATCCAAAGGACATCGTTCGCGGCATTCACTGAGGTGAAAACTGTATTCCAGGAGAGTTCAGTTCTGGATTCGCTTCTGCAGAGGTACGATGGCAGCACCAATAAATTCCGGATCAGGGCGAGCCTGCTGAGCTTCAGGCCTGAGGATGTGGCTCTGATTCTAGGTCTGCGTTGCGACGGAGACGCGGTAAATTTAAGAAGAAGAAAACACAGTCAGCATTCGAGAAAATTGATTAATAAAAAATCTACGAGAGACACGGAGAGTCCATCAAGGCCACTCTCCAGCGGCTTCTGGGACAGAGGGAGGAGGAGGAAGACTTTGTGAAACTGTTGATGGTGTACCTCATGGGGATAGTCCTCTTCCCTACTACCTCATCCTCGGTGCCCAATTGGATCGTCGATTATGTCAACGATCTACCAGGCATGGGGCGTTACGCATGGGCGCATGCGACGCACAAATAGCTTATGGAGGATGTCCCACAAGCTGCAGCTCGAGTGCAAGCCAGATGCGGTGGGGGAGGGGAGGTAAACACGGGGTACATTAAGGGTTGCTCCATCGCGCTGTGCATCTGGTTTTATGAGTTGACGCTAACCGGGAAGAGAGAAACCCGTTGGGCAGCTCTCAAAGGAAAAGAGGTAATAAATCATGAACAATGTGTGTAGAATGAGTAATTAATGTTTAATTATAGTCGTTCCCATTTAACAATTGTGTAGTTGTGTTTAACTTTAGGTGTCTGCGTTTAATATTTGTATTCTCCGTTTAACTATGTGCTATACCGTTTACGTGAACATGTCAAATGTTTAAATACGCATGTTTTTGATTCAATTGAATGATTTGACTGAGATTGTTTTGTTTACGTATGTTAGTTTCTGGAGCTTGTCCCTGCGAATGCTGAGGAGGAGATATTTGTTCGGGCTAGCCGGCGGAGGGATGCTATTGCGCCGGAACCACTTGCCCGAAGGCAACAGGAGAGGGCAGCCTCTTCAGTGCGTGCTCGACGACGCCGTTCCCCCACTTCTAGCCCAACACGCAATCCTCGGCGTCGGGTAGCCCTCCCCTACCCCGCCCGACGGCAACACCCCATGCTTCGGCCGTGACAACGTCAGTTCCCCCAATCGCTATAGCCCCCCCATCTGCGGTAGCCCCCTCCACGGCAGTAGGCGACGAAATCACTTTCGCGTTTTTGCAGGCGTGTCAGGTGATGATGAACGCTTTCCACCAGTTTGTCGCTCGGGTTGAGGCATTGGAGGCACGGTTTCAATCGACTGCACCGTCTAGCCAAATAAAGGAAGGGTCTGGGACGGAGGGGCGTCGGAATTGGGTGACGACGACTTTATCGGGATGGCCATTCCAAGACGGCCACGTTTGAAGAGGCTTGCGAAAAAGGTGAAAGCAATAAAGCCTCTCTATTCACCACCGGCCGATGATGAAATAATGGCAGCACCATCGGCGGCTGATGCTGTTGTTGTGTCCGTCGCTGACGTTGACATGCCCTCCGAGGTGGACAAGATCGTCGACTCTGTTACCACCGCCACACTTGAGGATGCCTCCGAAATCCCCGTCCCGGTGGAACCGGCGCCGACGGTGGCGCATCGAGGGTGGTGGCCACAATCCCTGAAGAAGAAGAACCAGCCGAGGGTGTGTCTCTCCTTCATGAGGTTGCATAGGCCGCGGTTGAGAATACCGCTGCCTCTATTGTGAAGGAAGTCTTGCACACGGAGGAACGGGCGGCCGACGGTGCCGCATCGAATGCAGGCACGATCCCGCAATAGCAAAAAGCATCTAAGGATGGACCCAACAAAGCTGTTGACGAGGGGCAAGGGAACGCCACCGAAAACAAAATGAAAGCGATGATCCTTGCCAACCAGCAATATGAAGAAGTTCGGAAAGACTTCGTTCCGAAGAAGAAACAATACGCCGGTCAATCGTCAATTGCAACTCAGCGTATTTGAGAAGGAGCTGATCAAGATCTTCTTCAACTTCCCCATGGACTCGTAAATGTGTTAGTTTTTATGGTTTTGTTTACATACAGATGTTCCCAGTTACGTTTTTTCTTTTTCGTGTAAGCGTATGGGTTACCGTTTACTATCGTGATTTACCATTTAACTTTCCGAGTTACTGTTTAACTATATACATTGCCGTTTGCGAGTATACAGTTACCACTTAAGATTTTGTGTTTTGTTTTAATCACACATGCTGCCGTTTAACCGCAGGGCCGTCCTATGGAGGAATGAGTATGTCGGCACCACACGAGCCAACCTATTCGTACTACTCGACGGGAAGGAGATGGTCACGAGATGATGTGATGGACGCTTCGTGTGCATAATACAAAACTCACCGACAGTACCATATCCCTACAAGAAGCGCGCCTCCATCACAAGACCTCTGGCATTGTTTATGTCAAACCGGGGAGGACGCACATGAGACGACTTTAGCTATGATTGGAGATGCCACCAAAATCCTGCATGATGTTGACATTGCCATCCTTCCCATAATCATGAATGGCCACTTCCATGTCGTGGTGCTCGACAATAACAACCAGGAGTATAGGTATTACACGTCATGCCAAAGTGAAGAGTACGACAAAGATACTGTTGCAATGGTAAGTTCTTTGCGATCTGAATGTATCAATCCATAGAGTTTCATAGATGGTTGTTATTCTAACCTCAAGTTGTACACCTCGACAGAGATGGTGTACGGAGAGACGGTGACCAAACATTACCCGCTAGTCCACGACGATGCCTCGGTAAACATACGGTGACCATATCCAATTCTACTAGTCTCTATTTAACTTTCGCTGTCTCTGTTTAAATATCAACGCTTGAACACAAACCAGACTTTCTCCATCGAACGAAGTTGAAGGACATTGACCAAGCTTCAACGCAAACCACCTAACGCCTAACCAGAGTTAAAGGCAAAATACGCGCGGATATTTGCTAGTTTTTGATTTGTATTCAACTCGGTGTTCTCGTCTGAGGTGACAGACTTTCCAATGTAAATATACCATCTTCTATTCACCGTTTGTATGTCTTTATACTTCGCATTCTTGGCTTGAGTTGCAATTGTAACGAGGGTTTCATTATAAAATTAAGCGCATATGCATAAACGACGCTGCCGCTATTGAAACATACATTTATGTTTGAATTATAAGGTTCCCCGTTTAACATCAGGCGTTCCCGTTTAAAGCTAGCCGTCTCTGTTTAACTACTAGTCGTACCCGTTTAACTATCGTTTTGCCCGGCCAACATACGGTGACCATATCCAATTCTACTAGTCCCTATTTAATTTCGCTGCCTCTATTTAAATATCAACGCTTAAACATAAGCCAGATTCTTTCCCTTGAATGACATTGACTAAACTTCAACAGATACCACATAACTTCTAGCCGGAGCTAAAGGAAAAAATACCTGTGGATGTTTGCTAGTTTTTCTTTTGTCTCTGAGGTGGCAGACTTTCCACATAATTGTAACGAGGGTTTCGTTATAAAATTAAGTACACCCGTTTACATTTCAGAGTCTCCGTTTAACATTAGGCGTGTCTAGTTAAAATATTGTGTCTCTGCTTAAAATTATGAAATATGGTTGCAGTTAACAAACATCATTAAGAAAATAACAACTTTGCATTTAGCAGACAATTTCCACTGACAAAAATAACACAAAACAAGAGTTCTTGTTTTTCAAAATGAAAACTAAGGGAGGGTAAAACTATTAGTGGTCCTTTTTTACCCCTTCATATCTTGGAGCAGCTTAACGACGTGGGCCCTTCTCTTCTTGATACCTTCCAGTTTTGCAGCAGCAAACACTTCCTTCGCAGCTAGCTCATGGAGGAAGTCTTTGAAGAACTACTCCAATTCGTCGTTGCTGGAGTGGTGTGGATAGGATGAAGGCCCTGCTGGAGTACGGGCGGCGGCAGCGGCAGCGGCGGGTGGCGCAGCGGGAGCAGCAGGGGACAAATCAGGGGACGGAGCATCTCTTTCCTCCCCACTAGACGGGGGACACAGCTGCTTTAACGTGATCTCGGCAGCAAGGTTTTGGACATGCTTGGAAGTTGTCGCAGGCTCAGCACTCGAGAAGGAGGTACCGCCGACCGACACCGTCGTCAGAAAGACGGGCTGTGGTCGGGCCTTCCCTGACGGTGGAGTACTCGGGCGAGGGCAGACGCCTCTTCTGGCAGACCTCATTGAGGAGAGACTTATACATTGTCTTAGGCTTGGATATGTCTGGATGTTTAAATCCGTCTCAGTGTCTTGTTTAAATAGAAATCTCAGTGGTTGCCGTTTGAATTCAATTGCCAGCGTTTATCGATGCGGCGGTAACAGTTATCAAATTCCACAATGAATTAATGAAATCAATTGCCATCGGTTATCGATGAGGGCGGTAACAGTTATCGATGAGGTGACATCTGACATTTCGAATTGGAAAATCAAATTAACGTGAGTAAGTAGTAATACAGTTCAACGAAGGGAGTACTCCACATAAGTTTTCTCTGCGCCAATAATGCAAATTCAATTTATTCTTTCCCAATGACATGGCCACAGCATGATTACGTACCTGTGTTAGTCCAACGGCTGTACTCTTTTGTAACTGTCTTAAATTGGTTAAATGTTAACTTATTGCTTAAATATCAGGAACTCTGTTTAACATCACGCGTTTCTGCGTAACGAACCGCGTATCCATTTGACCTCAGTTGTCACACTCGTAGATAATACCCTTTTACGTTTAACATTTGGTGACCCATCCAAGTTACAAAGAACGATAATTAAATTGCTAATTCGCCTATTTAAGTATAAAAAGTAAACACAGAAAACTTATTTGTTCCATTTAAGAATTATTCTTACGCGATTTCATTACAAGATTCCGAATGACTGCCAACACTTCAGTTTAAATGAAACCGTGCGATTTTTAGGCCTTGTTTGGATGTGCTTTTAAAAAAAGTGCTTTTTTTTTTAAGTTTTGTGGAAGCACTTTTTTTAAAAAGTGCTTTCAAAGTAAGTTATAAGTGTTTTTCTCTGAAACAGCTTCTCAGAAGTGCTTTTCTAAGAAGCATCTATGAGACAGCTTATGAAAAAAAGCTGAATTTTAGCTTTTTTCACAGCTTCTGCTTCTGACCAAAAGCCCAAACAAACATGTTTTTTAAAACCCAGAAGTGCTTAACATATAAAAAAGCACTTCTGGGCTAAAAAAAAGCCCATCCAAACACCCCCTTTATCGGGAGAACTACTTCTTACCTGATAACTTTAAAAGAAATGAGAACTCCGTTTGTAAACAGTCTGCACATGTAATAAAATAAGTCTTCTGCTAATTAAATAGTAATTAACATACCAAACTAGATAATGAAGCTCTCCATGTTTAAAAACAGGGTTCACTTGCAATACCTATGAAGCACTGTCCATATAAACGACTATGTTTCCATTTTCACATTCCGTGAATAAGGTGAAATATGAATGAATCCCAAAATGAAGTGGTCTATGTTCAAGTAATCGTTTAAGTTTCAGTTATCCTATGAAAAATAAAGTACTATCTTTTTAAATATTTGCGTCACCGTTTAGAAAATATGAATCCCTTTTGATTTACAGTGTCTCCGTTTAAATATGTGCGTTACCAGTTAAGCTCAATAGTTACCGTTTAACATCGAGAACCTCCGTTTAAATATATACGTCCCTCTTTAAATAGCAAACGTTTACACTGAAACTAATGTCTTTCCCTTCATAAATTATTCCTTCACAATGCTGTTAGTCGGCGACGGTTTCATTGCAGGATCTTCGATTGTGCCTGGACGCGTGGTAACGGCTACAATGTAACTCGCGGACCTCAAATGCTTGGGACTCGATCCTCCTTCGTTTAGGATGCCCAGGTTGCCTTCTCGTCACAGGCGGCCGCAAACGCAGATCGCGATTTTCATCTGTAGGTCGCTCATTGTCGGGTATGGGGAATATGGCTTCCTTATACGACAGCTTGTAAGTGTCGACGGTGAAGTAGCCGCTTATAAAACGATGGATGTTGGTGTCCATCTGCATTATTACAGTGCAAGCGTGTTTGCACGGGATACCAAAAACTTGCCATCTGTGACATGAGCAAACTTGGGTGGCAAGATTTACAGAGTTGCTGCACTGGTTAATAACTTCGTAATAGTCATCGACAGAGTGACCAACATGAAGACTTCGGCTGTCCTCAACAAGCGCCTCAACCTTCGAATGTATGTCCGGGCATAAGTAGGTCTCTCATTTGTTCGCTTGCATAACATGCGCATCAACTTGAACCTGCACAACGAAGATCATAAATTTTGAAGAAATTGAAGTGAATATATTGATACTTAAACAGAAAGCCATATCGTTAAACGGTATTGTAAGGAATTAAACGGTAATCCCGAAAGTTACACGGAGACAATGATATTGAAACACTTATGTGGTATTTTAAATATAGACAATGTGTGTTAAATGATAAATCAAAAGTTTAAGCGGTATATACAAAGAAAAGTCGACTACCTTATCGCGTCGACCATTTTCGTCACCGGCAAATGACGAGCTTCTTTGATAAAGCCATTGAACGACTCCGTAACGTTTGAATACATCTCCCCCACAGATAATTCGGCCAATGTGCCATGTCCGACTTATGAATCAACCACTGATAGGCTTCGGGTGATGCGGCCTGCAGTTCATTGACGGTGTCATCGAATTCTTTAACCGTCGATGCCCACGCAATACGAAAGTATATAGACCAGCACTCCTCCCTCAATGCCTTTCCAAGTCTGACATTGGCTTTCATAAAATTGGCCTCCAAGTGTCGAAGGCAGTACGCATGTGGGGATGAAGGGAAGACTCTAGCAATCGCGTTGACAAGGCCCTTTAACCTGTCTGACACGAATGTAATTATCTCCTCGTAATCGCCGTCGTCGTATAAAGCATCACCTAACTTGGAAATGAACCACGTCCAGTTGGCGTCGGTCTCGTTTTCGACAATAGCGAAGGTGACGTGGAAGAAGCCATTGTTCCCATCTTTTCCTGTGGCACCCAACAGTAGGGATGGCAAAACCCGCTCCGCCCCGTTGGTTCCGACCCGATCCGCCCCGAACGGGGTGGTTTTTTTTTTTAAAAAATCGGGGAACGGGGCGGGGCGGGGCGGGGCGGTTTTGGTTTTACCTTGCCCCGCCCCGCCCTGCCCAGTTAAAATTTTACATATATACCCCTGTATTTTAATATATGCATATAATATACATTATAAGGGGCTTAATTACAAAATCCATAATGTTACTATACCCTCTTACATAGTTACTTGTAACTTGTGCTCATAGCCATCAGAATTTCAAAACCCTAATGTTTAATTACATTCTTCCCAAACCGGCAAACATCAAACTCTATCAAATTGGAAAAAATAATTTTGGTGATTCACGAGGGTTTTTTGTAAAGAGCTAGCTATAATGCTCTATGGGCCATCAATGAGCTACCAGAAAACTCCAGCTTCCAGAGAAAAAAAGGGGAAAGAAAGGGGACGCCACCGTGACCTTGTGATTGAAAGGAAGGTGAGATTTTTTGTTCTTTAATTCTTCCCCAATTCCTTCAACAAGTTTTTCATCTTCTTTACTATCGATTGATGTGTAGATGTTTGCAAGCAATCAATTTAAGGTTTTCACCACCATCCTCATTTTTTATTTTAGGGTTTTGATAGGAAAAGGGAGAGGGAGAGACAGGGAGTAATCGGCGTGGTCCAGCCTTCCAATCAAAGGTGTGATCTTTGCTATCCATTGTTGTACATGTTCATAGTTGGTATTTGTATCTTGATTGAAATTGACGATGTTTAATAGATGATGCTGAAAATCCCATTGAGGGAGTTAAATGAGTATTTTCTTTGTATGTGGTGTTTTGATGTGCTTATGTTGATTTTTTTGACATAAGCTAATAAGCTTTTCTTCTTTCAACCCTTCAACATGAGTAAATATCATCTAAAACCCTTATGTTGTTGAGTTTTTTTTTTTATGTTTTATATGTCTGTATGCTACTTCATTCTATTTGTTTTGGAGAAAATATCATCTAGAACCCTTCAACATGAGTAAATATCATCTAAAACCCTTATATTGTTGAATAAATATCATCTGACCATTACTTTAGACTTGCATGTCTATTTGTTTTGGAGAAGCAAAACAATTATTTATAAGTTTATATTGAACCACCTACATAGAAATTTGGGTTTATATTCAGTGTAGTGCCTATTTCTATTACGTTTAATTATGTTGTATTTTTTAAGCTTTTATAATTTTGTTTTGCTAAGCATGTCCATCTTATATTTTAATTTGTTTCTATTGTTTAAGCTATGATATTTTCTTTGTTCTAGTTTAAATTATAGTTTGATTGGTTTTCAATTTTCTTAAAGATGTAATAAAATTGGTGACATTAATTTTTGATTAGGTTCTTTTAAATCAAATTTGTTATGGATAACCAACATGTGACCAATCCCATGGAAAATGAACATGAATCATCGACACCTATATTTCAAGATGAGAATGCAAGATCAACTCCTATTCCATCATCGGTGGATGGAAATCATGGATTTTCGATGTCAACTCCAACATCAAATGCTACTCCCATTTGTCCAACGTCCTCAATGAATGATGATGATGATACCACTTATAATCCCAAAAGATTAAAATCGGCGGTGTGGGAACACTTCACAAAACAAGAAATTCGTGGAGAATGGAAAGCAATATGTAATTATTGCAAGAAAATGCTTGGTGGGAAGTCTAAAAATGGAACCACTCATTTGCATGATCACCTTAGAAGATGCCCGAAACGAACACATAAAGACCTTAAACAACAACTTCTATTATTAAAGCAAAATAAGGTAGATGGAACAACAACACTTACCAATTATGCCTTTAACCAAGCTTTGGCAAGAAATGAGCTTGCTCGAATGATAACCATGCATGAATACCCTTTATCAATGGTTGACCATGGGGGGGGGGGTTGGGTTTAGGAGATATTCTTCTCTTCTCCAACCATTATTTAATATTCCTTGTCGGAACACAATAAGAAATGATATCTTTAAAATTTACAAAGAAGAGAAGTTGAAAACAATGAGAATGGTTGAAATGAATGATAGTAGAGTTGCAATTACAACTGATATGTGGACAGCTGATCACCAAAAGAAAGGATACATGGCCCTTACTGCTCACTTCATTGATGATTCTTGGGCTTTACAAAAACGGATCCTAAGGTATGATTTTATTTATAAATTGATAATTTTCATGTTATAATTTAGAATTTTATTTTTTATTTTTCTATCATGCCTTCAATTATTTTAAGTTATTTATATGAATATTGGCTTGATTTATGTTTAGGTTTTGTTATGTTCCTGCTCCACACACAAAAGAAGTAATTACTGAGGAGTTAATGAAAACACTATTAGATTGGGGAATTGATGGAAAATTATCTACAATCACTTTCGATAATTGTTCTGTCAATGATAGTGTTGTCAATCTATTACTTGATCGGCTTCAACCGGGATCACTTTTACTTTGTGGTGAATTTTTCCATATGCGATGTTGTGCGCATATTTTGAACTTGATTGTGAAGGATGGGTTGGATGTGATTAGGGATGGTGTTGATAGAATTCGTGAGTGTGTTCTTTTTTGGACAGCTACTCCAAAACGAATAGAGAAGTTCGAAGAGTGTGCTCGCCAATTACGTGTCCCAACTTCAAAAAATTGAGCCTTGATTGCAAAACAAGATGGAATTCAACATATTTAATGATTGATACATCCCTCGTTTATAGAGATGTGTTTAACCGTGAAAGATTTCACCAACAGAGGCAGATTGGGATATGGCAAGGATAATTACTGAAAAATTGAGACTTTTTTATGAAGTAACTGAGATGTTTTCAGGCACAAAGTACCCAACGGCAAACATTTATTTTCCAAAGATTTGTGAGATCAAATTTGCATTAACTGAATGGCTTTATGATTCTAATGCAGTTGTTGCTTTGATGGCTACAAAGATGTTAGAAAAATTTGATAAATATTGGAGTGCAGTTCATGGTTTCATGGGGGTAGCTACGGTGTTTGATCCAAAGTACAAGAAATATATGTTGGAATATCACTTTTCCAAAATATATGGACATATTTGTAATGCTGAAATTGATAGAATTGATCGCATTTGTTGTAACTTACTTTTTGAATATCAAACAAAATATTCAAACTTGTGAGTTGGAAAAAACACGCCATCATCTTCTACCATGGTTAAAAAAAATATTATTGTAGATGGATTAGATGAATTTCTTAGTAGGAAAAAAAGTAGAAGTACTCAAAAGATGTCAGAATTCGATTTTTATTTGGAAGAAGATGTTTTACCGAGATGTCATAATTTTGATATACTGCAATGGTGGAAAACTTCAGGTGTCATGTATCCTACAATGCAAACAATTGCTAAAGATTTATATGCTATCCCTATCTCAACAGTAGCTTCAGAATCTACATTTAGTATCGGTGGTAGATTGTTGAGTGCATCTCGTAGTAAGCTCCATCCAACTATGGTGGAAGCTTTAACTTGTGCCCAAAATTGGTTGGTGAATCAATTAGAAGGTAACTTAATTAGCATTTTTTATCTCATCTTTTATTACAAATTTGATTTGTATCTTTTCTTTTTACTAGATCCAAATGCAAATTCATCACAAACTCCTTCAACTTGTATGGAAGAAGAAGATCTCAATTTCATGGCTTTTGACTTGGTAAATTATGTTAGATATAAGTATATTAATATATTATTTCTTTCATATTTATCCATCTTTATAGAATTTTTACTAACATATTTTTCTCTTTTTTGTTTATCTTTTTTATAGGATTGATAAAGGAAGACAAGTTCAAGATGTTTCTTATTTAATGTTATTTCATAAGTAATGGAAGTTGTGCTATGTTTTTATGTAGCTTAATTACTCTAGAATGTTGAAATGTTTGAACTTTAAAACAAGTTGCTTTTGTATGGCTATGTTCTTCAAGTTTTTATTAGTAATGATATGTTTTTTATTTGACTTAATTGCTTTTATTAGCATGTAAGGGAATGTTGGCCTATGTAATGTTATTATGTAAGAAGCATCTTTGAACTTTGAACAAAGTTGCTTTTGTGTAGTTATGTTCTTTGTATTTTTATTAGTGAATTATATCTTTGAACTTTGAACAAGGATTGCTTTTGTATGGTTATGTTTTTTGTATTATTATTAGTAAGTTATTATTATGTTTTTGTATGTTTATTACCATGTAATGGAAGGTTGGACTATGTTATTTTTTAAGCTTTCATAGCAATTTTAGTGAAAGCGGATGAAAAAAACCATGGGGCGGTTATGGTATTGAAAATATTGCAAAACAAACGGAGCGGGGCCGGGCACGGGGTAAGGTATGTGGTTGGCGGGGCGGGGACGGGGAGGGGGTGCCCCTCCCCCGCCCCGCACCATTGCCATCCCTACCCAACAGAGTACCCCGGTACTTTCCCAGGAGGTGGGTACCATTGAGAAATAGCAGCGGCCTGCATGCCCGCTTAAATCCCAAAATGCACGCGCTGAAAAAGAAGAACGCACGCTTAAACCACTCACCGTCTCTATCCACAAACGCAATGCTGCCGGGGTTCGTCTCAACCACCTTATCGACGTACCAAAGCAACAAGTCATAGCTGGAGACATCGCTGCCGTCGAGGGTCACCCGGGCATGTTCTTTTCCCAACCAAACCTTCTTCTATGGAATGTGGACACCATGCTCCCGCAGCATGTCCTTCTGAATGTCGATGGCCTTGTACAAGGGCCGGTCCTTGAGCTTCTGGATCACTCGTGCGCTTACCCATTTTTTGGACGCTTTCGGGTGTGACGGGTCCATTGTTTTGATTCTGAATGTATTTCTGTTATATTCCTTTGATGCGTGGATGAGCCATTCACAACCACTGGCAGCGCATTCCACAGTGACCCGATGTTTTTCATTCTTTACAAATTTGAAGTCAAAGTTCTGTTTGATGGCAAAATTTCGAAGTGTGTCTCTGAAATGTTCAACGCCTTGAAAACGTTGTCCGATGTCCAACGACAGCATTTCAGGTTGTTCTGACGAGGAAGTACGCATGCAAGACCGTCAGGGTCGCTATGGGGTGGAATAGAAGCGCTCCCAGATTCCGAATTCCTGCCAACACTTCAGTTCAGACGAAAACGATCAGGATTTAAGCATAAACTTCATTTTGTTAAACAGTAAATATAAAATTGTAAACGTTAAAAGCGATAGTTAAACAGAGACTCCATAGTATAAACAGTATAGTAAATTGTTAAACAGTAACGTGAGAACTTACACGGTGAACTCAAAAATTAAATGGTAACGTGGCTAACTTAAACAGAGAAGAGAATTACTAACCAATACCTAACATATACAACTACATAACTGTCTGGGACTACCACATTACCATGAGAAGAGCTCGTTTTCAGTAGAATGCGATGACGTGCCATCTGTCTCGACAACAAGATCAACTACACCGACTTTTAAGATGGAGAAAACATGACACATGCGCTGGAAGTCGACCTCGTTCTTTATCGGGCAAACCGTATTATGTGCATCGGGTATGACAAACTTCACCCTCACACGAGAAGTATCGAGACCCCATCTCTGACATATCTCAGCTAACACAACCTCCCAAGTAGTCAGCGCCGTGAACATGAGCACTCGTCCCTCCCCGTTGTATCTAGCAATAGCACAAAAACTCTTCATAATACCGGCGAACGGGCAGACCTCAGATGCGAAAGATAAGAAGAAGAAGAAGATGTAATTGGCCTTCGGAATGAGAAAACGTCCCATAATTAAGCAAAGTTCTTATTTGATAACTAAAAACAACACTAAACAGGACAATAACCGTCATTCCGTCATTTTATACACTTTGGATTACCATAGCAGCCTCTCTACATCCCTCTTATGGGATACCACTCGATCGAGTTCTGCGGAGAGAGTTGCCACTTTTTCCGTCAGATCCCCGACCAATTCTTCCATAAACCACTCCCGGGGATAGGTCATCGGCCCTGCAGTGAAGACCTGAATGATTTAGAGAAATATTTATAAACACACATAGATAAACCATACGATATGCAACACCTCCAGTTGTCACACCATCCGCATCAGCGGGAGACGTACCCTCGTCCTAAGATGCGAAGGACACAGCTCATAGAATGCCACCAGGGCAACAATGTTCTGTGCTGCCTCCTCGTTTCTCTCGGGTCTACGGCTGGAAAAAGTGGTCCCATCCACCGTGACGGTGGCCACGAAAGCGGGGCGCCCGGGGGCCTTCCCCGGTGGTGGAGTACACCGGCGTGGAACGGTGCGTCTTCGGCGCATACGAGTTGAGAATTGGCACATACATTTTGTTGGGTCTGCGTGTAATATCCGGGTGCGTCTCTTGTTTCCGATTCTTCTTTAAATACAAATGTATTCATCGGACGTTTGAACTATTTCTCGAGTCTGACGCCAATAAATTTGACGTTTGAATTCCAAAACCAAATTTAATTGTAACACATAATAGTATATTACACTGACGGGTTAATCAATGCACACTTTCCCAATGCTAACTTACTAGAGTCCGTCGAATGCATGTATTATTCAAAATGTTTTCCCTCAGTTTAACTTCTGGTGTCGCACGTTAACATTAAGACTTTCCGTTTAACTAGCGAACCATTCGTTTAACTATTTCAGGATAGGTAACAAATTTCATGTTGCTATTGTTACGTATCAGTCATTGAGAATCAAATAAGATAGTTTAATTTATTATATTAACTTAAACATATTAGCTGTGCGTTGATGGTGATTGTCTCTGGTTAACAGTCGATGTAAACGCTGAAATATACACGCCTGCCAAAATGATGTAGTATCCGTTTAAACTTCGTTGTCTCTGTTTAATTATAGTTCGTGTAGTTTATGTTTAGGAGTCCCCGTGTAACTGTACGAGGCTCCGTTTGGTATTTTATTCCACGTGACAATATTTGCTAAACAAGTATCCATAACTTAAGCTTATCGCCACGGAAATGACATAAATTTTAAATAGACGTCACACTGGTTTTAGTTTTCAGAATTAATGGTGAAAGTAATTGATATTGGTTTTTGATGCAAGCGGTTAGTAATAAACTTTACCAATTACTGTTATGTGTTTAAATATAGATTAATTTGTGTAAATATGAATGACTATGTTTGAATTCAGATGACTCAATTTAAATATAGACGACTCCATTTAGATGACTCAATTTACAAATTGACAGCAACTCGAACATAATCTTTCACTCCGACCTCTTCTTGTCATTCAAATCTTGGAGCAGCTTTTGTACACGTGCCTTTCGATCTTTTATTCCTTCAAGTTTTGCGTTTAGTGCACGGACCAGGTGCTCAAAAACCCACTCCAACTCTTCACCGCTGGTGTAATCTCCGACGCGTCATGAAGTCCCTGCAATGGAGAGTTCAAGGATTACGTATGGGAGCTGGCCCTTTTTTAACACTCAACTGATAAGTCTTACAGTATGAAGTACCTGCGTCGGATACGTCATTGCCAGCAACCAGGGACTTGGTGATCTCCACACTGCATGAAGGACACAGCTGCTTTAATGCCACCTCGGCAGCAATGTTCTGCGCCTGCTCGGCACTTTCCGCAGAGGAAGCACCGGAGAAAGGGGTCCCGTCGACCGTCACCGTGGCCAGAAAGACGAGGTTGTTGTCGGGGCCTTCCCGGAGAGTGGCGTACTCCGGCGAGGGCATCGTGTCTTCTGGCAAAACTCTGCTAGACGTGACTTAAACATTGCTGTGGGATGTGGATAATATCTGCATGTGTATCTTGTTCCGGCTTGATGTTTACATACAACCATAACTCTTTCTATAAAAAAGGCATTGGTTTTTGGTGAAATAAATGGAATATAGAAAAGCGTATTGTAAATGGCATCGGTTACGTTCACGCTTGACCGATTCGCACTTCAACATTAAATTCGAGTAATTAATAATATATTCACATTGTACGGTTGCCCTGATTACGTTATATCGTAATTAGGTTAAATTCAATTCTATTTATGCCCACGCGATGTTTCAGAATTTTCCAACGTAAACGTTATAGTTTTCATTCTAGTTTGTAAACATCAATGACGGTCTTTAATCTATAATGCTCACTGTGCGAAACTCCTCGTCATTGTTTAAATATAACCGTCATCACTTGCCCCTACGCGTTACCGTTTAACAATCGATCCCCGCATCTAACTATCCACGATCGAGAACGAGCGTTCTCTCAGTTTAACAATACGTGTCCCAGTTTATTACCATGCGTCTCCCTTTAACATTCGGTGTGTATGTTTGGATTGTCTTGTTTACACATCGCGGACTCTGTGTAAATACTATTTTCACTGTTTGCAAGCGTACAAGTGTATAATTTAGTGCCGATATTGAAATATACACGTCTCGGTTTAAAGATCAAAACATTACAGCGTAACAAATTTCTTTCCCTTCAAAAATTTTTTATTCAAACATAGTTCTATTACAACCAGTGTAGAAATACTAAATTATACATCTATAAATTGAAACAAACATTATTTACCAAAAATGTCCACGTCCACCTTCATTTGGCCTTCAGGCCCTGGAGCAGCTTCTCGACTTGGCCCTTGCGGGTTCTTATTTGGTCGAGTTTTACGGAGAGGACTGCTTCCTTCTCGTCAAGCTCGACGAGCATGTCTTTTAGAAAGCACTCCAACTCTTCGCTGTTACAGTGCTTGCCTGGCGAGAGAAGGCGCCGCATCCGAAAGCGCGCTGCGGTGGAAGGCCCGGTAATGAAGGCGGCAGCAGCCGGGAGGCGTATTCATCCTCCCGGGGTATGGAGGACGAGAGGTCACCGTACGCCACCTCGGCCCACGAGTTCTGGGCGTCCTTCGCTGTTTCGCAGGGTAAGGACTGTAGTAAGTGGTTCCATCCACCGCCACCGTGCCCACGAAGGCGGGGATGTGGTCGGGGCCCTGTCTAGCGGTTGAGTACTCCGGCGACGACCGGCGTGTTCTTTGGCAGAGCACGTTGAGAAGGGACTTGTACATACTTCTTTCTCTGTGCGTAATATGTGGATGTGCCTCTGGTTTCTGTTTATTGTTTAAATAAAAGTCTAGGGGTAGCATGTTCGCCTAACGTCCTCTGTGCATTGACGCTTACGTGTGGAATTTGAATTCAAATTTAATTGTACTAAATAGTAATAAATTCGCATTCGCACTGAATGGTCACTCTAATTTAATTGTACCATACAACGTCTCCATTAAACATTTCACGCAAGATGTGTACAACTCGCCGCCTTATCTGTTCAACTATAACGGACATCACTTAAGTTTATGCGTCACTGTTTTACATTCGTTCCCAAAGTTGAAATACCAAAGAATAACAATGAGCGATGTGGCTATTTAAATTTATTTGTTACCATTTATTACCAAGATTATCCCTTTAACATTCACTGCATACGCTTGATTTAGTGTGTGACTGTTTAATTGTGTCACCCTTTAACATTCGGTTTTTTCGATTAAATATTCAATGCAGATAACAAAATTCGTTTATTCTCTGTTTAAATATCAGGGCTTCATAACCAAATAAATTTGTGATCTTTAAAGATTATCCTTTTACGAAGAATACTCAGCGACAGTTTCATTGCAAGTTCTACGATTGTGACCGGACGCGTGGCAGCGGCTGCAATGTAATTCGCGGACATCAAACGCTTGTGACTCGATCCTCCTTCGTCTAGTATGCCCAGGTTGCCTTCTCGTCACAGGCGGCCGCAAAAGCAGATCGCTATTGTTGTTCGTGGGCCTCTCATTGTCGGCTATGGGAAATATAGGTTCCTTATACGACAGCTTGTAAGTGTCGACAATGAAGTGATCGCTAATAAAATGATGAACATTGCTGTCCGTCTGCATTATCGCAGCGCAAGCGTGTTTGCACGGAATGCCATAAACTTTCTATCTGCGACATGAGCAAGTTCTACTAGCAAGGTCTACAGAGTTACTGCACTAGTCAATCACTTCGTAACGATCAGCGACACAGCTAGCAACGTGAAGACTTCGGCTATCCTGAACAAGCGTCTCAACCTTTGAATGTATGTCCGGGCATAAGAAAGTCTCCCATTTGTTCGCTTGCTCACGGCGAGTGCATAACATGCGCATCAGCTTGAACCTGCACAACAAATATCAGAAATCTTAAAGAAAGTTACGCGAATATATGAATAGTTAAACACAACGACATCGGAGTAAACAGAACAGTAGTAAACTAAAGATCGAAGAAGAAAAACATATACAACGGTATTTAAACCGAGACAATGATATTTACATTTGTTATCCTACACAGGATTCTACCAGACTAAACGGTGAACGTGAATGTTAAACACAGATGACGATATCAAACTGTATACAGTGCATGTTAAACACAGATAACGAACATTAAAGGGTAACGGGTAAGCTTAAGCGTTACATGTATTTAACCTTCGAATACCTTATAGCGTCGACCATTTTGATCCACACATTGAACGACTCAGCTACATTTGAATACATCTCGCCCCAGCGGTCACCTTTGAACAGATAATTCGACCAGTGTGACACGTCCGACTTATGAATCAACCACTGATAGGCTTCGGGTTATGCGGCCCGCAGTTCATTGACGGTGTCATAGAATTCTTTGGCCGTCAATGCCCACGCGATACGAAAGCATATGGACGAGCACTCCTCCCTCAATGCCTTCCCAAGTCTGACATTGGCTTTCATAAAATTGGCCTCCAAGTGCCGAAGGCAGTACGCATGTGAGGATGAAGGGAAGACTCTGGCAATCGTATTAACAATGCCCTTTGACCTGTCCGACACGAATGTAATTATCTCCTCGTAATCGCCGTCGTCGTATAAAGCAACACCTAACTTGGAAATGAACCACTTCCAGTTGGCGTCGGTCTCGTTATCGACAATAGCGAAGGCGACGTGGAAGAAGCCATTGTTCCCATCTTTACTTGTGGCACCCAACAGAGTACCCCGGTACTTTCCCAGGAGGTGGGTACCATCGAGAAACAGCAGCGGCCTACATGCCCGCTTGAATCCCAAAATGCACGCGCTGAAAGAGAAGAACGCATGCTTAAACCGCTCAACCACCTTATCGACGTACCAAAGCAACAAGTCATAGCTAGAGACATCACTGCCGTCGAGGGTCACCCGGGCATGTTTTTTTTCCCAACCAAGCCTGCTTGTATGGAATGTGGACACCATGCTCCCGCAACATGTCCTTCTGAATGTCGATGGCCTTGTACGAGGGCCGGTGCTTGAGCTTCTGAATCACTCGTGCGCTGACCCATTTTTGGACGTTTCGGGTGTGACGCCGAGCCAATTCCACCACCGCAAGTGTGCGACGGGTCCATTGTCTTGATTATGAAGGTATTTCTATTATATTCCTTTGATGCGTGAATGTGCTATTGGCATCCACCGGTCGCGCATTCCACAGTGACCCGGTATTTTTCGTTCTTCACGAATTTGAAATCAAAATTCCGACTGATGGCAAAATTGCGAAGTGTATCTCGGAAATGTTCAACCCCATCAAAACGTTGTCCAACGTCCAATGACAACACTTCATGTTCATCTGACGAGGAAGGTAGGCATGCGACACCATCCGGGTCGCTATGTGGTGGGACAGAAGCGCTCCCAGATTCCGAATTCCTGCCAACACTTCAGTTGAAACGCAAACGATCAGGATTTAAGCATAAACTCCACAGTTTTAAACGATAAAATTAATATTTAAACGTTAATAGACAAAGTTAAATAGAGACGCAATAATGCAAACGGTATATGACATGCTTAAATAGAAACATAATAAATTAACCGGAGACTCCAAATTTAAACGGAGAATTCATTGTTTCATACAGATAATGGAATTATTAAACAATAACTGACATACAACAGCATAATTGTTTGAGAGCAACGCATTACCATGACAATAACTCATTTTCAGTAGGCTGCGGTGGCACGTCATCCGTCTCGACAACCATATCGACTACACCGCCTTTGAGGATGGAGAACACATGACACATGCGCTGAAAGTCGATCTTGTTCTCTATTGGGTAAACCGTATTATGTCCATCGGATGTGATGAACTTCACCTTCACGCGAGAAACATCGAGACCCCATCGCTCACATATCTCAGCTAACACTGACTCCCATTCAGTCGAAGTTGTGAACGTCAGCACTCGTCCCTCCCCGTTGTATCTGGCAATGGCACAAAAGCTATCCATAATATCCGGTGACCGCAAGAATTCAAATCGAAAAACCAAATGAGCGGAAGGAAAAGGAGAACAAGAACAAAAATATGTATTTCGCCTTCTAAACTTTCTATGAGAACAATAAACAATCAGGGGGAAAAAACTCACAAATGTATGCATAAAGGTCGGACATGACATGATGTGATCAGGCGGGGTTTTTTCCCACCATTTGCAGGGGTAAAAATGGATTTTCAGAACACGGACCCATTTCATGTGACAGATGGGGGGTAGAAGGGAACCAAACTATAACGGAGAGGCTGTCGGGAGTGTGCAAAAGTATGAGGGGGTTTTTGGCCAGTTTTGAAATTCCCGAGGGGTGAACAGTAATTTTCCCTACAATTAACTACTAAATATTACATTATTACATATATATTCTTAAATAATATAAACATTACTAGTATACTATTAACATATAATATTAAGGGGTTGGTTCACGGGACATATGTTATTACCACTGTAATAAGGTCAGAAACATTATATGCTTGAAAATGTTGGAGCAATTTAATATAACTATATTTGATTGAAAAATTATATTATATTTACTATAACTAACTCTTTATCTGCTCAAAGCATAACCATCTAAGAATGATGTTTGGAGTTTGCAACTTTGAATTATGGGGAGGGGTTGAAGATAATTAAAAGCTGTGACTTGCGGTGCATGTAGAAATTGAAGTGAAGAATTAGGTGGAGAATAACTTGGTTAAATAACCTTGTCATTGGTTGTTAATCAATTCAGAGTTAGTGGAGACTTACTATGCATTTTGGTTACCTGCTCTCATAGAGACAATTCGTTTGTTTATTTTTTTTGCAACCCAAAATCATTGGAGAGTACATCAATTCGATGTGAAATCGGCCTTTCTCAATGGCTATCTTGAAGAGAATGTTTACATTGAGCAACCTTGGGGATATGTAAATCAAGGGCAAGAAGATAAAGTACTAAAGTTCAAGAAGGTGTTGTACGGGATTAAACAAGCGTCAAGAGCATGGAATAGCCAGATTGACAAGTATTTGCAAGAGAATGGTTTTGCAAGATGCTTATATGAATATGCTCTTTATATCAAGAAAGATGAAGACAGTGTATTATTTGTTTGTATCTATGTGGATCATCTTATCTTCACCGAAAAGAACCAAAAAATGTACAAAGACTTCAAATGTTCTATGACTCCGGAAATTCGAGATGACTGACGGTACGCCCCTTGCGTAACCGTAAGTGCATGGGTCGCACAAGTAGTTTAGTGTACCCTTTAGGTCGGGTAGTCGAATCCACAGGGACTGGTATAGCTTCCAATACTAACGTCCTGCTTAATATCTAACCAGACAGAAGATGATGGAATTGACTTAGGATTGACTTCAAGGAGGTTAAGGGAAAGGGAAGTTCACCAAGGGAAGATTTGAGGTTTGACTCGATGGAGGAGATGGGGCCCCGGGTTTGGATTTCCGACGTTCACTAACTCGGTTTTTCTCAGTACTTATCAGAGATGTCTTCAGTTCTAAACCTAGTTATGCTATAAGCATGTGGTTTCTAGCGCTGCCGAGCCCTAAGTTGAACTCCCACTGCTTGCAACAATCAATAACGATTCACAAGCCTAGATAAGAGATCCTAACCACCAAGCATCAAGCACTAAACAACATACAAGAAAGCCAATAACCTTGACTTAATCAAAAGAACAAGACATTCATAAACACTGCAAGTAAAGAAATGAGTTCAAGCTACAACGTCATCCAAACAACCCCGGGGCTCTCTTAAGAGTTTAGCCCCTCATTACAACAACCAACAAATACAATGCCAAAGAAATTAAAAGGCAAGAAGTTGAAAACTCCTTAATTTCTTGCATCCTTGTGGTTGTCGAAGGATCTACAATGTCGTAAGATCTCCTCCCCATCGGCCTACCATAAGCTTTCCATTCCTTTGATGAAGTGGAGGATGAACTCCCAAAGCTCTTCTCCTTCTTCTCCCAAAGTTCGCCCACCAAAAGTCCCTTTAGAAACTGAGTTTCTAGGGTTTTAATGTCTTCTCGATGTAAGCACGGGCGTGTTGAAGCCGTGCTTCAAGCCGTGCAGATTACGGCCAAATAAATTTCCAGAAAACTCACATTCCTGTAATCTGCACGGGGAACAGCACGGGTGTGCTTAGACCGTGCTGAGGTTTTCACACCCATGCTCAGCGAACTCAGGCTGTGCTGATTTGTGGCTGAATTCTCGTGCAATTTGCACGGGGAACAACACGGGCGTGCTTAAGCCGTGCTGAGCTTGATGAGGTTTCTTTTAAGTCCTTTAGCTTCTAAAATTGTTCTAAAACACTTCTTCTTACTTCACAAAATATTCAATAATGATGAGAGTAAAGCATGCAATACATATATATGAAATGCGCTCATCAAATACCCCCAAACTTGAATTGTTGCTTGTCCTCAAGCAACCTTATTCCCCTAATAAAGTGATGAGTGCATGACCTCTGATCTCAACAAATTAAAAGAGTTACTGAAGCTTAAGGAGTTTCTGAGAGCTAGTGACTTAGTCAATTGAAGGCTTGTGAAAGATTTTACTCTTACTCCGTACAACCGTGTGTATGTGTCGCCTCCTGGAGCATGTCAAAACTGTTCTAGAGGGGGCTAGTACAAGCTCTTTCTTCTCAATATTTTCACTATTGACTCCTAAATTGGGTAGTAGCTTCATACACTCTAGAGGCTGCTATTTCACTTGGTAGGTCATCAAAAATGACATTTGTGATGCCTAAAATCCGACTACTCAAGTGCGGCTTTCGCTTTTTCTAAAGTGATAGCTCTTTCTACCATATTTTTCATAAAAATTGACAGGGCATCCAAAATGGAATCCGACTTGTCACAAAATTCTAGCTTTTATTAATTTGAGTTTAGAGTCAACATCTAATTTTTCAGCCTTATAAACTAGCCCTTCCTCTAACAGAGTAACAACACAACAGAGGGCTAAGTGTTAGCATTTGGGTTTCCAAATTAAGAGCAAAATAAAACTTTAAGTTCAACAAAAGTGCACTAATATGCTCAAAAACTCCTAGCTTAGCAATTCTCAACCAAAAATTTAATAGATCGTCTTAAGTCATGCACAACATCTAATCATGTTAGAACACAAATATACAACCCTCCCCCACACTTGAATGAAACATTGTCCGCAATGTTTAAAGATTTAATCATGCACAACAACAAAAATGATTTCAAGCAGAAGTGAGGGTTGGGAAATTTTTACCAAGGGAAGGGAGAGGTGCCGAAGAAAAATTGCATGGCACACAAGGGCGGGTGTTGATCGCCGATTAGGGAGGAGTCGTTTGAGACAACCATCAAGATAGATAGTCAATAAATCCTGAGATACACATGCAAGCATTAGAGATAGAAAATAAACAAAAAGACAAAGATCACACTAAAAAGAGATCAGTTTAGTAGGGGACTCCGCATCGCACGTGTGCCCGCCTGGAGTCCCATCCGTCGAATCAGCCGTGTGATGTATGACCCGCAGAAAATGGCACCAACTCGAGAGTCCTTTCCCTGATGCTGGATGCTAAAAGCCACCTCGTAGCCGAGGTGCATCTGGAATCCATCCAGCATGCTCAGCAGGAAGTCGAAGTCGCGGCGACTAAAGACTCCTGTGCTGTCTCCCCGCCCTGTGATCGAGTGACTGAGAATAAAGTGAATGTACCTGAGGGCTGGGAGATGAAGAGATGAGGCCTTGGACCGGCGAGGGTTATACTCCCGGTCCGTGCTCAGTCGCTGCCAACAAGCCTCCTGGGACTCGCCGGGTGGTCGGGCTACGAGGAGGGCGTCGTACTCCGGAGTCCTGGTGAACTCCTCATCGTACAAGCCCAGTCTGACAGAAAACTCTATCAGACTCATACGATGTAGCTCGCCTAGCGCCTGGAACTGTACTGTGCCGGCACGGTGGTAGCTGACTGGGCCTCGAGATAGCTCGAAGGTCGCAAGGACCTCCAAAGACAGCTCCCAGTAGGCGGGGTCGGTGATGGAAAGCAGTCTCGTCCAGGCGCCCCCGCCAAGGTAGCAGCGCACGTCTGCCTCCAAGCCCACCTCGCGGAGGACCTCCCAATCTCTCCCAATCTATAGCTCGCATCTCGCCAAACCGCTTCGCGCTCAAACGGTCATGGCGCTCCTGGTGAATGGGGGCACCAAACGCTAGCGCAGGGGGAGCGGCTGGGGTCGACGACTACCCTCTAGCCCTCTTCGAAGGAGGGCCAGATGTAATAGCCTTCCTCGGCATGATCTGTTGAGAGAAAAATATAAAACAGTTAAGATCAACAGTGCAACACGGGCGTGCTCCAAATCTGCACGCCCATGTAATTTAAAAAGTAAGGGTTTCCAACGAGCACGGGCGTGCTTAACAGGCACGCCCGTGCTTCCGTGTAATTCCAGATCTCAAATCAAAGCACGGCCGTGCTTGAGTGAACACGGTCGTGCTGCCAAAATCCAGCTTCGCCTCCGACGGACTCTAACTCAAAAATCGACGGAACAAATTTGTTTAAACTCAATCAAAAGCACCCTAGATGTCTCTAACGATGAATTTAGATGTTTGCAAGAAGAATAATAGCATATAGTCAAAGATTTAGAAATAAAACACAAATCTAGGGCTCGTCGACTTACCAAAAGTGTTGAAGAAGGAGTAGAAGCGATGAAACTCCGAGAAACCACGACAACCACCAGAAATTCGCGAAAAAAAGCAAGAAAATGAAAGCACAAAGGAAGAGAGTCGCCGGTAAGAAGAAAGGAAGGGTGAACGGCGTGCTTAAAAAGAAGAAAATCACAGGGAGAGGGACCGTCGCGCTGAGCACGGCCTCAGCACGGGCGTGTTATGCCCGTGCTTAAGTAAATTCAACAAAAAATGAAGAACGCGGCACGTCCGTGACGCGTGCACGGGCAGCGTGCTCAGGGATTCAGCACGACCACGGCACGGCCGTGCTTCTCCCCATGCTGATTAGAAATGATCAATCTTGGAAAACCTGTGAATTGCACCCCCATTAGCACGGGGGTGTTATGCCCGTGTTGGGTCTGGAACCTTCCCTCATGAAGAAAAACACGCCGGATTCGAAACAAAACGCAACAAAAACACAAAAAACACACAAAACAACAACTACAACAAAGAAATAACAAAGAAATGAAACAAATCGGGTTGCCTCCCGATAAGCGCTCTTTTAACGTCACTAGCTTGACGGGTCTAGCCTCATCTTAGGATGGTTCAAAGACATACCTTTCCTCTTGGTGCCCTGCAGACCAACATTCTACGAAAGGACAAAAAGAATTTATCAGAAATGCCTCACCAAACCTGAGGTCATTAGTAGGATTACATTTCGGGGTAGAGGCTTGTTGTTTCTTTCTTTCCTCTACCTTCTGCCACCATGTTTGGGCCTTTGATCCCCTGCCTTTCCTTCTTTTGGCCCTCATTTCTGGTTGACCAATGCTCGATGGTGTAGCAGCGATGGCTTCCTCTTGGTCTATGAGCTCTTCATCTGGGGGTTCCTCACCTAGTAAATCAGTAAGATGATCCTTTTGCCAAATTTCCTGCACACAATCACAAATAATATCATTAGTAGCGTCTAGGAAATAGCAAGAATCATCAAATGCCATGGGGTGTCTCATAGCTTCCTTCAGCTTGAATACAACTTCTTCATCCCCCACTCTTAAGGTTAGGCGACCATCCTTCACATCAATGATGGCTTGTGAAGTAGCGAGGAATGCCCGCCCAAAAATTAGAGGTACCTCAGCCCGTTCGTCCCAATCCAAAACAACAAAATCTACCGGCAATATGAATTTGTCTATCTTCACTAAAATGTCCTCAACAATTCCCAAAGGTTGGCGGGTGGAGCGATCAGCAAGCTGGAGCGTAATTTGGGTTGGCTTGAGTTCCCCTAACCCTAACTTCTGAAAAATCTTTAATGGCATCAAATTGATGCTTGCTCCTAAATCAACCAGCGCTTTTTCATCCATCATTCCCCCAATCGTGCATGGAATGATGAAACTTCCCGGATCTTTCTCCTTTTTGGGAATCTTGTTTGAAATAATCGCTGAACATTGTTCACTTAATGTCACCGTCGAAACTGCCTCTAATTTCCTCTTGTTAGTCAGTAGCTCCTTAAGAAATTTAGCATATTTCGGCATTTGTGACAGAGCATCAACGAACGGTACATTGATGTGTAAGGTCTTGAACATCTCAAGAAACTTTTTGAATTGTGTCTCTTGTTGATCTTTCTTGAGTTTCGTAGGGTAAGCAAAGGAGGTTTGTATTCTGCTACTAAGTCTTTCTCTTTCGCCTTCAACTTTTCCCTTACAGTCGAGCTTGACCCTGAATCTTTCCACTGAACTTCCTCCTCTTCTTCAAGTTGAGACTCTTGCTGTGCTTATGGAGGTGGGGATTCAAGTTCCTTGCCACTTCTCAAAGTGACTGCGTTGAGGGACTCCCGATGATTGACTTCAGTATTGCTAGGTAGTGCACCCGGGGGTCATTCAGCAAGCGTCTTGGCGATCTGTGCAATCTGACGCTCAAGATTCTGTAAAGAGGCTTGCTGATTCCTCATCATCTCTTCATGCCCTGTAATTCAGGCATCATTAGCTTGAATGTATTGGACAAGGAGAGCTTCAATAGAAGGTCCCTTTTGTTCTGGTGTTGGGGGCCTCGAAAATGGAGGCTGCGTCTGTTGTTGTTGCTGCTGCTGCTGTTGCTGAGGGGGGCGCTGCTGCCCCTGACTCTGGTCTTTCCAGGAAAAGTTAGGGTGATTCCTCCACCCCGGGTTGTAGGTGTTGCTGTAGGGATTGCCTTAATACCTCTGATTTTGACCGATGAAATCAACTTGTTCGGTCACCTGAACTCCTTCTGATGAGTAACTGGGCCCTGTTTGACCTGCCCAACTGTCCTGACTGCCACTTTGTGTCGAAGACTGAATCTGCATTGTGTCAAGTCTCTTAGAAATAGCTTCGACCTGTGCTACCAAGGTAGTGAGTACATCAACTTCATAGAGGCCGGCTGTCTTCACCGGTTTGTTCCTTTCAGAGCTCCATTGATATCCATTGGAGGCCATGTTCTCAATCAGATTCTGTGCCTCGTCGAGTCTTTTGCTACACAACGAACCTCTTGCTGCGGCATCCAACATCTGCTTAGTGGCCACATTCAATCCATTGTAGAATATTTGGATTTTCATCCATTCCACTATTCCATGCTACGGGCACTTCCTCAACAATTCTTTATACCGCTCCCAGGTATCATACAGTGTCTTAGATTCTGCTTGCCGGAATGAGGAGATATCACTTCTCAGCTTGGTGATCTTGGCTGGTGGAAAATATCTAGTCAAAAATTTTTCGGCCAACTGTTCCCAGCTTGTAATCGAACCCGCTGGCAAGGAACTTAGCCATTGCTTGGCCCTCCCTCGCACAGAGAATGGGAACAATCGAAGACGAACCACATCCTCGGACACATTGTTCGCCTTGAAGGTGTCACAGATTTCTAGGAAAGTTGCAAGATGAGTATATGGGTCCTCATCTTGGAAGCCATCAAATTGGCACATCTGTTGCACCATTTGAATAAAATTGGGCTTCAGCTCGAAGTTGTTGGCTGCAACTGGGGGCCGAACAATGCTGGATCCAGATCCCTCCAAATTAGGCCGGGCATAATCTGAAATGCTCCTCTGATTTCCAGCCATGTTTTCCTCTTGGTCCACTTCAACACTTACTTCCACTGACCCGGTTTCTCTGTGAATCTGTCGCTGTCTCCGATGAAATGTCCGCTCAATATCTGGATCTGGAGACGCAAGATGGGAAGAATTCCCCCGGGTCATGCACTGCACCTGCACAAACACCAAAAGAAAAAGATGAGATATGAACTTTCAGGCTTAATGCAAAAAAAGAGAAATAATAAATAGCTTAAGAAAAACAAAGAAAAACAAAAGAATAAAAACAAAGAATACAAGTAAAAAAAGAACAAAAGAAATGAAACTGAAAAGCAAAATAAAACGGTTAGATTACTAAGACTGTCCGAATTCTTAGAAGTTGCCAGTCCCCGGCAACGGCGCCAAAAACTTGGTACGCCCCTTGCGTAACCGCAAGTGCACGGGTCGCACAAGTAGTAAAGTGTACCCTTTAGGTCGGGTAGTCGAATCCACAGGGACTGGTATAGCTTCCAATACTAACGTCCTGCTTAATATCTAACTAGACAGAAGATGATGGAATTGACTTAGGATTGACTTCAAGGAGGTTAAGGGAAAGGGAAGTTCACCAAGGGAAGATTTGAGGTTTGCCTCGATGGAGGAGATGGGGCCCCGGGGTTGGATTTCCGACGTTCACTAACTCGGTCTTTCTCAGTACTTATCCGAGATGTCTTCAGTTCTAAACCTAGTTATGCTATAAGCATGTGGTTTATAGCAATGTCGAGCCCTAAGTTGAACTCCCACTGCTTGCAACAATCAATAACGATTCACAAGCCTAGATAAGAGATCCTAACTACCAAGCATCAAGCACTAAACAACATACAAGAAAGCCAATAACCTTGATTTAATGAAATGAACAAGACATTCATAAACACTGCAAGTAAAGAAATGAGTTCAAGCTACAACGTCATCCAAACAACCCTGGGGCTCCCTTAAGAGTTTAGCCCCTCATTACAACAACCAACAAATACAATGCTAAAGAAATTAAAAGGCAAGAAGTTGAAAACTCCCTAATTTCTTGCATCCTTGTGGTTGTCGAAGGATCTACAATGTCGTAAGATCTCCTCCCCATCGGCCTACCATAAGCTTTCCATTCCCTTGATGAAGTGGAGGATGAACTCCCAAAGCTCTTCTCCTTCTTCTCCCAAAGTTCGCCCACCAAAAGTCCCTTTAGAAACTGAGTTTCTAGGGTTTTAATGTCTTCTCGATGTGAGCACGGGCGTGTTGAAGCCGTGCTTCAAGCCGTGCAGATTACGGCCAAATAAATTTCCAGAAAGCTCACATTCCTGTAATCTGCACAGGGAACAACACGGGCGTGCTTAGACCGTGCTGAGGTTTTCACGACCGTGCTCAGCGAACTCAAGCTGTGCTGATTTGTGGCTGAATTCTCCTGCAATTTGCACGGGGAACACCACGAGCGTGCTTCGACCGTGCTGAGGTTTTCACACCAGTGCTCAGTGAACTCAGGCTGTGCTGATTTGTGGCTGAATTCCCGTGCAATTTGCACGGGGAACAGCACGGGCGTGCTTAAGCCGTGCTGAGTTTGATGAGGTTTCTTCTAAGTCCTTTAGCTTCTAAAATTGTTCTAAAACACTTCTTCTTACTTCAAGACTTTGATATCTGCATGACAAACAACGAATACCTCAAATAGCACCGTACTTGGAGAATTACAGCCAAAATATTCAATAATGATGAGAGTAAAGCATGCAATACATATATATGAAATGCGCTCATCAACTGATAAGGGGTTAATGTCCTACTACTTGGGCATTGAAGTAAAACAATTTGAAGATGGTATTTTTATCACTCGAGAAGGCTATGCAAAGGAGGTTCTTAAGAAGTTCACTATGTTAGATTGCAAGAATGTTAATACTCCAATGGAGTGTGGAACAAAATTATCCAAATTGGATGGGCAAGAAAAATATAAATCCAACTTTATTCAAAAGTTTTATTTAAAGTTTGAGATATTTGACTCGTACAAAGCTCGATATCTCATTTGCAGTTGGAATTGTTAGCCGGCTTATGGAGAAGCCATCGGAAGTTCATATGAAGATGGCGAAGAGAATTTTTCGTTATATTAAGGGCATTCTTGATTATGGTATGTTTTACTCATCTTCCAAAGAATTTAATTTGGTGGGTTATTGTGTTAGTGATTTTGCCGGAGATCTTGATGATTGGAAAAGCATTACTGGTTTTGTGTTCTTCATGGGAAATAATGCTAGCACGTATGTTCAAAGAAGCAACCTATAGTCACACTATCTACTTGTGAATCAGAGTATGTTTCGGCTACTTCTTTTGCATGCCATACTATTTGGCTTTGAAGATTATTCAATGAGCTTTATTTGGAACAAATTGAAGCAACAAAAATCATGATTGATAACAAATCAGCTCGCATTGGCCAACAATCCAGTATTTCATGAAAGAAACAAGCATATTTATACAAGATTTCATTTTATTCGGGAATGCATTGCTAAGAAAGAACTTGACTTAGAGTATGAGAAATCTCTTAATTAATTAATTCACCGATATTTTCACAAAGCCCCACAAGCATGATGCTTTTTAAAAATTGAGAATGATGCTTGGAGTTGTAAAAAAATCAAGTTTAGAGGGGGATGTTAGAAGTATAAACTTGACTTCTTAGGAATTTGAAAGGTCAAATTGAAGTTTAATAATATGAAGAGTTTTCAATAAGTTTTAGAAGTTATGCTAGGAGTTATATATTTGGTATGTTAAGTGTGAAAGTTTTGGAATGTCAAAAGTTTTATAAAGCCTATATAAATGGCTATCTTTGTAGTGTACTATTATGAAATAAAGTGAAATAATATTTCCTCTTAAAAGTTGCTTCTCTTCCTAAATAGTGTTTTGGAGTGAATGTTTTGAGAGCCCACAATAGCTTCCAACAGAGAGTGCCTAAATAGAATAAGATAGCTCGAAGCTTCAACAATATGGTTGAAAACTCAAGAAGAAAATAACAAGGTTAGCAGAGACGGTGAGAAAATCAACGCTTAACGCATGGAAAAAGTTAGTAGAAGAATTTGTGCTAGTAATCTTAAGTGACAAGTTAAGTAATTATAATGATGATTAAATCATTGATTTTGATCAATCCAATCATATAACTGGGAACAAGGAAAAGTCACTCAATAGGTTTGAAAATGTTTGAGGATGAGTTGTAGTGACAACAAACAACTCCAAAATATCAATTTTTTATACTGGTAAGACTATTCTAATTCTCTACTACAGTCCCTATCAGGTTCAAGTGGACAATGTCTGTTATATTTCTTGGATGAAAAAGAATTTATTATTAGTTTCACAACTAACATCTTCAAGTAAATATAAAAATGTTTGGATCTAAAGATGTAAAGGAGTATTAGAATTTGAAGCCTACAAGTCCACCACTTATGTGAGAAGACAACTTGAGTCTATCTATGTAATGTCAGCAAAGATGGCATATGTAGAGAAGACAAGAAAGAATGAGACAATATATTTATTATCGATTATCAAGAAATCTATTTAAAATGTTCATCGATTTTGGAGATATTAGACAACATTATCTATCTAGATTGCCAATATTGCAAAGCTTATAACATTCTGTATAAAGAATAAAAATATAGATTACATATACTGTTAGAGTTGTGCATTTAAATGTTTTTGGACCAATAGAGCAATTTTCAATAAGCAAAAACTTATATATGATCATATTTATCGATGAATGTTTAAGGTACTTATTAGTAGACTTTATGAAGGAGAAAGCAAAAGCTTTATCAAAGTTTAAGGAGTTTAACGAGAAGATCAAGAAGGATTCAAGATACAGAATTCGATGGCTATGAACTGACAAAAGAGGAGAGTATGCTTCTAAGGAGGTTACATAATATTTACAAAAAGTGTTGAATACGACAAAAGTTAACCTTGCTAAATACTCCACAATAAAATGGGGTTGCAGAAAAAAGAAATCTCCATTTAGTAGAGATATGAAAGAGTATATCTTATGCCAAAAACATTCCATTACAATTTGGTTGAAGTCCTTAAAAACAACTGTCTACATTACTAACAAGCTACTTCAAGCCAAGCTTGGGCTAATTTCATCATATGAAAAGCATGGATATTATGATTTAGAAATAAAATCGGAGAAGGAAGGTCCTTAGCCACAACTAAGGAGGTCTACAAAGATTAGTAATCAAATCCAAAATATGCTAACACAGCTTTATTTGAAGATAATGGCTTGATAGAACTGATCACGTATAAAGAAGTAGTTCATTTGAAAGAACTCAATTGAGACACAAGGTTTCATGTTGACAAGGTTCACATTAAAAGAGAATAATCATTGAGAGGAGTATTAAATTATCAATGATTATTCTAAGTATATACCATCTGTGTACAAATATCTTGGAAAAGGATTGAAGCAGCCACCTTACCATCAAAGAAGCATCCATGTTGATTTTGTCATGTGGCAACTTTTTCACCAAAAATACATTAGGATGTTCATGAGTTGTCGTGCTTAACATCTAACTTCATTTTGCAAGATCTTAGGTAAAAATGATCAACTTCCTTATCACATAAATTCACAAAGACAATAAATCAATCTCTCAAAAGAAAACGCTGGGTATCCATGAATCCTGCATTCAAGCTACTTACTATAACATAATTGAATTATTGAAGTGTAGTATTCAAGATCTACTATTTCATTTAGCAAGATTTTAAGCAACAAAAAGAGCATTTCTTTAAAGTGTGGGCCTCAAATTGAGCTGCTGAGCATAATGCCTTGTTTTGGATTGTGATGCAAGTTTGCAATCCAATTTATTGAGAACAATGTCTTATACTCTTATTTTGTTTTGAGCTTCTTGAGTGCTTAAGTTGACTAATGCAGCAATTTCATTCATAAGATCAATTGCATGAACCATTTACAATAATTAGAACTAAAGTTTAATGGGTCAACACTCTACTATCATCTACTAAGATATAATGAATTCCTCTCCTCAAAATCCACACCTCAAAATCCAAACTCCAATCAAGAGCTAGCACCTCATTCTCATTGCATCAAACTTTAGAAATCAACAAAACATTCTCACAGAATGAAGTCTTTTCAAATCACTCACACAGATAATGAGTATAGCAGCAGTTCAACAAGAATATAAGGAAATAAGAGTCAAGCTCACAACAATTATTGAAACAAGTACATGAACTTTACTAGAAATAAATCTAAAAATCCCAGCAAGAATCTCTAGCCTCTCCCTTTCACTAGAGCAGGGTCTTCAGGTATTCCCAAGAGTTTTCTGATGGAGGAAGGCCTTCCTATTGAATGAGTGGCCATTTAATTTCTTTGCCTTTGTGCAGCAGTGTATGTCATTGAAGAATATAACCCAGTTGGATTAATGGACCAGAGCTCTCTGTCACCGGTGGTAATGGCAATGCCTCAGAAGCTGAAGAATGTATAAATGGCTTATTTAGTGAGGCATGAAACACTGGATGTATACGATCCTCTGTCGGTAACGCCAATCTATATGCCGCAGTCCCAATGCATTCCAGAATTTGAAAAGGTCCAAAAAATTATACCCAATTTGCGGTTTTTGCATAGAAAAATAATGAATGTTGGTGGTATGGTTGTAATTTCTTTAAGACCCAATCACCCACTTGAAAAGTAAAATTAGTCAGGTGTTTATCAGCAAATTTTTTCATGCGGGCTTGAGCTGTCAATAAATTTGCTTTCAATTGTTGCATATGTTTATCTTTCCCTCGTAGAAATTCAGTGACTGCAGGAGGGTCTAAGGTATCAGTGTGTTACGAAATCATTTGTGGAGGTTCCCGCCCATATGCTGCTTTAAGTGGAGACATACCTAAGATAGTATGAAAGGAGTGTTGTAAGATAGCTCAGCCTAGGGTAACAATTTTATCCCTGATTTGGGATTTCCAGCCATAAAACAAGGTAAATAATGCTTGATGCATTTATTTAATGCTTCTGTTTGACCATCTGACTCCGGATGATATGCTAAAGACAGCCAATGAGGTCCCCATCTTGGAAAACAAACACCGCCAAAATTTACTAGTAAAAGCCTTGTCTTTGTTTGATACAATAGAGCTAGGTATTCCGTGGAGCTTGGTAACATGATTGATGAAAGCATCTGCAACGATTTGCCTTGTGAAGTCTGCTCGGAGAGGGACAAAATGCCCATATTTCGAAAGCCTGTGAATCACTACAAAGATAACCGAAAAATTCGTGGAAGTCGGAAGACCCACTATGAAATCCATTGATAAAGCCTCCCATATTTGATTAGGAATAGATAAGGGTAGGAGTAGACCCCCCTAGTGGAGTGTTAAGACTCTTAGCCCATTGACATATGGAACAAGACTTAATAAAGTTTTTGACATCCTGCCCCATGCCCGGCCAAAACAATTAAAGTGCAAGACGTGTATAAGTTCGTAATAATCCAGCAAGGCTTCCTAACTTAGAGGAATGAAATTACTATATCAATTTTGATTTCAATATAGCCACATCAAGAAGAGCACTTTTACCAAATCACCATAATAAATTTTTTTCCCAAGAACATTCAGAGGTAGGGTATTTGTTTCTCTGTAATCCTGCTTGAATTACTACCAACTAAGGATCTAACAATTGTAACTTCTGAATCTCTGAAATGATAGAGCATTGAGTTATAGAAAAAGCCAACACAAAGCACCGGGACAAGGCATCCGCTGTGCGATTCTCTACCCCGGGCTTGTATTCAATGGTGAAATCAAAGCCCAATATGGGTAACCATCTCTGCTGCTCTGGAGTTTGGATTGTTTGAGTATACAAGTGTTTGATTGAAAACTGATCTATTTTTATCACAAATCTGTGGCCCAATAAGTAATGTCAAAATTGGAGACTACCTTAGTAACTACATACAATTCCAGAATGTAAGCAAATTGCTGTTGCATTTTAGTGGCCATCTTCATTGAAAAGGATGCAATAGGGTGGTGCCTCTGACTCAGAACCGCACCAATTCCCATATAGCATGCATCAGTCTCAATTGTGAAGGGCTGTGAAAACTTAGGAAGGGCTAATACAAGTGCAGATGTCACAACCATTTTTAGATTTTGAAAAGCTTCTGATGCAGCACGGTTCCAACAGAAATTGTCTTTTTCCAGTAAATCTGTTAAAGGTCTTGCGATTCCGGCATAGTTTTTGATGAAACGCCCATAATAACCACTCAACCCTAGGAATTTCCTTAATTGTTTAAGAGTGGTTGGTTGTTCCCATTCAAGAATGGCTTGTACATTGGCGCTATCCTTGGCAACACCAACTTGAGACAGTGTATGCCCAAGATATTCCACTTGTTAAAGCCCAAAGGTACATTTGGAGAATTTAGCACATAGTTGATGGCGAAGTAAATTAGACAATACATGTTCAGATGGCTGAGATGATCCTCCCAAGTCATGCTGTATAGTAAGATATCATCAAAGAAAACTAATACATATTTCCTCAGAACGGGCTGAAAAAGCTGATTGATTAATGCCTGGAATGTTGTTGAGGCATTTGATAAGCCAAAGGGCATCACAACTGAAGAGTACATTATATATATATATATATATATTACCCACTTTTATACCCACTATTTCCTTGTTTTTGAGTCACTATCTTCCTAGTTCAGTGTTATTTGAGGAATTTTTGGTTCATTGTGTAGTTATTTAGGTCGTGGAACAATAACAAGTGTTTTCGAAGAAGATTCATAGCAAAAGGACCTGAAGGGAAGTTTGTCAAGGCAAACACGGCCCAAGCACGGCTATGCTCTCCAGTAGAGCAAATTACAGAAGATTTAAGAAATCATAAGCATGGTCACGGCTCTCAGAGCACGGTTGTGCAGATGGAAGCACGGCCTAAGCACAGGTGTGTTCCAGCCCGTGTACTTCACAGCCTGGTAAAACTTCAAAAATTTCAACTGCCTGTAAACTGCACGGCTTGAAGCACGACCTAAATAAGGCCGTGCTCGCATCGAAAGCTAGGTTAAAAGCACTGAAAGTTAGGTTTAGAGGGGACTTTTGGCTTGGGGCAGCTAGAGACAGAAGGGATGAGCTATTGTATAGATTTCATCACCTTCAAGGGAGGACTCAAGCGAGAATTATAGGCCAATTTCAGGGGCGCATTCTCATCATCATCAGAACATCGGATCTCAACAAGGATGCAAGCAAATAGAGAGTCTTTTATTTCTTTTGTATTTGTTTTTCTTGGTATTCTCTTGTTGAGTATACCTATGAGGGTCTAATTTCATTAGGTGTTCCGGATTAAGAACTTGGTAGTTGTTGTACTTGAATACATTTATTGCAATATTTATGAAGCCTCTTATTCTATGTTGAACCTTGTGTTGTATGCTTGATGAGTGGTTGATTAACAAAGCTTGAGTATATTTCAATGTGTGTTGATCCCTTAATTTCTTATCGTTCTTCGTCGCCATAGCGATTGCCCTATCAAGGATTATAACCCGCGTAGTGTCCTCAATTTCTTATCGTTCTTCGTCACCATAGCTACAGTAAGGCTTTTAGAACACTTAGAAATCCTCAGATGTACCTGGTAAACTTTGCACAAATTTGAGTACAACAGACACCAAAGGATTAGTCCGGGGCCCTACCCCAAATTGAGAAACTTATTAGAATTTTCCTCGGTGTTCTCCTCATCCTCCTTACTCCCCTTCTAGGCCTTAGTCTCTTTCAACCTCATTTGTAGTTGATTAGATATTAAGCAGTGAGAGAGTATTGGAAGATACATCAGTCCCTGTGGATTCGACTACCTGATCCTTTTGAGTACATTATACTACTTGTACGACCCGTGCACTTGCGGATACGCAAGGGGCGTATCAAGCTTTTGGCACTGTTGGCTAGGACTAGTAATTTTCAAGAAATCTTCAAGTCTTAGTTTTAGTTTTCTGTTTCCCTTTTATTTGTTAGTTTGTTTTAGTTTATTCTTCTTTATTCTTGATTATTCTCCTATCTAGTATTTACTTGCTCGTGTGCATACCTCCTGTTTGTTGATTGCTTTTAATCTCTTTTCTCATTTTGTGAACGTCTAGTGTCCCAATTTAAGGGAATCCGGGTCCATTGATATCAGTAGAGAAATGGACCAGAAAGAAGCTATGGCCGATAATCAAAGGAGTATATCAGACTACGCACAGCCTAATTTAGAGGGACCCGAATCAAGTATTGTTCATTCCCCTGTTGTGGCAAATAATTTCGAATTGAAGTCCAACTTCATCCAGATGGTGCGGCAGATGTGCCAATTTGATGGGTTTCAAGATGAAGACCCCTATGCCCACTTGTCAAACTTCTTAGAGATTTGTGATACATTCAAGGCCAACAATGTGTTCGAGGATGCGGTGCGCCTTAGATTGTTCCCTTTTTCAGTGCGAGGAAGAGCCAAGAAGTGGCTAAGTTCCTTGCCAGCGGGGTCTATCACAAGTTGGGCCCAATTGGCTGAAAAGTTTCTGACTCATTATTTTCCTCCTGCAAGAATTACCAAGCTCAGGAGTGATATCTCTTCGTTTCGCCAATTGGAGTCTGAAACTTTATATGACACATGGGAGACGTACAAGGACTTGTTGAGGAAATTGCCCACAACACGAAATCGTTGATTGGATGCAGATACAGATTGTTTACAATGGTCTAAACATTGCCACTAAACAAATGCTTGATGCGGCAGCTGGAGGTTCGTTGTGCAATAAACGATCTGAAGAGGCACAGAATTTAATTGAAGACATGGCCTCAAATGGGTACCAGTGGATTTCGGAAAGAAACAAGCCGGTCAAGATGGCGGACATTTATGAGGTAGATGCACTCACCACTCCAGCAGCACAAGTGGAAGCCATCTCTAAGTAGCTCAACACTATGTAAATACAGCCTATGGGTCTGGTGATGAGTTGCGACAGTTGGGGAAACCAAGCTGGATCTAGTTGCTTTTCTGAGAAGAGTCAAAGTGCCGAGCAGATAGATTTCATTGGGCAGAATTAGCGGTACCAAAACAATCTTTAAAGCAACACCTATAACCCCGGGTAGAGGAACCACCCAAATTTTTCATGGAGCCAAATAGCACAGGGACAGCAGTGTCCACCGCCACCACAACAGCAGCAACAGCAGCCACAATTACGATTTCCTAGAGCCCTTCCTCATGAGAACAAGGTTCCGACACTTCAGACCCTTTTGGCGAGGTATATTCAGTCCACTGATGTTTAGCTCTAAAGCCATGAAGAGTTAATGCGCAATCAGTAGGCATCTTGCAGAACCTGGAACATCAAGTGGCTCAGATTGGCAAGACCCTTGCCGAGAGGCCCCAAGGTTTGTTACCAAGTAATACTAAAGTCAACCCCCGGGAGTCACTCAAGGCAGTAACGTTGAGAAGTGGAAAAGAGTTGCCATCACCACCTGTCCAATAGCAAAAAAGATGAAGAGTTCCAGGCACCTGAGGTGGTAGTAGTTGAGGAAGACCAAATTTCTGGTCAAAGGTTGAAGAAGACAAAGAAGGGTCAGAAAAAGGACTCAGTGCCAGAATATAGACCCACCTTACCCTACCCTGCCAAATTGAAGAAGTATCAGCAGGATGCACAGTTTAAGAAGTTCCTGGAGATGTTTAAAACTCTACACATCAACATTCCTTTTGTGGTTTCCCTTGCCCAGATGCCTATGTATGCTAAGTTCCTCAAGGAGTTATTGACAAACAAGATGAAGTTAGAAGTAGTTTTGACTGTCACATTAAGCGAAGAGTGCCCTACAAGATTTTCCAAAAATTGGGACTTGGGAACTAAAGCCCACTCAAATGATACTCCAACTTGCACATTGTTCCACTCGCCATCCCATGGGTATTATTGAAGATGTGCTAGTAAAAGTTGACAAGTTTATCTCCCTAGTCGACTTTGTGATTTTAAACCTGGATGATCGAGCAGAGGTACCCTTGATCTTGGGCCGACCATTCCTCGCAATCTCAAAAGCAATCATTGACGTTAAGGATGGTCGAATGGTATTAAGAGTTGGAGATGAAGAAGTGGTGTTCCGCTTAAAGGACGCGATGCGGCACCCAATGAACTTTGATGACACGTGTTATATTTTGGATGTTATTGATGATTTTGTGCAGGAAACTTTACTGAAGGATGAACTTACGGAGTTATTGGGGGAGGAGCCCCCAGATGAAGCTGTTGCATCAAGGAAAGAAAGAGTTACTGTTGAGGTATCTCAGACCAATAATCTGACCCGACTCCCTAAGCAGAGGAAGCCATCTCGAGATCGGACATAGTGGAAGAAAGTCGCTACTAGAAAGAAGCAGCAAACCACCACTACAACACACGCCCCTTCTGTTTTATTTAGTATGGTGAGGCATATCTAATTAATTCACTAACCCTGACCTTGATGATTATGTTTTAGGCTACCAGGAAGGAAGGTATGTATTTGAACCCTCATGAGGTGGGCACAGGTACATCAAGCTCATGACGTTAAACAAGCGCTTCTCGAGAGGCAACCCGAGCAGTTTAGTGTTTTTGTGTTCGTGTTTGTTTCTCTTTGTGTGTTTCTTGTTGGTTTTTGCGGTTATTTTTTTTTGGGTCATGCATTCTTTGTTGGGCTTCTGGGTTGCTTTGGGGTTTCTACCGTAAATCGGCATTCTAGCGTTCGTGCTTTCAAGTTGAGAAATTCAGGGAAATGAGGCCCGGAGGGCCTTCTCAAGTTCAACACGGGTAAAGCACGGTCTTGTCTTACGGCCGTGCACTTTACGAGAAGGTAAATTCATTAGTGTCTCCAGGGAACACGACTGAAGCATGCCCGTGCTTCAGCCGTGTTCCATTTTAGCACGCTGCTCGTGTCCCGAGCACGCTCGTGCTGTGTTCTTTCGAGATTGGACACCTATGAACAGCACGATCTTGAACACGGGACCAACACGGTCATGTTACCCAAACTCCTCTATTATTTTTTCAAGCACGGGGATAACACGGTCGTGCTTAGGGCGTGTTTGGCACGACTGTCCGCATTCCAAACGATTTTTCTATTTAATCAACCGCATTCCGGACTCCGATACCAGCACTGCGAGCGATCGTTTCTGGCCCTTTGTTTATGTTTTTTCTCAGCACTTGTTTTTCTTTTCAGTTCAGTTTGTTCTACTTTGGTACTTGTGTCCAGTTAGCAAGGGGAGTCTCCTACTAAACTGACCTTTTTTATTATGTGCTTTTAGCATTTTGGTTTGGGTTTTTCTCTTTATTTTGTATGATCCACTAATGCTTGTGCTTTCAAAGCAGGACATATGGATGAGCAACCACCATTCTTTTTAGTAGGGCCTCACCTGGGCGATGAACATAGGAAGCACCTTCCTGTCGGGCCAGAACAATTTTGCCATAGCCGCATTAACTTGGGGATCTTCCCTCTCTTCTTTTTGAGGTCCCCAAAATTTTTCCTCAATATCAATGCACTTTTAATTAATTTCCATGCTTTATTCTTTTAACATTGAGGACAATGTTTAATTCAAGTGTGGGGATGGGTTTATATTCATATTTTCATGATTTATTAGTGCATGACTTAGGATGATCCATGAAATTTTTGGATAGGAATTTCTAAACTAGGTGACAATGAGTATGCTAGTATACATTTGTTGAACTTAAGGATAAATTTACTCTTACTTTGGAAACCTAAGATTTCATCATTTCACCAAATTTTGTGCAGCCACTTTGTTTAGAAGAGAGTCTAGTTCAAGGTGTGTAGAAATTTGTGACTCTAAAAACTCAAAAATAAAAGAATAAAAAACTAAAGGAAAAATCAAAACAAAAGAAAAGAATACAATTTCAAAAAGTCAGATCCCTAACAAATTCTAGAAATTAACAAGTAAGATGGTAGAAAGAGCTATCACCCTAGAAAAAGCGAAAGCCTCATCTGAGTAGCCGGATTTTAGACATCACAAAGGTCATTTCTGATGACCTACAGGGTGAAATGGCTGTCTTTAGGGTGTATGAAGCTACTACCTAGTGTAGGAGTCAATTTGAAATCAAAAACAACAACCTATTGGAAATGTCCATGATGTGTCTGAAATGCTGCCTTGATCTTATCATTTGGGTGCAAGAGAATTTGGTGATAGCCTAATCAAAGGTCTAACTTGGAAACGAATTTTGCTCCACATAATTCATCAAGTAACTCATCAACTGTTGGAATGGGAAATGCATCTTTAATCATGATTGCATTTAAGGCTCTATAATCTGTACAGAACCTCTATGAGCCATCTTTCATCTTCACTAGAATGACGGGTGAAGAGAAGTGACTGTACTTGGGTTCTATCAACCATTCTTGTAGCATCTATGACACCATTGTTTCAATTTCCAATTTCTGGCTATGAAGATACTGATACGGTTTTCCTTTAACTGGTGTAGATCCTGGCAGTAACAAAATCCTATGATTGCAATGTCGTGAAGGAGGTAATCTTGTTGGAGTGTCAATAACCCTCTTGTACTGTTGCAGCAAGTTTTTTAAATCCTCCAACATAGTATCAGATAGTGGCAGGGATTGGTCAACTATATATGTTGGTGAATTTCCCAGCAGTGCAAGCAATGATTTAGTGTCACCATCCTGTGAAATAGTCAATGTGTAACACATATCTATTGCTCTAGTTGAACACAACCAGTGCAGTTAATGGATAAAAGTCAAATGTGGCTTCTGCTATTTCTCTTCTCTTAACGTGATCCAGTGATTGTTGTAGAGAAATTGCATTGTCATATTGCTATAATCTATAATATGAGGTCCTAAGGTAGCAAGCCAAGATTGTCCTAGGATAATGCCAGCACCCACAATTGGAAGCAAGAATACAAAAATGAGAGTATGTTGTTGGACTTGACCTTGTAAAGTCTGCACGAGCCCTTCCACTTGTATGGAATTTCCATTCCCCACCAAAACTTTGAATGGCTCTGTCGATAGCACCGTTAATTGGAGCGATGTTGCAACACGAGGTTGGATGAAATTATCATCATTCCCCCCATCAAACAAAATTTGTATAGCCTATCCCTTGATAAACTCTATGAAACACATGGTGCCATAAACCATTTACTATTCATTATGTTCAAGGAAAGGCTATGAAATTCTTGTGTCAACTGCTGAGTCTAATCAGACTAAATCATCTTTTGAATTCCTGAATCATCTGGTAAATCCTCATTTCATTGCAATAATAATAGTCTTCTATTAGAACACTTATGCTATGGTGTAAATTTCTTAACATAATCCTTGTGCTTGTCTTGCTTGCATTTCAATAAAAGACATTCGCTTGAATTGAGGTTGTGTATTTGTAGTTGTGGAGCTTGAAGGTGCTTTAGAAGTATTTGGAGGTGCTGGTAGTGCCAACGGAGCATTGTGTGTCACTTGTAAGGGAGGTGGTGTAGGAAACATCTGTGATTTCCTCACGGGGATAGAAATATCAGGAGAGTAAGACCACGCAGGCTTCATTTTCCGATCTCCCTAATTGTATTTGTCCTCAAACAATCTTGCTAGTGTCAATGCTTTATTGAGAGAGTCAAGCTGCCAAGGAATGAGATCCCTTTATAATTCCTTCTTCATTTCACCAATAAAACAGTCCATTAAAGCATCTGGTGAAACTCTCTATGCCAAATTAGCTAAAACAGTAGATGCATTATAATAATCTGTCACCGACCCGTCCTCAGTCAACTTGAACAATGAATAACGGAGTCCAGCAAACAATGAAGGGCCATAAGTCTATTTGATGACCTGTGATAATAATTTCCAAGACACTATAATGTTGAACTTTTGAAGCATACGAAACCAAGAGACTATTTGTCCCTCAAAGTGAATTGATGCAATCTTGAGGCGATAAACATCAGAAATTTCATAGAAATCAAATAATTGATCCGCCTGAAACATCCACTATAATGCATTTGTGCCATCAAATCGGGGAAAGTCGATCTTAATAGATCGCCACTGATAAGGAGTTAGTTCTCTTTGTTTAGATGAACGTATTGCATCACTGAAACCTTCAGGAGCAGGTGGGATGAACGAACTCACATATTTTGTTGTAATGTCTCCATACATTTAGCATTAGAAGTGACTGACTGTTCAATCATAGAGATCCGTTCATCTTTCATCCGGTCTTTCTCCTCCTTTTGATCTAGTACAGCCATGACTGTTTATATCTTTGTCAAGAGGCCCTTGAGTCTAGTATTGTCCACCATGACTCCTCGGAAACATTAACAACGAAAGCACCAAAAATGTAATGAATTCCTCTCCTCAAAATCCACACCCCAAAATCCAAACTCCAATCAAGAGCTAGCAGCTCATTCTCATTGCATCAAGCTTCAGAAATCAACAAAACATTCTCATTGAATGAAGTTTTTTCAAATCACTCACATAGATAATGAGTATAGCAACAGTTCAACAAGAATATAAGGAAATAAGAGTTAAGCTCACAACAATTATTGAAACAAGAATAAGATATTTACTAGAAATAAATCTGAAAGAGAAATACTAGGTAGGACAAAATATTCGTCCTAAACAATGGGCCGAATGACATTGAGCATTCACGTCATCCCATTTTCTCATACCCTAATTCGTCCCAAATAGCATTTCTCCAAAACAAAAGTCAAGCGCTTTTGAGGAAGATACTATGCATCATGCCCTTGAACTCATTGAAATCCACTTAACCATCACGATTCCAATCAATGGAGCAAATCATCTCGTGGACTCTGGCCATGCTCCGGCTTTCCACAAGCCTAGCTTCACTAGCACCACCTGCATATCCGCCTCCAAGATGAACCCATCACCATCCTCATTGAACACCTTGAAAGCCTCCTTCTTGTCCCCATTACTGCCCTCCCCCTCCTCCCCCACTGGGCCGAACAGTGTGTCGCCCAGCATCGAGTGAAGCTTCTTGAAATCCTCCAACGCAAACCCTTTCTGCTCCTCCCTGATGTACATCTTTACCGTAAATCTCAGATTTGAGAGATCTGCTCCAAGGCCAAGGTGAGCATGGGATTCTTGTCTCCACTTATGAAGATGTGGTTCTTAAGGTTGATGTTTGGCATGAGCTCGCAGACGAGGTAGTGTTGACGACCGTGGTCGTCGATGATGCAGCAGCCACGGAGAGAGACAAGGTTGCGGTGCCGGAGATAGCTGATGATCTCGACTTTGTTGGTGGCTGCAACATCGGCGACAGTGGCTTTAGCCGAGACGGCGAGGGTGGTGTGGAAAGTGCGATGGTGGCGGCGGAATGATGAAGAAGACTTTAGGTTATTTGTTTATTTTTTTTATTTTTAACTTTTAAAATGAGGGCGAGAGAAACTGGGATGATGTGGATACTCCATGTCATTTGACCCATTGTTTCTGATGAATATTTCATCCCAAATAGCATTTCATCCAAGCAGGAATCTCCAGCCTTTCCCTCTTGCTAGAGCATGGCCTTCAGGTTCTTCTTCTTCGATATCTCCTCTGCTCTTCCACCCAGTCTTTATCCTTGCACCAATCTGTTAGTACAAAGCCTTTCCAGCGAGCATCTTCTTTCCTAGAAATCCAATTGCTTCTTCTTTTAATCCCTACCTTTGATTCATTAACAAAGTCTCCCTTCTGTCGTTCAAGGTGAACCTTTCTCCATTAATCAACAATTGCTTTCTCTGTTTGGCTCGCGCCTTCCCGAGTTGGTGCGCCCTCTTGCCTTTCTTTTAGCTTCCTTTTATGGTCTGCATTTCCCCTCACTTGGTTAGCCATCTATCCCACCATCTGAAATTGAGTCTAAATTTTATGTGGTATCATCACATATGGCATCTTTGATTTTTGTAAACAGCAAAGTTGCCAAAAACAAAATCACTATGACAAGATTTCGAGCATCTTATAAAGACAAAAGGCAATGAGGCATGGTCAATTTTCATTTGATACATAGCCACGACATTCTTATTCAAATGTTTTTTTTCATCATTCGAAGTATTATTGATAAAATGTTATAATATAATGAAGCCAGGATTCCCTAACCGTTAGAAGTCAATAGTCGTAATGGTTAAGGAACACCATGAAGCATTGATAGCTCATATATATTATATAAGAAAAATTAAAAAAAAATTGTGATTTCAGATATATTTGCGAAGAAGGGTCAAAAGAATTTATTTTTTCTTTTTGAATTATGTAGTTTCTTTAGCTAACATAAAAAGAATAAACTGTTAACAATCCATTAACAATATTAACTAACAAGCCAAAAAACATCATTTCATTTAAAAACCAACTCATATAATATAAAAACATATATTTTCTTTTAAGTTTATTAATCTCTTCTATAAATTTTATCAAATCCAAAAAAAAACTTACATCTCAAAAACCAAACCAAAAAAATGTTGAAAATTATTGTTATTTATGCCATGTGGTGTTTGTTAAATAAATTGATATTTTCCCCCTATTAGAAAAAAATAAACACCATTGATAGTTTTTGTTTCTTTGCTAACTCGAGAAACTATATAGATTAAAAACAAAAAATAATTTGCTCCTATTTTGCAAGATTATAAACCACAAGATTTTTTTTTGAAAACTTTTCATATATATAAAAGTTATCTCCACCTTGTGACTAGACTAACTTTTCTAGATTATAGTCTAGAATTTAAAAACAAAAACAAGCATGCATGACGTAGAACAAGATAAATGATTTCTTATTTCATCAATGATATTTTTTTAATAATAAAAGGGACAAGACATATCCAGAATGTGCACTAGCGTGGAATTAATATCTAAATATGTTGGTTCTCTGTCTCCCCATCAGCTTCTAGTGAACAGTCCTCCTCCCCTTGCTATGGCAAGCAGGGGGCAATCCCCTTCCCCTCCCCTCCCACAGTCATCAGCCCGTTCTTGGGCACAGGTGGCCTCCTCGAACCTTACACGAATTACAGAAAACTCTCCCCTCGACAACACTCAGCTTCTTTCCAAAATCAAAGAATCAACCTCTAAATTTGTTCGATTAGATGAGGAAACCATGACGCGAGCTCGTAAGCGATTCCAACATTCCTTATACGGCAATTTCTTTGGAAAGCCTCCTCCATTTGAACTAGTCAAGATAACCTTGCTGCAGAAATGGGTCGAGATTGGTGAAATACAAATTTCAGACCTCCCAAATGGATTTCTTTTAATTAGATGCAGCTCTCACACAGTGATGTAAGACTTTCTCTTGGAGGGACCTTGGTCGATAAACAGAGTAATCCTGCAACTATCACTGTGGAAACCATTCTTCGAGCCATCCTTCGCAAAGCTCTCCACTACCACCATCTGGGTCCAACTACATAACTCTCCGGTGGAATTCTTGGACATCGATTCTCTAGATAGCATTACTACTCATCTAAGACGGCTCCTCAAAGTCGACGATCTCACGGCGTCCTTAACTAGGACCAAATTTGCTCGGGTTTGAATCGAAATAGACCTTTCCCAGCCTTTGAGCAAGGGCTTTTGGATTGGTGACGATCAACACAAAATCTTTGTTGTAGTATTATATGAAAGATTACCTACATTGTGTTATGCGTGTGGTTTAGTGGGACATGGCTCTAACTCCAATCCCCGCCTGAAAGTAACCAAAATGGTCCAGCTTCTCCACCCTCCCAAGGGTACCGGGAGCTGGTGGTCAGCTCCGACCAGAGTATGGACACTGACAGAGGAAATAAGGAGGAGGGCTATCCGTGTTCAACCCCGCCATCGCAAGAACATGCCCTTGACAGCAAAACAGAACACGATTTTGGCTCCTTCATGCTCGTTTACCTTTGGCGAGGTCGTGGTGGTGGCCGTGGGGCCAGTGCCCGCACTGGTAATGAGACTACTGACGCAGCAACCACGGGAAAGAACAATCATGATAGCGGCGCAGTCGTCAATCACAGTACACTTGGCGAGCCTAGCATAAGGGACGTGGGGGGTTTCGTGCCTCTCGAGTTCCCCGTATTGAACGCATTAATTCATATATGACGCCTTTGAATGATGGTGAAGAACACTCGCATTCACTAGTTGATCGCATTTTTACTTTGTCCTCTCGTGACTTGAAGAAATCCAACAGTCAGATAGAAGCCACTTCTCACATACAATGCGTTAGGAACTCCTCTCTTGCACTTCTTTCGATTAACTCAAATGGAAAAGGGAAAGTTCCTCTTTCTCATCACTCCAACTCACCTACTTCAATCCTCCACACTTCGGCCGGTCACTCTGATGAACCTATTGATGAAGAACTCCTGAGCTCCCACAGGATGGTGGTATACAAAGTCACTACGGCTTTGCATCACTCATCACCGGAGGAAGAAGATGACTTAGATGATGACACCTCTGATGGAGATGAGAGTGAAATGATAGAGAGTGAAGATAATATGATGACGCTAGATCAATTTCAAGAAGAAGCCCACAGAGAGGCACTCATACGCAAGGGATCCCACCCTTCTACCGCTTCCTCTAAAAAGGGAAGAGTTGAACCTTGACAGTGAAGCGACCTCATGCAGTTACTTTTGTTTTTACTATGTCCATATCTTTTATTTCCTCACATCACGAAGTTTCTTTCTCAGATCTCTTTATTTTAGCTTTCTATGTCAAGCACTAATTTTCTCTATTGGAATTGTAGGGGCATCTCTTCTCGAGATACCTCAACTCGTGTCATTCAACTCATCAAAAAATACAAGCCTCTCCTAATTGGACTAGTGGAAACCAACGCTAATGAAGATCGGGTGAATCGATTCTATGAGAAGCTCCCTAGACGCTGGTGTTGGGCTGCGATTTTGGCCGATGGATACTCCTGTGGCATTTTAATTGCTTGGAACCCAATTATCGGTCAGGTCACACCTATCTCTGTCTCTCGTAGGGCTCTTCATATTATTGTCTCATCTGATAATTATAATTCTTGGATTGCTTCTGTCATTTATAACTCTTCCCTGTTTTTGACTCAACGTTCTTTGTGGTAAGAGCTTTCGAACCTTTTTTCCATAAACCTTCCCTGGCTTATCGCGCGCGACTTCAACTCAATTGTCGTTTGGGATGAGTGTAAAGGGGGACCTTTGCTTATTATTCCCGTAAAGCTCGCTTTTCCCGTGATTTCATTGATGATAACAATCTTCAGGATTTACATTTTTCCGGCTCGAGTTTTACATGGTGTAATAACCAAAGAGGTTCTTCTCGTCAGTGGGCGTGGCTTGATCGATCCCTTGTTAATTTAGATTGGATTTCTTTCATTGCGTTTTATTCTCTTAAACATCTACCTTGCGTTTTTTCTGACCATGCTTCCCTTCTTCTTTACATTCGTGCGCATATCCGGAATAAACGTTTTATCTTTCACTTTGAAATACTTGGTTAAATTATTTGGACTGTCATAAAGCCATTCATTTTGCCTGGGATTTTACCCCACATGGCAATCCTCTGAATGCCTTTACTCCTCTTCTTTCTCGTGCTCATTTCTATTTAAATACTTGGCGTTCTTCTGGTGTTAACTCTCTTGAGAAAAACCGTAACTCTATTGAGAATACAATTTCCCTTTTAGAGAATTTAGACAATTGTTCTTTAGACTGTATTTCTCATCTATCGGATTTATATGAGCGATTTTATACTCTTTAGCATCAAAATTCCACAAAATGGGCTCAACAGGCCTGTATGTTGTGGATTTCTAGCGGTGTTCAGAATACCAGTTTCTTTCACAACTCCGCTCGCATTCACAATCATACCAATTTTATTTCACAAATCTTGGATTTAAATGGTAATTCGTATAGTGACCCAAATAGCATTCAGCAAGCTTTTGTTAATTACTTTTCCAACTTATGGCTCAATCATTCTGATTGCAATATAGACCATATTTTAAATATTTTACCTAATGATTTACCTACTTTGTCTATTTTTGATGCCAACTCCTTTATTCGTAATGTCTCTAGAGATGAAATTTACCTTGCCATCCTTGATCTACCATCCTTGATCTACCATTGGTGATTGCCTTACTTCAGCTACTCAGTTCTTTTTCCGCAACTCTATTCTCCCTCCTTCTTGGGGAAAATCTTTGATTACTTTGATTCCCAAAAACACAATCCTAAACTTGTTTCATATTTCCGGCCTATTTCTCTTTGTAATGTCTATTTTAAAATCATTTCCAAAATTCTGGCAAATCGTCTTAAAACCATACTTCCTAGTCTCATTGGTATCGAGCAAGCAGGTTTTGTGTCTGGTCGGTGTTCTTTTGATAATATTATTGCCATTCAAGAGGAAGTGCATTCGTTAGAAAATGATATTAATGGCCCCTTAAGGATTATTATTAAATTAAACATAGAGAAAGCTTACAATTCCTTGAGTTGGAGTGCAATTCTTGCCACCCTAACTAAGATGAATTTTCCCAATCTTTGGATTTCATGGATCAGAGCTTGCATTTCCTCTAGTTCTTTTTACATTCTTATTAACGACCAACCTTCTCCCTGGTTTCATTCTTCCAGGGGGGTTAGACAACGCAACCTTATTTCCTCTTATCTTTTCATTCTTGTTTCTCAAATTCTAACTACTATGCTTAACTTTAGTCTTAGGCAAAATTTAATTCGTGGTTTTGACAACTATTTAAATTATAGCTTTAACCATTTAATGTACGTCGATGATCTTATTCTTATCTCCTATGCTACCAGACATGCCACCAAAAATATTAAATTATGCTTACACATGTATCGTTTGATAACGGGGCAAAACCCTAACTTCGCTAAATCAGCCCTCTATTTGCCTACTTGCTTTAACAAGCATGTCTCCAAGAGTATTTCTTCTATTCTCAATCTTAAAACAGCCTCTTTTCCGTTTATTTACCTTGGAATTTTAATTATCCCTAAGAATTTGGCTAAAATTGTTTTCAACCCCATGATTGATAAAATTAGGCGCATGTGCTCGGTTTGGAATAAGTGTAACCTTTCACCGGCTACCAAAGTGGTTCTTATTAACTCCTCCATTTTATCCCAACCAGTTTATTATCTTTAAGTTTACCCAGTTTATGACTCTGTCTTGCATGAAAGCACTAAGATTGTTCAGCAATTCTTTTGGAACAAGGGTAGCAATGGAAAGAGCATCCACACTGTTGCTTGGTCGAATATTACTTGTCCTAAAACTGAGGGGGGCCTTAATATTAGGAATCTCAGCATAGCTAAGCACTCTCTTATGGCTAAAAGCTTTTTCAAATATATTAATAATGATCCTGCTGTTTGGGTTAATATTTTACATCTAAAGTATGGTAGGCATAATGTTTGGAAAGATGCTATCCCAACTCGTTGCTCTAGGTTTTTCAAAGGACTTTGTTCCACTTCGTCGTCGATCGAAACCTTTTTGTCTCGATTAACTCGATCAATGTTTCCTTAACTTCCTTTCTTTTCGATCCTTGGTGTGCCAAAATTCCTTTAGCTTGGTATCCCACTTACTTTGTCAAGCCCCGTCCCACAAGACTGGCACGCGACAACCGCCGCGACCACTCGAGGAGGGACATCCCCGTCACTCAACACTTGAGTCGCCGCAAGTCTTACCACATCCTGGATAATTACATAATAAAATACAGCAACACCTAGAATGAACTGCAGGATAATAATCTGAGTACAGAATTCAAAGGATGTATATGCCACAAATCCAACAAAGGTCTCAAAGAGAAATACAGTCAATAAACATACAAACCAGTTCTAAAGAGAACAATCACACTAGTGGATCCATGTCCTTACACAATGTATATGGTTCAGTAAACAATCTGCATGAAATAAAATTTAAAAAAATGATCAGCCGACATATGCCCAACACTCTGGTCCGACACACCACCACTACTGAGTAAAGCCTAGAAAAAGGAAGAGAGTGAGCCACTAGAGTCACTCAGTGAGTGGGTAAGTACAAACCTTTCATATAACAAGGATCAATATAAAGAGAAAACCAAATCCAAACATGTAGTAATAAATATGGGTTTGAACACCCAATATAGATATAAACACAATTATGAAAATGCTGCGGCCGATAATTCACAAAACTCTTTAGAAACTGGTTAAATTTTTCATAAGAAGTATATTTTCGTAAAATATGCATTTTTCTTTCCAAACAACCTAACATTGGTCTAAAAACTTCTCTAAACTCTAGCCGTTGCAGCGGCTAAGTTCAAAGCCGTCAAGGCACTCATGTCCTTGACATTAACCCACAGGATCCGTATGGTGACTCCTGATATGATGTTCATCCAGTCAGAGCTCTACGAGCCACCTGATATAGACAGATCAGCCGGGTCCACCACGCCACCTCTAAAGGCTGGACCGTGAGGATCCCCTACTACAGTAGGTAGGTTACAACCCCATCACCATCAAAATATTACTAGAAGTAAAAGCAATGCAATTCCAGTAAATCATTCACAGGGTCCTTGGCCAAGACCAATATTCACATTTATATAAGCCGGACCAAAGAGTATAACACGTGTATGAAATTCTTCAGTTTAAACCAACGTAGCAGCATGTACAACATAACATTAATCACTTTCTTCAAATAACATAAGGTTTTGCTTTCAAAATACAAAGCATGAAAAAAATAATTGTCACACAACTAAATCATCAATTCCATTCTCATAAATTCCGAAATTTTCATAAAAAAAACTAGTTATACATATATTTAGAGAAAATTGACAAGAATTTTGAAATCAAAATCCCACTCACAAACTTAGGAGGTCAACTCTTATACGACGCAACTCCTCCAGCGGCTCCTTGCCTTTGGCCGAGCTCTCACCACCTACACCAAGACCAGCCACAAGGGCTCAAACCAAAAGGAAAATACGAAGAAATGACAAGCATGAATCTCTTCATGCCACAAACCCCAAAACCCTAACTAAGCTTAAACATGCTTTGAACTTGTCCCTAGGGGTTCCAAGGGGTTTCTATGGGGATCAACTTCCCCAATAACTAAAAATACAAAATTTGACCATGAAATCCTAAGTGCTACAGTAACCCGAATTTCAAGATTAGGAGACAATTTCATCCATGTAAAACAAGGTTGATTTCTATACTCAATTAAATAAACGAGATAGAATGGAGGAAGGTAAGCAAATAAAAGAATAATTTCAACAAAAAATGGAGCAAGATTCAAAATCTAAACCTAGGGCCACATGTTCCCTCAAAACAATATGAAACAAAGGAATATGGAGAAGAAGAGAAGCTCACCTTCAATAATCTTCAACCAAGGGAGGAGGAAATAGTCTAGGAGTGGTTCTTTCTTCTCAATTTGGGCAATGGGAATCAAGGGCCGAAGAGGGAGGAGAAGAGAAAATGGAGGAATTAGGGCTTAAGTTCATGATTTATATAGCAGTAGGGGTACACAGCCAAGTACACGGCCGTGTAAATCACGTCCTGGCCGTGTATCTCACAGAATGAGGGGAAAAATGCACATTCGGTGAGTTACACGGGCGTGTAAATCATGCCCTGGACGTGTAACTTTCAGGATGAGTAAAAATATGCATTTGAGGAGTTACACTGCCGTGTAAATCAAACCCTGGCCGTATATCTCCCAAGACTGGGAGAAATATGCAATTGGGGAGTTACACGGCCGTGTAAATTAAACCCTGGCAGTGTAAATTAAACCCTAAAACCCTGGCAAGTACGTGGCCATGTACTTTTTGCTCAGCCCATGTACTTTCTCAAAACCCATGTTTTGACTAGTTTTCAATCCAAAATGACCAAAAACAAGTCAAAACTTAAGACACAACAAATCTAAAGCAAATTAAACACCCACAACACACGCACAGAAAACTGAAACACCACATACTTGAACATGAATCTGAATTTAGAATCTATGCATGTTTCAGATTTTTGTAGGGATGGTAGTTGGATTTTAGCCAAGCTTTATGAGCTGTTTGGTGAAAACTGCAATCAGGTTTTAGCTAGACTAGGTCATATAGATAACAGTGAGCATAACCACTGGATCTGGGTGCCTAAGTCTAAAAGTAATAGAATTTCCTCCATTGTTTATCACTCTCTTAATCAAAGTTTGGGACCTTCGGAACCCTGGGTTGGTTGGAAAATTGCTTGGTCTCTTAGGGTAGCACCAAGAGTTAAACACTTCTTATGGCTCACCCTTCACGGTAGGATCTCCACCTCGGATTATTTGTATTATATCAATCTGGGACATCAAAACTTCTGTATTTTTTGTGGTCTCGAGCTTGAAAGCGGAGAACATATTTTGGCCAATTGTCACAATTCAAAACTTGTCTGGTGGATAATTAGCTCTAAGCTTGGTAAAGAAGTTTCTTTTAATATTGGTCTTTGCTCTGGAGATTGGCTCTTGAGTTCTTCTTAAAATTTCTTTGATAAAGCTGTCATTGCTACAACCATCTGGCATATCTGGAGGCCATATTTAGAGCTAAAACTCCAATCTGGCTGCATATTGTTTCAAAAGCCTTCGCCTTCACTCAGGAGTTCTATCAGATGTATGAGAAGCACCTGGGCAAGTGCATGCTGTTAAACAATTTCCCGGAGGAAACTACCTTCCTCTTCATCTCCAAAATCTGGAACCAAGAATTAGAGGTAAGTGGAGCAGGCTTTTACATTGCTAATTCTAACTTCTTTGTTTCACTTGCAGGCTGTTGCTCTTTCCAAGATGAAACAGACATCTTGGCAGGATGAAAGCTGCTACAATCGCACTTCAAGTGGTGCACAACAAACAAATACATATCGATCGCATCGTATTCGATAACATGGAACTTACCAATATTTTCAAACACCAACAATCTATCTGGGATTGGCGTCTCAATGATAGGCTCGTCAGTGTTGTTCAACTGCTTGCTGCAATGGGAAGACCTAAGCTTCATTGTATCCCTCAGGAATGGAACAAACCAGCAAATTCTCTCGCGGTTTATAGTTTCAACCTTCATAGTTTGTGCCTTTTCCATTATGGTCGAGACCTCCCACAATGGCTGATGAAGAAATTTTCAAGTTTTAGGTTTTCTCTTAATTAATTTAGTTAGTCTATTTTTTTCTAGTTCGGTTTTTGTTTCTTCAATTCTGTATTCCCCTTTCTATTGTATTATTTGTTTTTTCAATAAATTAGCCTTCGGGTTCTTTTTCAAAAAAAAAAAAATGCTTGTACTCTTATCTTGTGTGAGCTGAAATTCAAATCCATCTTCTTAACAAGGGCAAAAAAATACTTTATGTAAGAAACCCGGTGCTAATAGATCAAAGGGTCATTGGCTCGACAATAACTATTGTTCACTCTTATTATGACATTCATAGATTACCTCTATGAACTAGATTGTCACCTTGTATATTTGTACCCTAATATTGGGTGAGTATAGTATAACATTAACTCATTTTAGCTATTTCTTCAATTCTATGTCCAGTTAACCGTGAGTCATTTGACAAGCATCTTATCTACTAACTTATTGTACTTCACCAACATTAAGTTTAAGATGAAGTTTTATATATAATGAATATCAATATTATATCTGCATTGTATTATGCCAGTTCTCCATAATAAATTATAGCAAATATTTTCTACTATAATTTTTTTTTTTTTAGGTCTCAGTTTTAATAAATTATGATTTATCTATTTTTATAGAAAAAGCAATTATTTATGCATATTTTAGCACCACTAATGCCCAATCAAACAAAGACCTCAATCCATGGTTATTTTTTTTAATAATAAAAATGAGATCAAATATTCAATCTTTTCATTTGGGAGGAAAATGAAGTTGGTCGCTATTATAAGGGTTGTCACAGTTAGAATAAATAAACCCTCACATCACGAGACAAAAGTTTGCCGAAATTCATTTGATTCCTTTGTATAAACCAATGTTTATTACGACTGCACCAAGCTCAAGAACAACACAGACCAAAGGAATACATCCAACACATGAGCTGAGAACCCAAAGCCATGCAAGCAAACTAAAGTTTCCCATTAAAATTACCCTCCATCCATCCCCTATAAATTCAACAATCACCTCTTCCACAAAACCACCAATCAAAACAAACAACACCATTCAATCAATCATCAAACCAATGGCAAAGAATGAGGTGACAGTGCTAGACTTTTGGGCAAGTCCTTTTGCAATGAGAGTGAAGATATCATTGGAAGAGAAGGGCGTGGAGTATGAGACAAGGCATGAGGATGACTTACTTAAGAACAAGAGTGAGTTGTTATTGAAATCCAATCCAATACACAAGAAGGTTCCAGTGTTGTTGCATGGAGGCAAGCCAGTTTGTGAGTCTCTGGTTATACTTAGCTACATTGATGATGCATGGCCTCAGCAACCTTTCTTGCCTTCATCTCCTTACGAACGTTCTGTTGCCAGGTTCTGGGCTGACTATGTTGACAAGAAGGTAAAACATTTTTGAAAATTATCTTGATGTTGAATAATAGATACAATGACTACATCTGATGATGGTATGCAGTTATTTGAGGCTGGAGGAGAGATATGGAGAGCAAAAGGAGAAGCTACAGAGGCAGGAAAGAAAGAATTGTTTGAGACGCTGATGAACTTGGAAGGAACACTGGGAGAGAATGACTACTTTGGAGGTGAAACATTTGGGTTCCTGGATATTGCTATCATTCCCTTGACATCATGGTTTTATGCATATGAGCATTTTGGGGGGTTCAAGATAGACGAAGAATTTCCTAAATTGAGTACCTGGACAAAGAGATGCCTGCAGAGAGACAGTGTTGCCAAAGTGCTTCCGGATCCAGCCAAGCTCCTCGAGTTTGTGAGCATGATCAGAAAAATGAATGGAATTGAGTAGTGAATCATCTGGAGTTGCTATGAAGAAGAATAAAAAAAATAAGGAACCTGCTAGTTTTTGTACTGAACAATATGCATCTGATTTGATAATGAAAGAAGTGTGTCAATTGTTTATGGCACAAGATCAAAATACATGACAACGAACATATAAGAAAAAAGTAAATTTGTTTGAAGAGAGGTTTGGAGATTACTGAAATACCAAACCCTCTCCCTCTATCTGTGTCACTGAGAAGGATGTTGTCGTGCAGTATACAACACCCTGGCTGCAAAACAGGGGAAAAACACAACAAAAATGGCTAAAAAAAAAAGTCCCTTGTGACCAAAAAAGGTGTGGTACATGGAAGGTTACTCCTACTACAAGCACAACTGCAAGCTTTGGCCCTCCTTGTTTTCATATTGAATGATTTCTGGTTGATGAAGTGCTTTCTCAGCTGTACATCTTTTGTATGGCACAAAACCTCTGCCTGTTTGTCCATTGCTTGCTTTAGGGCTACTTGTGAGAGGTGAATTCAGTGTAAGGTTTAACACCGGCGATGGCATTGACTCTGTGACACCAGTATGTCGGGCAAGTTGTGAGTCAACTATTTCGCTAGCTGAGCTTGAGTCAGAGTCCGTCCAAGCTTCAGCGTGAGGATGCTGAATAACTGGGATTGGACTTCCTCCTCCATATAATGACCACACAGGCCAGGGAAGAGTGGCAGACCCAGGCGGGGGATTTGCAGCAGGATACGGTGATAGGAAGAACATGGGGTGGATGCCAACAGACCATGGATTGCATGGAGTTTGGAGGGCTGGCTTTTCTTGGTTCTCCAAACTCAGGCATGTGCCACTTTGGTGACTATCCATATCATCTGTGGGCACGGTACTGTTGTCACATTCAACTACACTGGAAGCAACAAACACAGTCTTACCAAAGAGTTTAACCCTTGTGCCTTGAGTCTGTTCTGATGAGTTTTCTTTAGATAGAAAGGCATCTTGAAGACCGGAATCTAATTCCTGTAAGCAACAAGCAGATTGAATAAATACTTGTGGAATGAAAGCAAATTCAACATATGAAGAGAACAAATCCGTATTCAATCAACACAGTACCATGGCAGACGTAACCTCTGCATTCAACTTAGTGGATGGAGATCCATTTTCCTCTTCATTCAATGGTACATTGCTTGGGTTTATTCCAGAAAGAGGTGATTGTTGCGATGTGCATGCATTGGGAGAATCTGAACCTGATGATCCTGTTGCATCGGAGCAGAAAGTTGTAGATAATACTGATGTTGGAGAGTGATTTGTTTGCTCAGAAACAGATACTGATCGAGCTTGGGAAATACACCAATCTACAATTGTGCTAACTTGGGTTCCTTTCTTTGGTGGATTGACCAATTTCCTAGGGTAAGGATGGATTGGTTTTCTTTTCGGCCGAGGAGGAGGGATCTCAATGCCACTCCCTGTTGCACCATTGCTGCAGGCCGACTCACGACCCAACTGGGCCATTGTGAATGACAGCAGACAGAAAAGATATCAACAAATTGTCCATTCACAAAAGAATACAGATATCTCCCAGTAATATATCCATGAATTGTTACTCACTTGACAAGCCAAGTAAGACCATCCATGAACAATTACTAAAAAGAGAAATTTGAAAAAGAGCAGTTGACCTTGGTGAAAAACTTCTGAGCATGGCTCCGAATCTGCACAGCTGTCTTTGTGCCAATGTGCTCTGCAAATAAGTTCCTTGTCAAAGAAAGAAGAGAATTTGCAAATTTACAAGCTTGGCAGCAAAAGCACAGCAACTTAGTTCATCTTTGAACCTTCTATGCGGCGCCAAGCTCGGCCATACAGCTTCAAAGCTTCCAAAAACTTATTGTGCTCTTCTTCTGTCCACTTCTCTCTTTGTTTAGTCATTGTGTAAGGTTTCCTAATCTAATCAAATGTAAATACAACCATATGGGACATACAAGCTAAAATCAAGCTAATATATAATAAAAAAAACATGGGTAATGAAAATTAACCTTAACATCAGCCATGTTGGCCACCTGAAGGTCATTTGTGGAGAGATTCTCAACATCCAATCTCAACTGATTATTCAGAAGCCCACTTCTTTCCTGATATCACCACAGCATACTTTAGATCTTCAATCTTCTAATTTTGTGAAGCAATAATAAAAGTAGTGAACTATCCAAACATTATGAAGTAAATAATTCAACACTCTTTGTGACTGTGAACTTATCATTGAATAATAGACAAAAAAAATGAAATCAAGACAATATCCAGAAGATTATAGGAAACATTCAAAAACTCCCCAACAATCAAAAAGCAAAATTCATGAATCAAATGGATGAATGCTATCATCTGAAATCTAAAGGCCAAATCTGTCTATAAGTGACATACTTTTCAACAAACTTTAATTCAATGTCAAAGAAAACCAATAAAAAAATGTCTTTATTCATTGATCATTGTTTCTTTTCATTCATAAGATACAAAGAAAAGTAATTAACTATTAACATTAAAAAAAACTCAACAAAACAAAACACCATTTCCAAATTATTGAAGCTTTAAAAAAAAGCAAATAAATAGATCAACTTAACAAAAAATTAAAAAGAGAAAGTACCTTCATCTTTGTCCAACTTCCAATCAGAGTTCAACCACTAAATCGAAAACAATGATCCTAGCTGCCACCAATCCCAAACTAAAAAAATATAGACAAATAAATAAAAAATAAAAAAATCCCCAAATCCAAATCCTCCAATCAGAAACACTCAACACAACCAACAAACACACTCCCCAAACCCCCAAAAAAACCACCGATCAAAACTCCATTTGTCCAAGAGCCCATCCCCAAATCAGAACAAAACCAACAACAACACAGCACAACTCTTCAAATCCCTCCACCTCTCAGCATCGAAAATCAAGCCAAAGGAACCCCGAATCAGACATCCATTCCCCCTCGAAGCTCAAGAAGCCTCAGAGATGAAGAGAAGCTAAAAAAGGTTAAGAAGGGCGGTGATTTTTTAATAACAATAATATTATTATTATTTGGGTTGGAAATTTCCAGAAACCGCTTGCATCTTGTGGCTGACGGTTCACGAACCGCTTGACACGTGGCACTCGCGTCGTCACCCGGTTCCGCTTTTCAATACCAGCTCTATCCTTTCTTTGAGACTAGCCGCATTGCTCGCGTCTCTTTCCACCTTTACCCTTTTCTTTTTAATCTGCCCTTTAATTATTTTTTTAATAAATAAATAAATTGATTAATATTTCATTACCTAAAATAAATGAATAAATATCAAATTCATGTTTTCCGAAAATATAATCATTCATTTTATTTATTTTTTTATAAATATGACAAAATAAGCACAGTGTAATAAAAAGCATGTGTCTACATGGGAGAGTTGCTTGGCTAACGATATTTGAAGTTGAGACTTCCTCTGATTTCCTATGAATTTTTTGTACTCATTTCTTATTTTTAACTAATGAATACCTAAATTAATTTCTAAATATTTTATTAAAACCTTATTATTACACGTGTATTAAAAGAAAATACTTGTTTGGAAAAATTATCATGTAATATAAACTTCAAAAGGGCAAAGAATAATGATAGCTTAGAGATAATTATGAACTTTAAACTTTTATATATAAATATTAATCAAAATAAATATCATGGAAAATATCTGAATCTTGGCCAAGTGTCACGGATGAAAAAGTAAAAAAGCAAAGGGAACGCAACTTTTAGCCACGTCAGCCAAAACGCCACGTGTTGAGAAATAATAAAAAGAGATAATTTAAAAAAAAGAAAAAGAAAAGAAAAGAAACAGGTGGCTTCTGAACCACGAGAAGAGGCATTTAAAAGAGAATTAAAACAAATATATGGAAAAATAAAGAGAACCACATGGTCAGGATCGATCGTTGGAGTGCAGCCACGTGGCGGAGCTGGTGGATTGCGATTTGCCAGGAAGATATGGGGACTGGAAGAAGGGCACGTGGCGGGATTGTAGTGGGCGATCTCGGAGGTCGGTGAGAAGCCGTTAGAGCCGTTGGATTTGAAGGTGCTATAGTTGAGAGGGTGACACGTGGATGAATTTGTGTGGTTGGGTTTGCATCGAGACCTAAATTTCAGACGAACTGATGGGGCCAACGTGGTGGCTAATGGGCTGAGAATTGAATTAATTAAGAAGATAAGGATTTGAATTTAAATTAATTTTTATGTTATTTATTTATTTCATTAATAACTTGGAGTATTTTTTTTTTAAGTTTGTTTAATTGTTCAATAATTATAAAGTTAGCATATCCCTTCTTTCGATCATGCTCTGATGCATAATAGAATAAGATGAATAAATTTATCACGTTAATTTCTTTAATGTCTATGTACATTTGTGTATGTGTTTGTGTGTTTAATATTTATTATAGATATGGTTTTATAAAACCTTATATAACACTTATAATTTAGTATATTTAATCCTATAAAAATTTTCGTTAAATATGTGCATTCTAAAACCCATGGGAAAGTGCATACACAAATAAAAATGTTGTTAAAACATTATAAATTTGTAGTGGCAAAGATATACAATGGATTTTATTGTGAAAAAAAAATGAAAACAGTTTGTTATTTATTTTAAATTTTAATGATAAATATTTTAGTTGTCATTATTATTTATAATAGAAGATGTGATATTTCACTAATGCTCTTGGAGCGTGTAGATGATTTGTTTTCTGAAAAATCCGAAATTAAGCTTCAAAATCCATATAAAATAAACACACAAATATATTAAAATATTAACACTAACCTGTAAGCATTCATAATTTTTTTAAATGAAAGTTCTTGTCAATTAATTGTTAAAAATTAAAAAATGGTTTTCTTTCTAAAACAAATGTAATTGATGCTTCTCGACCGAGATCCGGTGGTTCTTTGAGGGGAGAGGCGAGAGAAGAGGTGGAGAAGAGGTGGGCGAGAGGAAGGGAGACGAGAGAGGAAGAGAGAGAGAGAGAGAAACGGGCAAATATTCCTTGCCGTTCGTTGTCCTTTTCATTCATTATATAAGCATCAATACACTCATTGTAACTGAATTGCCAGGGTGGCATTCTAACAAACACTTGCTATGCAGAGCTATGCTTCTCTTCTCTATCTCTCCTGCTAACAAACTTAATTTTTATAATTACAACCTTCAATAATACTCTTCTAGCTAATACGAAATTAAACATCCATTACAACCAAGTTAATGCATTAATTGATCAGAAAGTCTCCAAATTTAGCGCCAGGCACTCCCCTGTTGACTCGGTTGCTTGTCCTGTTTTCTGACGCCCCGGTGGTCTGAGGCTCTCCATCCTTGGCTTCTCCGGATGCATCAATTGCTTCCTCCTCCTCAAGACCCTTGTCCTCAAGGGTGAACTCCGGGAAAGTTGCGCGGAAAGCGCTAGCATCCTCCCACGTCGCATCGGCTGCAGGTTGCCCCTCCCATTGAACTAGAAGTTGTGGAAAAACTTTGGAATGTTGCAATACTTCACGCCGTCTTATTATAGCCTGAGGCTGTAATAGTGGATGTTGATTAATAAAATTCTCAGGCAAGGGGTTGTTAGAGGCCGTTGGGTCTCCTTTGAACCTCTTCAGTCGGGAAACGTGGAACACGTTGTGCAATTTCGCCGTCGCCGGCAAGCTTAGCCGATACGCCACCTGACCAATTCGGTCCGTAATTTGGAACGGCCCAAAGAAACGCGTTGAGAGTTTGTGAGTTGTACGCCGAGCTAATGAATTCTGGCGGTGCGGTTGTAGTTTAAGGAGCACCCACTCCCCTGGTTGGAACACCACATCCGTCCGTCTGGAGTTCGCCTGAGTTCTCATGCGCGTCTGAGCTCGCTGAAGGTTGTCACGGAGGCCAGTCAAGATCAAGGAACGTTCTGTCAGCAATTCATCGACAGTTGCCAGCGTGGAACTACCGGTAAGGTAATCCGGCAGTGACGGCGGTGATCGTCCGAAGACGGCTTCAAAGGGAGTCATCTTGATGGCTGAATGCCAAGCAGTGTTGTAGTGCCACTCCGCCCAAGGAAGGAGACGCATCCATAAGCGAGGGTTGTCGGCGGCGAAGCACCGTAAGTAGTCCTCCAAATAGCGATTTACTACCTCCGTCTGGCTGTCCGTTTGGGGGTGGTACGCACTACTTGTTGCAAGGACTGTCCCTTCTAACTTGAACAGCTCTCGCCAGAATTGGCTCATAAAGATTGGATCACGGTCGGAGACGATTTGAGCCGGAACGCCATGGAGCTTAATGACTTCTCGCACCATCAACTCAGCCACCTGAGGTGCAGTGAAACTGGCGCCCAAAGCTGCGAAGTGCGCGTGTTTGGAGAGTCGGTCAACGACAACGAGGATGGTGGTCTTCCCGTGCGACAGTGGCAACCCCGTTATGAAGTCCATGGAGACCGAGTGCCAAATTTTGCCGGGAATTGGCAGGGGTTGCAACAGGCCCTGAGGAGCTCGATTGAAGGGCTTGGAGGCCGACAAATATCGCAAAGGAAGACATATTCTCGGCGATTGGGGCAACCTAGTCCAGTAAAAGGTCCTTGCCGATTCGGGCCGGTGTTCGGCCGGACGCCGGCATGACCCCCGTCGGGGTGGTGTGAAACTCCGCCAAAAGGAGCGGCCTGTAAGCGGGAATTCTCTGGAATTAACACCTTCCCCTTGAAAAAGAGGATGCCATCTCTAAGAGTGTACTCTGGATGCAGGCCAGGTTTCGCTTGCACTGCCGCGCGAAGTTGCTCTGTTTCAGGATGTGAAGAATAGGCTCCGCGAAGAGCGTCCCATAGAGCTGGGTGGGGTTGAGAATTGGTAAGCAGAGAGTGCCAAGATGCGTCGGAGACTCGTGATAGGGCATCCGCCGGTCCGTTCGCCACGCCCGGCTTGTACCGTATATCAAAGTCATATCCGAGAAATTTCCGAGCCATTCTTTCTTGCTCCGGGGTTTGAATAGTTTGGTGGAGCAATGCTCGGAGGCTGCGATGATCGGACTTGCACGGGTAAATCGTCGGTCGAGTAGATGCGGCGCCATTTCTTAACCACCTCCGTGATCGCGAACATCTCCCTCGGCGTAAGTGAAGGCCGCTGCGGCCTCGGGCCGAGTTGCTTGCTTGAAGTAAGCAATCGGGTGTCCGTTTTGGAGTAAGACCGCTCCCACGCCGGTGCCCGAGGCGTCCGTATGAACAACGAACGGAGATTGAAAATCCGGCAACTACAACACCGGGGTGCTCATCGAGCTTGTTTAAGGCTGCTGAAAAGCGTGCGTGGCCCTAGGCGTCCGAGCGAAGGCATTCTTCCGCAAAAGCTCAGTTAAGGGAGCGGCCAGGGAAGCATACTGAGCTACAAAGCGCCGGTAGTAGCCGCAGAGCCCTAGAAATCCCCGTAGGGCCTTCACCGTCGAGGGAGCGGGCCAATCCTGGATTGTTCGGATTTTCTCCGGATCCACCGCGACGCCGTCTCCGCTGATGATATGCCCCAAATATCCGATGGTGAGTACGGCCCGAACTCGCACTTGGAGATCTTGGCGAAGAGCCGATGGGTGCACGGTCGGATGAAGACTTCATGCAAGTGCTCCGAGATGTGATTCCCGGCTAGAGTGTAGACAAGGATGTCGTCAAAGAAAATAAGAACAAATTTGCGGAGGACTTGCACGAAGGTGGAGTTCATCAACGGCCGGAAGGTCGACGGCGCATTCGTCAATCCGAACGGCATGACAAGGAACTCATAATGGCCTTCATGAGTCCGGAACGCCGTTTTCTCGATGTCTGGAGGGTCGATGCGGACTTGGTGATACCCAGCCCGGAGATCCAATTTGGAGAAGATCATCGAGCCGGCGATCTCGTCAAGTAGCTCCTCTACCGTCGGAATAGGGAAACGGTCTCTCACCGTGACAGCATTGAGCGCCCTGTAATCCACGCAGAACCTCCATGTCCCGTCTTTCTTTTTCACCAGGAGCACCGGCGACAAAAAAGGGCTCGTGCTAGGCCGGATGATCCCCTCCGAGAACATCTCACCGACGAGCCTCTCAATCTCGACTTACGGAAATAAGGGTAGCGGTAGGGCTTGACGTTTCTTGGAGTAGTACCGGGGAAGAAATGGTATGTGGTGATCTTGGGCGCGCGGCGCGGTAGGCCGGTTGGGGCGCGCGAAGAGATCCTGAAATTTGTGGAGGAGTGCCTCAATGTTAGAGATGAAGGCTGGGCGGCGTCGGACCCAAGGCGTGGAAGTGGGTGAGAATCGGGTGACTCAACGGTCAATTGGTATAATTGCGCACCCTCGGACCCTGATTTCCTCAATGACGCGGCCCTAATCCAGTGAAATTGTGGTTGAGTCAACCCATTTAGTCTGATTTGATTACCTTGATAATGGAATTCCATCCAAAGATTTTGATAATAAAATAAAATCGGTCCCAAGGTCGACATCCATTGGACGCCAAGGACTAGATCTACGCCGTAGATCGGCAGCAGCAGCAGATCGACGGTGAATAATGCATCTCCAAGTTTTAATCCCACGGATGAGCACTCTCCTCCGCATGATAAGGACTCTCCGTTGCCGACGGTGACCTTCATATGGGTTGACGGTTGAACTGTCAGGTGGAGGTGGGATGCCAGACGAGTTTGGATGAAGTTGTTGGTGGAGACTCCATCGACGAGAATGACAACTTCGTGGCCGTTGATGGATCCGGCGAGCTTCAAGGTGGATGGAACAACTTTGTCCCATTAAGGCATGAAATGATATGCGGGGGTGCTCGGGCGCCCAAGGTGTCTCTTCGAGAGGCGGCGGTGGTGTTTCGGAGACATTGATCGGAGGGCCATCGTCCGGTGGTGGTGGTGGTTCCTCGGATTCAACCATCAAACACAAGAAGAGAGCGAGGCTTGCACTTATGGCCCGTAACGAATCGTGAGTCACAATTAAAACAAAGACCCCTCTCACGGCGTGCGGCCATCTCCGCCGGAGTAAGTCTTTTAATTGGAAGATTTGGCGGCGGTACCGTGGTAGCCCCGAGTGCGGTGGGTGGCGCTGGCCGGGGAAAGTGATGGCGAGGAGCAAAGGATCGCCCAGCGTTACACTTGTCTTCAACGAGTTTCGTCATGCCCATGGCGTCATGGAGAGAGTGAGGTTTCAGAAGATAAAGCTCTCGTTGTATCTCATCCCAGAGACCTGAGAGAAAGCAGTTAAGATGACTTTGCTGGCTAAGACCGGAGATGCGGGTCGATAGATACTCAAAGTCATGGAAATAAGCAGCGAGGGTAGAAGTTTGCTTCAACTTAAACAAAGTAGCTTCATGGTTGACAAAAGAAGACGGCCCAAACCGAACTCGATTTGCCGGACGAACTCATCCCAAGTTGATAGCTGCAACGTAGAGTGAAGCCAGTGGAACCACTGTAAGGCCGGTCTGGCCATGTAGAAAGCTGCAATGCCTAGGCGTTGGTCGTCAGCAATTTGGTTGAAGACGAAGAAATGGTTGATCTGAAACAACCAACTCAAGACGTTTTCACCGGAGAAAGTAGGGACGGTGAGTTTAGGTAAGTGAGGAGTAGGGATGGTGAGGGCTGAATGTAGTGAAGGGGAGGGTAATGGAAGGTGATGATGGAGAACAGGAGTTGGTGGTGATGAAGGGAGGGGAAGGAGTGGTGGCTGTGAATGAGGGGATAATGGTTTGTCGAGGTGTTGAAGTTTGAGCATGATCTCTGTTAGCACTGTTTGTTGGGAGGCTAAAGAGCTTCGCAGAGCATCGAAGGACTCTGTTTGAGTCTTGCGGAGGATGTCGAAGGAGTCGGAATGGTGCTTGCACCGTGGTGCGAGAGAGTCCGGCTTCGTGATGGCGGCATCATGACGGGCGAGCTAGTCGGCCATCGCGGAGAGTTGCTCTTCCATGACGCGTGCTGCGGTCATCATGCCGTCCGTCATGAAGTCAATGAAAGCACCAAATTGATGCTTCTCGACCGAGACCTGGTGGTTCTTTAAGGGGAGAGGCGAGAGAAGAGGTGGAGAAGAGGAGGCCGAGAGGAAGGGAGACGGAAAGGAAGAGACGAGAGAGAGAGAAACGGGCAAATATTCCTTGCCGTTATTTGTCCTTTTCATTCATTATATAAGCATCAATACACTCATTGTAACTGAATTGCCAGGGTGGCATTCTAACAAACACTTGATATGCAGAGCTATGCTTCTCTTCTCTATCTCTCCTGCTAACAAACTTGATTTTTATAATTACAACCTTCAATAATACTCTTCTAGCTAATACGAAATTAAACATCCATTACAACCAAGTTAATGCATTAATTGATCAGAAAGTCGTAGGAGTCAATTCTCTCCATGGTTGGAAATGTTTATAGAGCTACTTTAATTTGAATGGAGCCTCTGGCATCATTGGGATAGCCTGTTTCATAACCCGGCGGAATAGAGTTTATTGACATAATGATTGTTACCGGTGTCTTGATCTTTTGGAATAATTTGTTCAAGATATATGTCAACTTCCAATGGTTCCTGAAGAAGTTTATTTGTGCTGGCTTTGTAAGTACGACTTTTGATAGGAAGCCATATCTTAATAGGAAGTCATTTCCTATCAAAAGTCGTACTTACAAAGCCAGCACAAATAAACTTCTTCAGGAATCATTGGAAGTTGACATATATCTTGAACAAATTATTCCAAAAGATCAAGACACCGGTAACAATCATTATGTCAATAAACTCTATTCCGCCGGGCTATGAAACAGGCTATCCCAATAATGCCAGACGCTCCATTCAAATTGAAGTAGCTCTACAAACATTTCCAATCATGGAGAGAATTGACTCCTACGACTTTCAAGACAATACTGTTGATGGGTCTGTAGAAGAACATATGCGCTTATGGAGAGCATTCTCTTTCTTAATCACTCCTCCAAAGCCCACAAAAAGAATGATAATGGAAGAAAGAAGCATGAAGGTCTATATCCTGCAGGAATACTCAACAATTTATATACCATTCGGAAGTATTCTTCATAATGATACAGCGGCTACACAACATTTTAAGGACGTTAATGCAAGAGCCCTCTAATTACAAAAAGGAGATCAGCTGGACAGCATTCTACCTTTGGACTACACTCCAGGAGAAGATACTTGGTCTCCCACACAAAAAATGAATCTCAACAACATTATGGAAGACTAAACTACTCCGAAACTTGTTTTTTTTATTATGTAGAAGCAAGTGATTTCACTGTAGCAGTATTGTAGCATTTCACTGTAGCAGTATTGTACTGAAAATCACTGTAGGAAAACCGACCCCGGTTTTCACCCCTGGTTTTATCTTAGTCTATGGTCTCCTTCCTCTATAAAAGGAGCCCCCCTCTTGTAATTTAGGGCATACTTGCCTCCTACCAATAAAGAATCCCTTTATTTACATATGGTCCCTAATCCTCCCAACCATCCTCCAATCCTCTAAACCCTTCTCTCAAGAAGAAGACTCTGATCCTAACCCTTACTTCGCTTAGGTCGCTCCAGCAAGGCGTATCTCTGCAAGTTCAAGGGCAAATGCTACACTACTTGCTACAGTGCTTATTATTGGCAAATGTTGTTACTGTTTTTGCAGCTAAAGTTATATACATATGGCTATATTTTACTATTTCACGATTTCTATTCTTCTTTCTACTATTTTTTTCTCTTTTTAATGTGTCTTTATAGGGTATTTTTTCTTCCCTATACTTTATCTTTCCATTAGGTTGTACATTGAATATAATTTGGTAACAGAAGAATTACCTAACGAACTAGAATATTAGAGTAGGCTCTAATGGGGAGTTATCCATTTCCCTGCTACAGGACTTACTACAGTGAAATGCTATATTATATATATATATACTCTGAATATTTAATTTTTTGAAAAAGATTGAAAAAATTTGATGCCACTTCTATCATTGGCATTTAATTTAATTGCTAATTTAACTCCATGAACGAATTCAACTGAATTTTATTTCTTCTCATGTTTGTTCCTGGGGGATCCTCTCTCTCTCTCTCATACACACACGCACACACAGTTTTATCTTTTATTTCTTTAAAATATCAATTTTTCTATAGATTAATACCTATAGTCTAAAATATATATATATATATATATATTTTAAATATTTTCAAAATTTTATTATTTGATTAGTTGATAATTTATAAATTTGTTTATGTATTAAAAAAATCTATATTTTAAGAAACTTCTTTTGGCCAGCATTGGTTTCTTACAAAGTAGTTTATATAGAGTTTTTTTTTAAAACATTTATTGTTTCATTTTATTAAAAAATTATTTATAAAAATCTATTGTTTGTTCTGTCGATTTCTTACTTGGTCTTCAAATTTAAAACGGTTTCCCCGTAGCTCTTTTTTATTATTGTTTTAAAATTGGATGAATGGAATGGTAACAACATGGTCTTCAACCAATATGAATAATTTTTCAAATTTTTTTTAAAAAATTCCAAAACTTGTTATTAGTTTTCAAGGAAGCACCCTTTCATCTTGCTTCTATTTTTTGTCACTGTATGCACATAATTATGTTTATAGATTGGAATGCATGCTAATATAATTTTTTAAGGATAATATAATTATCTTTGCACATAATCCTTTTAGATTAAGGAACCCATGAGTTACAAGGACCAAGGGAGGTCCAGCATAGTCTGGATACTTCTCTGAAGTCTTAAAGGGACTCAATAGCACTTGTTCCTAGAGGTCACGTACTAATGAGTGAAGCTAGATTTACATATTTAGAAAATAAGTTAGATAATATTATGAAAAAGCTTACAGTAGTAGAAGCTCAGTTAACTAAGCTAGATACTTTATTAACGAATGTAGATTATCTTAAACAACAATTACGAAAACGAGTTTCAGAAAGTGATATTGATGAATTAAATAAATTAGTTAAAAATATTCAAATAGGTACAGGGAAACCACCAGCAAAGAAGGTATCTCCTTTTGCTGTATGGTCAAAAGAAGAACTGGAAAAGCCACAACAATATAGGATGAGATTCCCTAGAGGAACTAAATAATGGAAGACAGTACATCTAGAAATAATTCTCAAATTATCCAAAGTAAAGATAGGGTAAGGAGGTTTCCAATATTCCCAGTAAAACTCATAAACAGAATAGAAACAGCTCTTTCTCCAAAAGAGCAAGCTAGGAGACTAAAAGATGAGAATTTATCTCTAATGCCAGGAGAACAACTATACAAACATGGTTTCTTTGATTACTCTAACAGAATTTATGAACATTATGATGATGTACAAGTATGTTGTCCTAATGACGAAACACAGATTGCACTAGATTTAATTACGCAAGAATCTTATGATAAGCTAGTAAGCCAAGGATATACGGTGATGCCTCTAGGCATGGTATTATTAGGTATAACTGGAATGCATAGAAAAGGATTAGGCACAAAGGTAATGCTTAGTTTAGTAGATATAAGACATATTGATTCAGTTTCAAGATCTGCTATAGGATTAGCTGAAGCGGATATGAATAATAATTTTGAGGCGACTTATATGACGCCAGATTATATAGTAACCTTGAGTACCTTGTTTAAATTCATAAAATTAATAGTCAGAACCAGGGGTTATAATATGATTGATACAGAGCCAAATATTGCCATAACAAAGGCATTTACAGGGCAAATTTCTAAAAACAATACTATAAAATATACATTAAAAACCAATAGAGTAGAAAACATTACAAATATTTTAGGAAGCAAAGGAATTCAGGCAATTCTAGCCAAGTATTATGACTCGGAAACACTAGCAGGGCAAGAATGGACAATAGAGCCATTACTACCAATGACATTAAGGCCAGAAAAGTCAGAATGTTATGAACATTCTGATGGAAGATTAAGTTTTAGAGTAGCCAAATATAATAAAAGGCTAGCTATAGAAGATCATGTTCCCGAAGGAGAAACTTCAGAACAATGAAAAATTTAGTTAAGATAGAGGATTTAGAAGCAGTAATCCAGATGAGAAAGCAACATGGCAATAGGTTACAGAAAATGAATCTAGAATCATATAATGCAAGAATCGTTCTACAAAAATTTCATTGGGTAGAAACGTTTCTCGAATATTTCATAGAACAAAGAAGATATTATACTCAAATTCTAGAAACAGAAAAGTATTTACAGTACTATAGAAGATTAGGTATTAATATCAAAGAAAGATTATTATCAGAACAGGAAGAATTCCTGGAATTTGAAGCATTAAAAATTCAAAATTTAAGAAATGATTATGACCAGATAGTCAATAGGATTAGGTGTTGAATGAAGACCTTATTAAAATCTCAAACATTAGCTCCAATAATTGAAAGAAGGCAGTTCTTTAGCAGGTTTACAAACAATTTGCCGTACCATATGTTGACATTAAGACAAAAGATCTATTATGAAAAATGGTTTTGGCTAATAGAAGTAGAAACATATGTAGAAGAAAAACTAGAAATCATTTCAGATTATCAAGATAGGTTGAGATTATCTCACTTGTCTCATATCCAAAGATTTTTTGTTAGAAGAGAATATAATAAAAAGTTAAAGCAATTAGGAAAGGAAGAAAAGAGATTAGAAAAAATGTATGATAGAATAGGAAATCTATACGGATGAAACAATTAATAGAAAAAGGAACAGTTAAGAATGTGGAAGACCACTTAGATTATTTACAAAAATACGTAGCCAGAGCAGGATACACAGTACCAGAACAGATATATATGCTTAAATATGAATGGTTGGAAGAAGTTAAAAGATATTTATTAACAAAAATTGATATGGAAAGGGAACACCATTATCAGGAATCATTAGCTTTAGAAAGAGAAAAACGGAATAAAGGAAAAGAAGTTCTTACAGATGAAGGAGAATCAAGTAGTAAACGAATAAAGTATGATGAATGTCTTAGGCCAAACAGGATACCTATAAAAACTCGTGAATTGATTATGCGATGGCGAAGACATGACATCCAATTTCTTGAAAATTGGAAATTAGATCTGGAAAAGAAATACAAGAATATAGAAAGTAATTATATTTAAAGGATATTGAAAGGTTTTACCCAAATTATGACTGGGAAGTAGATTTTGAAATATTTCCAGATGATATAAATGATGTTCATTTCTTAATAGAGTGTAGATATCCCTATGGAGATTGGCCTAGAAAAGGTCAGGAGAAAATAGAAATACATATAGATGAGATATATATGGAATATACGGATGAAGAGATTGTTAAACAATTAGACGAATTAGATATTGAGGCTCTCATGAGAAAATATGAACAACCCTTAATTCCACCCTTAGAACAGGAAATTCAAACATAGACCCAAGAAAGTTCCATGAGTGAGGCAGGGCCTAGTGCACCCGTAGGAATGGCACTAGTAGGATTTGTTACAACTAATGTAAGAACATCCCAACCAATGCAATATCCGTCCAACCATAAATTTGGACCAGAAAGGTCTTATCCTAGAGGAAGAGGTAAACCAGATCCGTTAGAAGTTATAAGAGACATGCCAAGACAAAACAATGAAGGAAGTATGTTGGTTTTAACAACTGTACAACCGCAAAAATGGCCTGAACTAAATGATAGACGGGAATCAGATGCCATGAATGCATTAGGAAGAATTTCGTATCAACTAGATGAGTTAGCAACTGTAAATTTTATAGAAAATTTATTAGGAACTACTGCTAGGGAATTACTAAACAGCTGAAAAATAATATATCCACAGGAATACCAGAATATGGCCAAAATGGCAGATAATCCTTATAACATCACAAATCAGATTAGATCTATCGTTTTAGGAACAAACCCAGCTAGAGGAGAAACGGCGTTGCAAGATGTTGCAGCAAGAGATTTAGAAAGATTACAAATCTCGAAGTTTTAATGAAATAGTGAAATTCAGCCAAATGTATTTAGCCTTAGCGGCTAAAACAAGTAGAGCCTTTACAGGTAGAGAATTAACTAAGAGATGGTTTAATAAATGACCTAAACCTTTAGGTGATTTAATTTATAAATCATGGGAAGATCAAGACAATGATGATATGGCAGGAATAGGCCCAGCAATCTTGTTCACATTTGATTATCTTAAGAATAAATGCTTAGAGGCAGAAGCAACTAGACAAGTGTCTAGTTATAGCTACTGTAATAAGATATATATCCCAGCAGTACATAGAGAATATAAACCTAGAAAGAGATTAAAAAAAAGCCAATATTACAGAAAAGGGAGACCTAAGTACAATCATGTCAAGAAGTTTAAAAAATATAAACCTCCAAGGAAATGCAAATGTCATGTATGTGGTATAGAAGGTCACTACGCGAGGGAATGCAGAAATAAGACAGTTAATAAAGAAAGGTTAAAGTTATTTCAGGAATTAGAATTAGTAGATGAGTTTGATATCGTAAGCTTAGATAGTAATGATAGTGAAAAAGATAGTGACATTTGTAGTATTTTTGGGGAAGAAACCCTAGATAGATTGGAAGAAGTCGGGAATCTAGTAGATTTTGAAGATACTTATGGAAGTATAGAGTGGCTTCCAGAAAATGGATAGATGGATTGGATTAGTAAACAACAAAAGTTTATGGTTTTAGGAAAACAGTCAATAGATAGAAATAATCCTGAACAACAGTCTCTTTACCAAAATTTAATAAATGAAGAGTTTCATGAGTTTATGAATGAAGTAGACTTAGATAAAACGAAATTAGAAGCAGTAGATCTCATAATGGTAAGTTTAGGATATTTACTCTCTACTGGAGATGATATCAGAGAAATCATAGATTATGTACAGGAAAAAATTTACGAAAAATAAAAGATTTGAAAATACGGGAAGATGGTAAGATATTAAAATGAATACTATACCATTGCTTTACACAATAATTAGGAAAATATACATCTATGAATATTTTTGTTATAGGCAGGATCAAAATCTGCAAAGATATGAAAGGATAATATTCCTTTACAGAATTTTAGAACAGTTAAGAGATTTCTATTATGAGTTTGGCCCATATATCAGTACTGAAGGATTACCTTTTAACTTATGAGTAAAGAAAAACCTCAAAGATATAGTTTAGACCAAAATCCAAAATATTTGTTTGATACATATCACATCACAGAGGAAGTGGTTGCATGTGACCACTACTTTGAACCTTTTAGGTACAATTATAAGACAAGATGTGACAAATGCTTTTATTTTCATGTGCTAAAGCCTAGAGTAACCTGTTTTAAATGTCAGACATCAGTTTGGAGAAGATGTGCCCAAGAGCACTATAATTTTACTTTTGAAGAATCTGATGCTAAGCAAGATAATGAGAATCCTAGACAAAGCATATTAGTAGGATATGATAAATCCAGTATAGACAAAGAATTGATTAGACAACTATTAAATAGAATAAGAGAGCTAGAAGAAAACTAGATAAAGCAACAAAAGAATTGGATCCTTACAAATCTAAAGATAAAGGTATAGTTATTATGCAAGCAGAAGATGATACAGAGGAAGAAAATTTTCATGAGAATCATGATGAAAATATCATGATAGTAAATCAAAATAGGAGATATAATAATTTACTTAATCTCTATTTTGTTATAGAGTTTAAAGATGGATTTAAGCTCCCTGTTGATGGAATTATAGATACAGGAGCCAGTAAAAATTATATTTCACAAGATATCGTTCCTCTACGATGCCAAGAAGAAGTGGTTAAAACCTCAGTAGTTTATGATGCTTTTGGTAACAACATTGTGTTGACTAAAAAACAGTTAAATTTAACAATCAAGTCTATACATTACCTTTTACATGGTTAAAACCATTCCAGAAGAATAAACCCACACAGTTTATTTTAGGTATGGGATTTATTAGACACCACTCAGGTGGCATTATAGTACATGGAGATTTAGTTTCAGTATTCAAAAAACTGGATGTAGTAGCAACTACTCCTTACACTTCTAATATCCATTCTCATTAAGGGATAGAATGGGACGAACAGTGTGAACTACAAATAGATTATCATGAGCGTGAAAGTGTAAAGACAAAACTTGCTCCGCTTTTAGAGAAATTAAAACAAAAATGAATCATTGGAGAAAATCCAATAAAAGTTTTACATAGGACTAGTGAAGAATGTAAGTTAGAAATTATAAATCCTGAATTAAGAATTACATGCCCAGTCGTTAAAGCAACCCCGTATGAACAACAAGAATTTGAAATGCATATTAAAGAATTATTACAGTTAGGCATCATAGAAAAAAACAAACAACCCACATAGGACAAGAGCTTTTATTGTCAATAAGCATAGTGAAATAATAAGAGGAAAAAGTAGAATGGTGTTTAATTACAAAAGACTAAATGATAATGCTGAAGAAGATAAGTATCCTCTGCCAAATAAAGAAGTTTTATTACAAAAGATTCGGTATACTTTTATTTACAGTAAGTTTGATTTAAAGAGTGGCTTTTGGGAAGTTAAAATGGAAAAAGAAAGTAGAAAGTGGACAGCATTCATTACACATAATGGCCACTATGAATGGAAAGTAATGCCATTCGGGCTGAAAATTGCGCCACAAATCTTCCAAAGAAAGATGGATAGAATTTTTAGACAGTATCCCTTTATTGTAGTTTATATTGATGACATATTAATCTTTAGTTCTTCAATCAACCAGCATATGGAACATCTTATAATTTTTTTAATGAATGTAAAAAGAATGGAGTTATCTTATCAGAAAAGAAGATGAAGAGAGGATGTAGGAAAATAGAATTCTTAGGAGTCTTGATAGGACAAGGGCAGGTAGCACTACAAACGCATATTGCAACAAGTATCTTAGATATGCCAGATGGGTTAGAAGGCCTAACACAAATCAGATCATTCCGAGAAAAATTAAATTATGCTAGAAATTTTATTCCAAACTTAAGTCAATTAGCTGGACCTCTTTATATGAAAACAAAGCAAACAGGAGAAAGAAGGTTCAATAATTAAGATGTAAAGTTAATCCAAAAAATTAAAAATGTAGTAAGAAGAATTAAACCATTACAGTTACCACCAGAAGGTGCATATTTGATTATAGAATCTGATGGAAGAATATTAGGATAGGGAGCTGTGTTAAAATACAGACCCACAAAAGAAAGTTCAGTAAAAGAAGAACAAATTAGTAGGAATGATAGTGGAACATACACCACACCAGTATCAAGCACAGATGCAAAAATATTAGCTGCAATTAGAGCAATGGAGAAATTTAAATTATTCGTTATCTCAGCCGATGAATTTACATTAAGAACAGATTGCCAAGCAATTGTTTCATTTTACCATAAGAAATCAGAAAATAAGATGTCCTCAAACAGATGGCTATGTTTTGTAGACTTTATTATAGGAAATTGTTTTAGAGTTAAAATAGAGCACATTCAAGGAACTAATAATTTCATTGCAGATCAACTCAGCAGGATGGTGAATGACACCTTTGAGGACCGCGCCAGCTAAGGTATGGCATCCTATCCCTACTCTAAGACGTAGGATGGTCTATCAGTATGCTTAAAGAAGGGATTACAGAAACCAGTAAGTCCCTCAGTACTTTAGGCATGGTGGCGTCCGGAGAGTCTTGTCCCGGAAAACAACAGATTCGTTCCTTATTTAACTTGATGGTGGCTACAGAAATCGGTAGATCCATCCTTTCTAGTTATGGGGAGAATCTGGGTTAACCAGACCACTGTTCTATAAATACCAAACTCCACATCCAAATTAAACCAAGAGATGAGTGAAACCAGAAATCCACAAATCAGTAAGCTTTTGAAACCAAAAAATCTTATTTATGAGAGAGCGAAGAAGAATATGACAGCAAGGACGCTAGCTCAGATGGCATCCACATCCCGTTCACCACAACCAACGTATCCCAATGATACACTGCTGAATCTTCCAATGTTCCCTGTTGACTCACCATTATACTTCAAGACGAGGCGATACTTAACCTTCATCAGCAAGTCATAGTTAACAATCTCTCGGCAAGCCGCAGAGATCAGAATGCATTAATTCCATTACTTCATCAACTAGCGGAATTCTTGCAGAAAATCAATGAAGAAGTAGAACAACAGCATGTGCCCTTACCGCTGGCTAAAACAAGGGCCCCATTACCTTTTAAGCCGCAAACGGTAGACTTATTAGTTAAACAAGAAAGTCGAATCAAGCACTTAGAGACAGAACTCAAAATCCGGGAAGAAGAATTCTTGAAAGCAAGAAAAGTAATAGAAGATCAGAGAGAAAAACTACAAGTCTTTAAGCATACAATAGAAAGCAACAGGAGAGATAGACTACAACAACTTGAAGACTTTCCTGAAGAATTAACTGAAGTGCAAGATGTAGTATTTAGAAAAGTACTACATCATTTAGACGAAGAATTTGTCAACCAAGCAACACAGCTAAAGAAGATGGCCGAAGACGGGATCAGCCCGCCGGGAATGGCTTTAGCAGGAATAGCATTTCAAGGAAACAAGCATAAGAGTCCTTATTGCAGGTGCAATGAAGGATTCTCAGTCTACAGATGTTCCATTAATCTTTCAAGGTGGAAGGACACGATAATAGAAGGGGTTCCATTCTCCTTCAATACACTCTTCAGACATGGGCTCATCGCTCGTGTTATCATCACAGAAGTACGACAGGTAGATGTGTTTGAAGAACACTTTCAATTTGCAGCAGTTTTACGTAAACTATGCAAGACAGTACCCCCTGGGGAAGGGTACGTAAACTTAGAAATCAATTCTATACCACCAGCACTACAGTTTAATTATCCAGACGAAGCAAGACATTTGATCAAGGTCTCAATTTTGAGACATCATCATGCCATATAAGATGATGTTAACACATGAGGAGCAGCAGCAGTTCTGAACGACAGCAGCATAATTCAGCAACTTAGTTTATGGAGGGCATGCGCCCTCATCACAAATTGGAGAAAAGTTGGTCCAACAATGGAGGAACCAACAAGGGTCTCACTAATCATGGAAACAAATTTAATCAAATTATACATTGACCCACAATTCTTTTCTGTGTTAAGTCCGTTTCCAAACTTGTTAAAACAAGACGAAAGAATATAACACCATTTGAAGAGCGTGATGGTCTGGACTCAGCAGTTCAAGTTCGGTGATTACGGAAGACTCAGCATCCCTCATGTGGGATTAAATTATCAAAATATTGCTACACCAAGCTCAGAAGCAGAAGAAATGTCTGAGCATAAGGACATAGTAGTACCACAGGCACCACCAGCAGCCCATGTGCCAGAGCATCTCATCATTGATGACGTCGAAGAGCACAATCTCGTCAACATGATGGAATGCTGGTAGAGTAAGAAAAGAATATTTCTTTCTGTAAAGTAGTACGGGATAAGATTTCTCAACTTTAGTCATTACCAGCACAACTGGAAAAACTGTTTGAGAGATCTTTAGCCATGTGAAGGGATAAAGAAAAGATAGGTTGAAGGTGGGGTATACCCCCACTATTCTTTCTTTCCTTTTATTTCTTTACACCCAATAATCAAGATGCTTTTAGGATAAGCACATGAGTGTTTTTACTTTACTTGTGTGGGAAGCTTGCTTCCATTGTAAGTTTGCAACTTGGCTTATATATAGGAAGCCAAGCCTTTGTAATGATCATCGAATGGAGAGCAGATTTCAGGAAATAAAAAACTAAAGTTTCTTTACTCCCCTTTTACCTTGAATATTTCGTTTCGTGCTACACAATAACACTAGAACTCGACTTAACATCTTGAGGCTTGTTGCCTCTCGGTCTGACCCCCCATTCTACCGTTTGAGAAATCTTATCCCGTACTACTTTACAGAAAGAAATATTCTTTTCTTACTGTACCAGCCTTCCATCATGTTGACGAGATTGTGCTCTTCGACGTCATCAATAATGAGATGCTCTGGCACATGGGCCGCTGGTGGTGCCTCGTGGTACTACTATGTCCTTATGCTCGGACATTTCTTTCGTTTCGAGCTTAGTGTAGCACTATTCGATAATTTAATCCCACATGAGGGATGCTTCGAGTCTTCCGTAATCGCCGAACTTGAACCGCCGAGTCAAGGCCATCACGCTCTTCAAATAGTGTTATATTCTTTCGTCTTGTTTTAACAAGTTTGGAAACGGACTTAACAGAGAAAAGAATTGTGGGTCAATGTATAATTTGATTACATTTGTTTCCAAGATTAGTGAGACCCTTGTTGGTTCCTCCATTGTTGGACCAACTGTTCTCCAATTTGTGATGAGGGCGCATGCCCTCCATAAACTAAGTTGCTGAATTATGCTGCTGTCGTTCCGAACTGCTGCTGCTCCTCATGCGTCAACATCATCTTGTATGGCACGATGATGTCTCAAAATTAAGACCTTGATCAAAGTCTTGCTTCGTCTGGATAATTAAACTGTAGTGCTGGTGGTATAGAATTGATTTCTAAGTTTACGTACCCTTCCCCAGGGGGTACTGTCTTGCATAGTTTACGTAAAACTGCTGCAAATTGAAAGTGTTCTTCAAACACATCTACCTGTCGTACTTCTGTGATGATGACACGAGCGATGAGCCCATGTCTGAAGAGTGTATTGAAGGAGAATGGAACCCCTTCTATTATCGTGTCCTTCCACCTTGAAAGATTAATGGAACATCTGTAGACTGAGAATCCTTCATTGCACCTGCAATAAGGACTCTTATGCTTGTTTCCTTGAAATGCTATTCCTGCTAAAGCCATTCCCGGCGGGCTGATCCCGTCTTCGGCCATCTTCTTTAGCTGTGTTGCTTGGTTGACAAATTCTTCGTCTAAATGATGTAGTACTTTTCTAAATACTACATCTTGCACTTCAGTTAATTCTTCAGGAAAGTCTTCAAGTTGTTGTAGTCTATCTCTCCTGTTGCTTTCTATTGTATGCTTAAAGACTTGTAGTTTTTCTCTCTGATCTTCTATTACTTTTCTTGCTTTCAAGAATTCTTCTTCCCGGATTTTGAGTTCTGTCTCTAAGTGCTTGATTCGACTTTCTTGTTTAACTAATAAGTCTACCGTTTGTGGCTTAAAAGGTAATGGGGCCCTTGTTTTAGCCAGCGGTAAGGGCACATGCTGTTGTTCTACTTCTTCATTGATTTTCTGCAAGAATTCCGCTAGTTGATGAAGTAATGGAATTAATGCATTCTGATCTCTGCGGCTTGCCGAGAGATTGTTAACTATGACTTGCTGATGAAGGTTAAGTATCGCCTCGTCTTGAAGTATAATGGTGAGTCAACAGGGAACATTGGAAGATTCGCAGTGTATCATTGGGATACGTTGGTTGTGGTGAACGGGATGTGGATGCCATCTGAGCTAGCGTCCTTGCTGTCATATTCTTCTTCGCTCTCTCATAAATAAGATTTTTTGGTTTCAAAAGCTTACTGATTTGTGGATTTCTGGTTTCACTCATCTCTTGGTTTAATTTGGATGTGGAGTTTGGTATTTATAGAACAGTTGTCTGGTTAACCCAGATTCTCCCCATAACTAGAAAGGATGGATCTACCGATTTCTGTAGCCACCATCAAGTTAAATAAGGAACGAATCTGTTGTTTTCCGGGACAAGATTCTCCGGACGCCACCATGCCTAAAGTACTGAGGGACTTACTGGTTTCTGTAATCCCTTCTTTAAGCATACTGATAGACCATCCTACGTCTTAGAGTAGGGATAGGATGCCATACCTTAGCTGGCGCGGTCCTCAAAGGTGTCATTCACCATCCTGCTGAGTTGATCTGCAATGAAATTATTAGTTCCTTGAATGTGCTCTATTTTTACTTTAAAACCATTTCCTATAATAAAGTCTACAACACATAGCCATCTGTTTAAGGACAGCTTATTTTCTGATTTCTTATTTTAAAATGAAACAATTGCTTGGCAATCTGTTCTTAATGTAAATTCATCGGCTGAGATAACGAATAATTTAGATTTCTCCATTGCTCTAATTGCAGCTAGTATTTCTGCATCTGTGCTTGATACTGGTGTGGTGTATGTTCCACTATCATACCTACTAATTTGTTTTTCTTTTACTGAACTTTCTTTTGTGGGTCTGTATTTTAACACAGCTCCCCATCCTCCTATTCTTCCATCAGATTCTATAATCAAATATGCACCTTCTAGTGGTAACTGTAATGGTTTAATTCTTCTTACTACATTTTTAATTTTTTGGATTAACTTTACATCTTAATTATTGAACCTTCTTTCTCCTGTTTGCTTTGTTTTCATATAAAGAGGTCCAGCTAATTGACTTAAGTTTGGAATAAAATTTCTAGCATAATTTAATTTTTCTCGGAATGATCTGATTTGTGTTAGGCCTTCTAACCCATCTGGCATATCTAAGATACTTGTTGCAATATGCGTTTGTAGTTCTACCTGCCCTTGTCCTATCAAGACACCTAAGAATTCTATTTTCCTACATCCTCTCTTCATCTTCTTTTTCGATAAGATAACTCCATTCTTTTTACATTCATTAAAAAAATTATAAGATGTTCCATATCTTTGGTTGATTGAAGAACTAAAGATTAATATGTCATCAATATAAACTACAATAAAGGGATACTGTCTAAAAATTCTATCCATCTTTCTTTGGAAGATTTGTGGCGCAATTTTCAGCCCGAATGGCATTACTTTCCATTCATAGTGGCCATTATGTGTAATGAATGCTTTGTCCACTTTCTACTTTCTTTTTCCATTTTAACTTCCCAAAAGCCACTCTTTAAATCAAACTTACTTGTAAATAAAAGTATACCGAATCTTTTGTAATAAACTTCTTTATTAGGCAGAGGATACTTATCGTCTTCAGCATTATCATTTAGTCTTTTGTAATTAAACACCATTCTACTTTTTCCTCTTATTATTTCACTATGCTTATTGACAATAAAAGCTCTTGTCCTATATGGGTTGTTTGTTTCTTCTATGATGCCTAACTGTAATAATTCTTTAATATGCATTTCAAATTCTTGTTGTTTACGGGGTTGCTTTAACGACTGGCATGTAATTCTTAATTCAGGATTTATAATTTCTAACTTACATTCTTCACTCGTTCTATGTAAAAATTTTATTGGATCTTCTCCAATGATTCCTTCTTGTTTTAATTTCTCTAAAAGCGGAGCAAGTTTTGTCTTTACACTTTCACGCTCATGATAATCTATTTGTAGTTCACACTTGTTCCTCCCATTCTATCTCTTCATGAGAATGGATATTAGAAGTGTAAGGAGTAGTTGCTACTACATCCAGTTTTTCGAATACCGAAACTAAATATCCATGTACTATAGTGCCACCGATTGGTGTCTAATAAATCGCATACCTAAAATAAACTCGTGTGGGTTTATTTTTTCGGAAGGGTTTTAACCATGTAAAAGGTAATGTATAGACTTGATTGTTAAATTTAAGCTGTTGAATCTGCTAATTGTTTAGTCAACAAATGTTGTTACCAAAAGCATCATAAACTACTTAGGTTTTAACCACTTCTTCTTGATATCGTAGAGGAACGATATCTTGTGAAATATAATTTTTACTTGCTCCTGTATCTATAATTCCATCAACAGGGAGCTTAAATCCATCTTTAAACTCTATAACAAAATGGAGATTAAGTAAATTATTATATCTCCTATTTTGATTTACTATCATGATATTTTCATCATGATCCTCATGAAAATTTTCTTCCTCTCGTATCATCTTCCGCTTGCATAATAACTATACCTTTACCTTTAGATTTGTAAGCATCCAATTCTTTTGTTGCTTTATCTAGTTTTTCTTCTAGCTCTCTTATTCTATTTAATAACTTGTCTAATCAATTCTTTGTCTATCTTGGATTCATCATATCCTACTAATATGCTTTGTCTAGGATTCTCATTATCTTGCTTAGCATGAGATTCTTCAAAAGTAAAATTATAGTGCTCTTGGGCACATCTTCTACAAACCGATGTCGACATTTAAAACAGGTTACTCTATGCTTTTGCACATGAAAATAAAAGCATTTGTCACATCTTGTCTTATAATTGTACCTAAAAGGTTCAAAGTAGTGGTCACATGCAACCACTTCCTCTGTGGTGTGATATGTATCAAACAAATATTTTGGATTTTGGTCTAAACTATATCTTTGAGGTTTTTCTTTACTCATAAGTTGAAAGGTAATCCTTCAGTACTGATATATGGGCCAAACTCATAATAGAAGTCTCTTAACTGTTCTAAAATTCTGTAAAGGAATATTATCCTTTCATATCTTTGCAGATTTTGATCCTGCCTATAACAAAAATATTCATAGATGTATGGGTTCCTAATTAGTGTAAAGCCATGGTATAGTATTCATTTTAATATCTTACCATCTTCCCGTATTTTCAACTTTTTTATTTTTCGTAAATTTTTTTCCTGTACATAATCTATGATTTCTCTGATATCATCTCCAGTGGAAAGTAAATATCCTAAACTTACCATTATGAGATCTACTGGTTCTAATTTCGTTTTATCTAAGTCTACTTCATTCATAAACTCATGAAACTCTTCATTTATTAAATTTTGGTAAAGAGACTGTTGTTCAGGATTATTTCTATCTATTGACTGTTTTCCTAAAACCATAAACTTTTGTTGTTTACTAATCCAATCCATCTATCCATTTTCTGGAAGCCACTCTATACTTCCATATGTATCTTCAAAATCTACTAGATTCTCGACTTCTTCCAATCTATCTAGGGTTTCTTCCCCAAAAATACTACAAATGTCACTATCTTTTTCACTATCATTACTATCTAAGCTTACGATATCAAACTCATCTACTAATTCTAATTCCTGAAATAACTTTAACCTTTCTTTATTAACCGTCTTATTTCGCATTCCCTCGCGTAGTGACCTTCTATACCACATACATAACATTTGCATTTCCTTGGAGGTTTATATTTTTTAAACTTCTTGACATGATTGTACTTAGGTCTCCCTTTTACGTAATATTGGCTTTTCTTTAATCTCTTTCTAGGTTTATATTCTCTATGTTCTGCTTGGGATATATATCTTATTATAGTAGCTATAACTAGACACTTGTCTAGTTGCTTCGCCTCTAAGCATTTATTCTTAAGATAATCAAGCGTGAACAAAATTGCTTTGGGCCTATTCCTGCAATCTCATCATTGTCTTGATCTACCCATGATTTATAAATTAAATCACCTAAAGGTTTAGCTGATTTATTAAACCATCTCTTAGTTAATTCTCTACTGTAAAAGGCTCTACTTGTTTTAGTCGCTAAGGCTAAATACATTATCTTGAATTTCACTATTTCATTAAAACTTGATATTTGTAATCTTTCTAAATCTCTTCTTTGCAACATCTTGCAACGCCGTTTCTCCTCTAGTTTGGGTTTGTTCCTAAAACGATAGATCTAATCGATTTGTGATGTTATAAGGATTATCCGTCATTTTGGCCATATTACGGTATTCCTGTGGATATATTATTTTCTAGCTGTTTAGTAATTCCCTAGCAGTAGTTCCTAATAACGTTTCTATAAAATTTACAGTTGCTAACTCATCTAGTTGATACGAAATTCTTCCTAATGCATTCATGGCATCTGATTCCCGTCTATCAATTAGTTCAGGCCATTTTTGCGGATGTACGGTTGTTAAAACCAACATACTTCCTTCATTGTTTTGTCTTGGCATGTCTCTTATAACTTCTAACGGATCTGGTTTACCTCTTCCTCTAGGATAAGACCTTTCTGGTCCAAATTTATGTTTGGACGGATATTGCATTGGTTGGGATGTTCTTACATTAGTTGTAACAAATCCTGCTGGTGCCATTCCTACGGGTGCACTAGGCCCTGTCTCACTCATGGAACTTTCATGGGTCTGGGTTTGAATTTCCTGTCCTAAGGGTGGAATTAAGGGTTGTTCATATTTTCTCATGAGAGCCTCAATATCTAATTCGTCTAATTGCTTAACAATCTCTTCATCCGTATATTCCATATATATCTCATCTATATGTATTTCTATTTTCTCCTGACCTTTTTTAGGCCAATCTCCATAGGGATATCTACACTCTATTAAAAAATGAACATCATTTATATCATCTGGAAATATTTCAAAATCTACTTCCCAGTCATAATTCGGGTAAAATCTTTCAATATCCATTAAATATAATTACTTTCTATATTCTTGTATTTCTTTTCCAGATCTGATTTCCAATTTTCAAGAAATTGGATGTCATGTCTTCGCCATCGCATAATCAATTCACGAGTTTTTATAGGTATCATGTTTGGCCTAAGACATTCATCATACTTTATTCGTTTACTACTTGATTCTCCTTCATCTGTAAAAACTTCTTTTCCTTTATTCCGTTTTTCTCTTTCTAAAGCTAATGATTCCTGATAATGGTGTTCCCTTTCCATATCATTTTTTGTTAATAAATATCTTTTAACTTCTTCCAACCATTCATATTTAAGCATATATATCTGGTCTGGTACTGAGTATCCTGCTCTGGCTACGTATTTTTGTAAATAATCTAAGTGGTCTTCCACATCCTTAATCGTTCCTTTTTCTATTAATTGTTTCATCCGTATAGATTTCCTATTGTATCATACTAATCTCTTTTCTTCCTTTCGTAATTGATTTAACTTTTTATTATATTCGCTTTAACTTTTTATTATATTCTCTTCTAACAAAAAATCTTTGGATATGAGACAAGTGAGATAATCTCAACCTATCTTCATAATCTGAAATGATTTCTAGTTTTTCTTCTACATATGTTTCTACTTCTATTAGCCAAAACCATTTTTCACAATAGATCTTTTGTCTTAATGTCAACATATGGTACGGCAAATTGTTTGTAAACCCGCTAAAGAAGCCGCCTTCTTTCAATTATTGGAGCTAATGTTTGAGATTTTAATAAGGTCTTCATTCAACACCTAATCCTATTGACTATCTGGTCATAATCATTTCTTAAATTTTGAATTTTTAATGCTTCAAATTTCGGGAATTCTTCTGTTTCGATAATAATCTTTCTTTGATATTAATACCTAATCTTCTATAGTCTTTGTAAATACTTTTTGTTTCTAGAATTTGAGTATAATATCTTCTTTGTTCTATGAAATATTCGAGGAACGTTTCTACCCAATGAAATTTTTGTAGAACGATTCTTGCATTATATGATTCTAGATTCATTTTACGTAACCTATTGCCATGTTGCTTTCTCATCCGGATTACCGCTTCTAAATCCTCTATCTTAACTAAATCTTTCATTGTTCTGAAGTTTCTCCTTCGGGAACATGATCTTCTATAGCTAACCTTTTTATTATATTTGGCTACTCTAAAACTTAATCTTCCATCGGAATGTTCATAAAATTCGACTTTTCGGCCTTAATGTCATTGGTAGTAATGGCTCTATTGTCCATTCTTGCCCCGCCGGTGTTTCCGAGTCATAATACTTGGTTGGAATTGCCGAATTCCTTTGCTTCCTAAAATATTTGTAATGTTTTCTACTCTATTGGTTTTTAATGTATATTTTATAGTATTGTTTTTAGAAATTTGCCCTGTAAATGCCTTTGTTATGGCAATATTTGGCTCTGTATCAATCATATTATAACCCCGGTTCGACTATTAATTTTATGAATTTAAACAAGGTACTCAAGGTTACTATATAATCAGGCGTCATATAAGTCGCCTCAAAATTATTATTCATATCCGCTTGACTAATCCTATAGCGAGATCTTGAACCGAATCAATATGTCTTATATCTACTAAACTAAGCATTACCTTTGTGCCTAATCCTTTTCTATGCATTCCAGTTATACCTAATAATACCATGCCTAGAGGCATCACCGTATATCCTTGGCTTACTAGCTTATCATAAGATTCTTGCGTAATTAAATCTAGTGCAATTGTGTTTCGTCATTAGGACAACATACTTGTACATCATCATAATGTTCATAAATTCTGTTAGAGTAATCAAAGAAACCATGTTTGTATAGTTGTTCTCCTGGCATTAGAGATAAATTCTCATCTTTTAGTCTCCTAGCTTGCTCTTTTGGAGAAAGAGCTGTTTCTATTCTGTTTATGAGTTTTACTGGGAATATTGGAAACCTCCTTACTCTATCTTTACTTTGGATAATTTGAGAATTATTTCTAGATGTACTGTCTTCCATTATTTAGTTCCTCTAGGGAATCTCATCCTATATTGTTGTGGCTTTTCCAGTTCTTCTTTTGACCATACAGCAAAAGGAGATACCTTCTTTGCTGGTGGTTTCCCTGTACCTATTTGAATATTTTTAACTAATTTATTTAATTCATCAATATCACTTTCTGAAACTCGTTTTCGTAATTGTTGTTTAAGATAATCTACATTCGTTAATAAAGTATCTAGCTTAGTTAACTGAGCTTCTACTACTGTAAGCTTTTTCATAATATTATCTAACTTATTTTCTAAATATGTAAATCTAGCTTCACTCATTAGTACGTGACCTCTAGGAACAAGTGCTATTGAGTCCCTTTAAGACTTCAGAGAAGTATCCAGACTATGCTGGACCTCCCTTGGTCCTTGTAACTCATGGGTTCCTTAATCATGGTCCATATAAAAGGATTATGTGCAAATATAATTATATTATCCTTAAAAAATTATATTAGCATGCATTCCAATCTATAAACATAATTATGTGCATACGGTGACAAAAAAATAGAAGCAAGATGAAAGGGTGCTTCCTTGAAAACTAATAACAAGTTTTGGAATTTTTTTAAAAAAAGTTTGAAAAATTATTCATATTGGTTGAAGACCATGTTGTTACCATTCCATTCATCCAATTTTAAAACAAAAATAAAAAAGAGCTACGGGGAAACCGTTTTAAATTTGAAGACCAAGTAAGAAATCGACAGAACAAACAATAGATTTTTATAAATAATTTTTTAATAAAATGAAACAATAAATGTTTAAAAAAAAACTCTATATAAACTACTTTGTAAGAAACCAATGCTTGGCCAAAAGAAGTTTCTTAAAATATAGATTTTTTTAATACATAAACAAATTTATAAATTATCAACTAATCAAATAATAAAATTTTGAAAATATTTAAAAAAAATATCTATATATATATATATATATATATATATATATATTTTAGTCTATAGGTATTAATCTATAGAAAAATTGATATTTTGAAAGAAATAAAAGATAAAACTGTGTGTGCGTGTGTGTATGAGAGAGAGAGAGCATCCCCCAGGAACAAACATGAGAAGAAATAAAATTCAGTTGAATTCGTTCATGGAGTTAAATTAGCAATTAAATTAAATGCCAATGATAGAAGTGGCATCAAATTTTTTCAATCTTTTTCAAAAAATTAAATATTCGAGTATATATATATATAATATAGCATTTCACTCGTAGTAAGTCATGTAGCGGGGAAATGGATAACTCCCCATTAGAGCCTACTCTAATATTCTAGTTCGTTAGGTAATTCTTCCGTTACCAAATTATATTCAATGTACAACCTAATGGAAAGATAAAGTATAAGGAAGAAAAAATACCCTATAAAGACACATTAAAAAAGAGAAAAAAAATAGTAGAAAGAAGAATAGAAATCGTGAAATAGTAAAATATAGCCATATGTATATAACTTTAGTTGCAAAAACGATACTAAACATTTGCCAATAATAAGCACCTTGTAGCAAGTCTTGTAGCATTTGCCCTTGAACTTGCGGAGATACGCCTTTCTTGGAGCGACCTAAGCGAAGTAAGGGTTAGGATCGGAGTCTTCTTCTTGAGAGAAGGGTTTAGAGGATTGGAGGATGGTTGGGAGGATTAGGGACCATATGTAAATAAAGGGATTCTTTATTGGTAGGAGGCAAGTATGCCCTAAATTACAAGAGGGGGCTCCTTTTATAGAGGAAGGAGACCATAGACTAAAGATAAAACCGGGGGTGGCAACGGGTCGGTTTTCCTACGGTGATTTTCGGTGCAATACGCTACGGTGAAATGCTACAATTTTGCTACGATGAAATCACTTGCTTCTACATAATAAAAAAAACAAGTTTCGGAGTAGTTTAGTCTTCCATAATGTTGTTGAGATTCATTTCTTGTGTGGGAGACCAAGTATCTTCTCTGGAGTGTAGTCCAAAGGTAGAATGTTGTCCAGTGATCTCCTTTTTGTAATTAGAGGGCTCTTGCATTAACGTCTTTAAAATGTTGTGTAGCCATTTGGATCATTATGAAGAATACTTCGAATGGTATATAAATTGTTGAGTATTCTGCGAGGATATAGACCTTCATGCTTCTTTCTTCCATTATCATTCTTTTTGTGGGCTTTGGAGGAGTGATTAAGAAAGAGAATGCTCTCCATAAGCGCATATGTTCTTCTACGAGACCCATCCAACGGTATTGTCTTGAAAGTCGTAGGAGTCAATTCTTTCCATGATTGGAAATGTTTGTAGAGCTACTTCAATTTGAATGGGCGCGTCGGCGTTATTGGGATAGCCTTTGTTTCATAACCCGGCGGAATGGAGTTTATTGACATAATGATTGTTACGGTGTCTTGATCTTTTGGAATAATTTGTTCAAGATATATGTCAACTTCCAATGATTCTGAAGAAGTTTATTTGTCTTGGCTTTTGTAAGTACGACTTTTGATAGGAAATGGCTTCCTATTAAGATATGGCTTCCTATCAAAAATCGTACTTACAAAAGCCAAGACAAATAAACTTCTTCAGAACCATTAGAAGTTGACATATATCTTGAACAAATTATTCCAAAAGATCAAGACACCCGGAATAATCATTATGTCAATAAATTCTATTCCACGGGTTATAAGGAGCTATCCCAATGATGCCGTATGCTCCATTCAAATTAAAGCAGCTCTATAAACATTTCCAACCATGGGAGAGAATTGACTCCTACGACTCTCAAGACAATACCGTTGATGGGTCTCAGAGAAGAACATATGCGCTATGTTGAGAGCATTATCTTTCTTAATCACTCCTCCAAAGCCCACAAA
>CACTHL010000692.1:0-413126 GCA_902712375.1 Dioscorea dumetorum
GTGGTCAGAAGGATTACAAACATATTTCGCAGATTTGCAGAAAAGGGAATAGTTGATAGTAGCTAACAAAATCAACCACATAATTATTAAAATAGAATAATAGCAATAAATCATGAAAAAAATAACTTGCATTTAATGACCATCATCACCAGAGCTGGTGTCTTGATAAAAGGTAAAAATAGAACTCTGCACTACATATCTCACAAATTCAGTTCAGAATTAAGTATTAATGCAAATTAAAACTCAGATGTCACCAAAAGTTGAAGATCAGCAACTTGCATTTTGGAGATGCAGCACCCAAATAAGATTGAAAGCCAGGGCTGAGCCCATGGTTTTAGGTACTATGCGGTTTTACTGTGGAGAATAGTTCTCTATTTAGAGGAGGGACTTGGACCTTGTGACTAAACTCTTATCCAATGTAATGGGGCTCCTTGCTTGGCTTACAAAAGGAACCCCTTCTTGTAATATGGGGTAGATCCTCTCACCCACTGGTTGTGATTAATAAAATTCCCTTTCATAAATTCTAGTTTTCCAGAATCCTCTCCTCTTTCCTGCTCACTTTGATCTAACGGGTATCCTCGTGTCTTCCTGCTATCAGAGCCCTGCTTCGTCTAAAATAGGTAAAAAGCTAGATGAGTTTTTGGGCTAAACCCTTAAGGAGAGAGATGCTCTTATAGGATACAAAGCGGTAAAAAGATACACCAAAAAGCTTTATTTTAAGAATAAAAATAAAAATTAATGAGTAAATATAAAGGGAAAAGCTGATCAGGAGAACTTTGATTATTTGAACAACTTGATAGACCAAACAGTACCCATTACAGGATAAAAGGTCTGTTTAGGAGAAACCGTGTCTGGAAGTGAGTTTGGACAACATAAAGCTTAAAAACCTAACAAGAAACATACTGAGACATAAGCAATTGCTCCTTGGACTTATCAGAATACATGAAGGGGATCTTGTTTGTTTATAAGAGTTCAGCTTCAATCATCTTATTAGAAATTTACTTTCTTTCATTAAAAAAAAAAAACTTCTGAAGATAAAAATTATGAGCGCAAAGCTAGATATGATCTTTAAAAAACGAGCCATCTTAAAAAATCAATTAACTAAAATAGAAGTTATTATTAGCAATATAGATTATGTTAAAAACAATATAGGCAAAAAACAATATACACATTACAAAGGCTCAACCCTTGAGAAGGCATTCACTGATTTTCATCCATTATTTAATGCTAAATGACAAATTCACTTGACCCAAGCCTCTTATCAACTTTGCAGGGCATGTGCTAAAAGAGAAACTTTGCAAGGGTGTATGAGAAATTTTGGTGTTTTACAAGAGCATGTATGTAAAAAAAAAATTAAATATTTCATGACAGCTGAAGAACATGCGGAACAAATTCCAGAAAGACAAGAAAAATATACACCGCATGTGCATAGTTAAGTATATCTTACTGTTTGAAAACTGTGATCGTCAGAGTGAGGAACCAAAGAATTTTGCTGCACTTTAAATTGCCAGTCTGGAACATATAAACCATATAACAGCCCGACATATACACTGGATAGAGAAAAGATGACAACCCTATGACAAAAGAACAAGAAACCAAAATGAGGGCAAAAAGGTTTTGCTTCTAATGTTTCTCCACTTGATATTATTAAAGATGAGAAAGTATTAAAAAGTTACATATAAAGCCCCGGTAGCATATGAACCATTGGAGTAAAAACAATAATATTAACATATGTGAACTTGAGAAAGAGAAAGATATTTGATATAAAGAAAAATATACATGAACGATGATTAGATATGAAGTATGATCCGAGCCATTAGATCTAAACATAAATGATTGACCATCCAACAGTGAAAACAAATATCCAAGATTAGTGGTCTGAGTTAGACATCATAGAATTCACCGAGCTCAAGCATTCAACTGTGCAATTCTCTTTTATTCACCAACAAGAACTACAACTAAAAGAATCATCACAAGAAAAACCTTATCTAAGCGACAAAAAGGATGATTAAGAAAGAAAGCAAAAGAGAGATCCATCCGATCTCCATTTCCAAGAGCGAAGATATCACAGTCATCATCATCTTCATCATCATTTCATCTAACCTGTTAATTGGGATCTATCTTAATCCCAAGAGATGGACATATTTCCACATCTGTAGTTTGGCACCATGAGAAACATCAAATTTCTACATCCACAGTTTGGCTCTTGATATACTTAAACATCTTCTCACCACGCTGGGCAGCTGTAAGGGTCAGTGCCCTTACACTTGGTCATTAGGAGAACAACTTAACATAGGCCCAAGACACGAGAGCGCACAGCCGCGTGGATTGGGTAGCGTGCGGGGGAGCGCAAGACATATGTTGTGTCATTACCAAGAGCGGGTGAAATATTCCGCATTATCATGCGCTAAGACTGTGAGGCGTGCGCGCACTGGACCGTAGGCGTGCGCGGGGCCGATGAGCGCGTGGGGCAGGCGCGCCCATACCAAGAGTCAAGTGTTGTGGACTTAGATTAATTTAGAGAGTGGATCTCTAGCAAATCTAGGCGGTGCGGGACACTTGATCATATTGAGAGACCCATATGCTGATTCCGGATCTGTCGAGAGATTACGCAGGCGTATGCAAATAGACACGCGAGCGGGAGCGTGGCCAAGCCAGGGCAAGGATGGCACGCAGTATTACCGCGCGTGACCGATACTGCTGCGCTGTGACCAAGAGTGGCTGGTTAAAACTACAGTAACGTCATAGGACACTACAAGCTAAGTGTAAGTCTGGGACTTCTTGCCAGACCTGTATTGGGCAAGGGGCTCAATTAACCTTGTCGTCTTGGGGAGGAAACAAGACCTTTTGGTGAGAGTCTTTGGCCATTATTGTAAATTTTTTCTCAATTTAAGAAAGTTTATGTTTTTCTCTCTTCAAAACTGGTTCTTGTGTCGTCTTTTCGTACCGTGAATGCTTTCCGGTTTTGCTCGCTTCTTTTATGTGCTGTGCATGTGTTGCAAACAGGTGTTGATTCACTGTTGCTCTAACAAAGAAGGTTGACTTGTCTATTGGTGCGTGTCAAGTGCCGCACGGCCGAAGGTGATCGGTTGAGGCCGTGACAGCAGCCCCGAACACATTTAATTCCTAAGAACTGGGCGCATATTGCTATCAAGCTGACCAATAATAGCTTATCCTATCCCACTTTATCCCTATTTCACCACGGCAGGGATCTTCCCATATGGATTATGAAACTTTTTAATTCAAATGGCTTTTCATTTGTAGATTTTCTTTTGTTTTCTATTGTTTAGGCTGTCTTTTGTTCTATTTGTTTTGGTTCTCCAAAGTTTTTCTCGTCGTAGTGTTCTTGGTTTAAATAAAGTTAGCTCTAAGCTTTTTTATCAAAAAAAAAAAAAAAAAAAAAGCAAGCGTAACCACAATCCTCCTCAATCGGAAGAAAATCATGGAGGAAACAATGCTTCGGAACCAATCATCGCTCCCACAACATGAAGATCATGATCAAAAGTACCAAGTTTAAGTTTAAAGAGAGATTGAGGTGTTGACTAAAGTTTTTCATAATGTGGAACAGCACATCCAACTTCCATGGTTCCCTCAAAGAGGCAAGATGAATTAGGATTATCTAAGCCAATAAATCCTAATATGGATGATTGATCATCCAATAGTGAAAAACAAATACGCAAATTAACAGAGCTCAATCTATAAGACCTATGAGACATAAAAGAGGATTTTCTTCACCTAAGGTAACTATAGATATCAAATATGTCATGGCAGGAAGAAACAGCATAGGCTCGATGCAGGCCAAGCACGCACACTTCTAACCATGCCGAACTGGCATGGCCCATCAACTTCCAGTGTTGGCCTTGCATGAATTTTTATTTAAAAATATAAAATCTAAAAAAATTAAACAAATAAATAAAATTTAGGAGCATTTAAAAACGTTATCTTAAACCAATCATGCATATAAAAAGGAGAATATTTAATAAGATATATATATATATAAAGAAAGAAAGATGAGGGGTTACAGGCTATGCTAGCTCGCAGGTCACGATCCTCAACCTAGCATGGCATGGAGCCCGGCGTGCCTAACATGGGCATATCTTGTAACACCTTGCCCGAGATTGGCACGACCCAAAGAGATAAGGGTTACAGGCCATGCTAGCTCGCAGGTCACGAACCTCAGCCTAGCATGGCCGGGATTGGCATGATCCATGTCGTGTCGGGCCTAGACCAACACAACCCAGTTGACACCTTTAAAGGTAACTAACAGCCAACAACTCTTTCTCCTACTTCAATATTAATGGTCTAACTTATGTATTAAAGAGTTTTCCCCAAGCGCAAGCACTCGGAGTGATTGTCGTTATTCTTCTTTCTTTTCATTAGAATGAGCCACGACTAACAGATTCATCCACAAGAATGTACCAGCTAAAGGAGACAAAAAGGATGACGAAAGAGAAGAGAGAAAGAGAGACCAATCCAACTTTGTTTCCAAGAATGAAGGCATCACCATCATTATCATCATATTCATTATTTCCTTTGATTCGTTAATCGGGATCTATCTTGATCCCAAAAGAGGGGTTGATATTCTCGTCAACATTATTATTTGCTTAAAAGTGCAAAACAATACTCGTTTGCAATTATCCAAACAAGCAATGATCTATACTCATGACCAAGTCAATCTCCCTATTCGAGAAGCATTCATAATGTACATAAGAAAAAGAGACTCCCAATCACAGATATGACTGTAATGTTAGCAAATGCAAGAAGAGCAAATTATTCCCGGTGGATGTTATCCCAACTAAATGATAAAGTTCATACTGTGAATTGCTTGTGGACATAGCAATGACTTAACCCACTATCTATGTAGCAATTTTTACCTGCTTAGCCTCAGGCAACAATAAATGGATACCCATTAAACCTATATTAGAAATTTCCTGATATGGCATTTCAATAACCGCAACATGTAAGTAACAACTCAAACAAATGTCACCAGCAAATACAAAAACCAGAACCAAAAATAAGATCTACAAAGGACATTAAATTCAGCTGGTAAAAGCTAGTCATAAATAACTTTCCAAATTCATTCTACAAAATATACAAATTCCTAAGCAACTTTAAGTCATAATATGCTTCTTACCAATGAAGGAAATATTTCCAGAAAAAACCATTGCCTACATCCTTCCATAATAAGCTTGATGACCATATTTCACATAAGGCAGCAACAATGTATCCAATAGCAATCCTCTGCTCCTCATGACAAATAGCAGAATAATAAGATTTAGAAGTAATTCAAGAAAAAAATAACAATCAAAACCAAGCATGAGAAAAAATTCTTCTTAGCATATAAATAAGGAGAAGGTAATCATCTAACAAAATTTATATTTAGTTCACCCTTAATCATTGAACCAGAATATATTAGTTTCGGCATAAGCGATGGGGATACGACTTATTTTTTTAATAAATTATGCGATCAACTTCTATAAGCATCGTGATCCAATTTGGAACACATTAAAAGTATGTCTATTGAGCATATACCCATTTAAAAGCTTTATAGGAAAAATTCAAAACTTTATATTGATTACTTGACATAAATATATTTGAAAAAAAACCATGCAGTAATCCAGGAGAAAATCTTAGCAGTAACTCACAAGGACAAAATGAAAAGAACACTCCATAAAAAGAGAATTAAGAATAAACAATGGACTATAAGAATGAGAATAATTTTTACAATTTTGTGTTACATCTTCAGTTTTTGGATGCAAGGAGAAAATACTTTCCAAAACCACACAATGGGAAGATAAAAGATAAAATAAAATAATAGATTGGTGAGCAATCTTGTTCAGTTTCCCTTAATGCTCCGCTGCGCATACATGGAAGACAATTCAAATGCATGCTTGCAAAGAGTTTAAATAATAGTGCTCTATTATAAGGAATACCTTAACAACGCTCCACAACAAAATGAGATGACAATGATAAATGCTTTATATTATTTTGGAACTCCCATGCCCTAAAGAAGAAAAATAATGCTTAGTTTGTTTCCTTGGCCAACAGAGTCCCATAATCTGAAACTTTTCAATTTAGAGCCTCCAAACAAAAAATAAATTATTTTTTAACCTCTGAGATTTAAAAGTAAAAACTTTTTTTTTTTGTAACAATGAGAAGAGCCAAAACAAAAACTCAAATTACAAGGGGAAATGAAGAAATTCACCAGTAGGCTGATGTATGTGGTCAACTCAAGTTGCGTTTAACAATAAGGAACATGTGGACCACAGGTGTGGCCAATAAGACTGTCTTGTCTCACAGTCTTATATTGGAATCAACATTAACCAGATTTAGATGTACAATCATGTAATAAAGATGCTCTTCTATCCAAGTTCCTATAACAGGAGTCGGGTCTTGATCTAAAACTCAAAAATGAATTTAAAAGAGGAAAAGACAATGTCATCATTCGAGATATTGGAACCGAAAGATAATAGATAATTATGCTAAAAAAAGCAAAAATTCAGTTTGTACTATATAATACCTGTAGAATACCAAGCCAACGTACTTTATCAATGTCAACCCCAAAAGTTAAGGAATTTACTCCATGGAAGTAACCACCTAGAGCCAAGGAATAAAAATGAATATCCAAACCAGATAAAATCTTGATAAATAGAGAAAATAAAATACATGTTCGAAACCACAAAAGCAAATAAACAAGATTAGCCTTGAACCCAGCGAAGGAAAAAATGAAACACACACACACAAACAAAGAACTTCATTAGGAGTTGGATGATAGTAACAAGGTTCCACGAAAAAAGCATGGTAATATAGTTGGATCAATCATGAGTCAAAACACAAGAAATTCGGTAAGTTGTAAAAGTCAAGATTATCAGACCAAGGAATAGTCCCACATCGGTTAAATTCAGTAAATATAAAAAATGGGCATACAAGTTGTTTAGGATGCCTTGAATCAAGTCTCCAATCTGTGGCTAGTCGACTATGTTGCGCTTCGCAGAGCTATTCGGGGGTATATATATACACCTATACATGTAAACACATAGTTATCTCTGTTTTTCAAACCCTAATAAAATTCTGATTTTCCCAAATCTGTGTTTCCTTCTTGATTGTTCATCTGTGTCTTTGCGATCTGGAACAACACAAGTCTAGGTTTCTCATCTTATAAACTTAAGGTTTTGGTTGAATTGAACCCACATAATGTGTTTGGCTTGGATCTAACAAAGAGCATGGAAATAGCCACAAAAAAAAAAATTAATATTTGTCTTATAGCATTTTGATCATACAAATTACTCTAGCAGAAATGCAATATGATTAAGTTCAAAACTACTGGCTAGTTGATGAAGAACATGAGGGTCACTAAGGTTCTCATATAAGACACTGCACAGGTTGCAAGGTTCCAGAAGTTACACTGAAATTCACCATTTAAGTTCTCTTTCCTTGTATTTCTCTGAAAAAAAGAGTTAAAGTAGAAAAAGGAACGGAGCCCCTAATCTTGAAGGCCCAAAAGTGGTGTTTGATTGGGGGATAAATTGGCAAAAACTAGATTCTTCCAACTTATTCCAACCTTCCAACCTCATAAACCAAACACCGCAAATGGAATGTCTTGAAAAGAGATGACTCCATTTATAAAATTGCTTATCTAAATAAATATAATCATTGATTAATACGATATAAATTTTTAGCTATTAATTGATATCAAATCTTAAATGAAAGAATTTAATTATATTTTTATTTTAATTAGTATTAATTGAATCAAAGCTTGGGCAATTAGACCCTGTTTGGTTATAAAACAAAAAAAATATGGCATAATAAAAATCATGTAGGAAGTGTAAGTAATTATTACAAAAATTGTGGCATACTTTATTCTTACAAAATGAGTGTTTAATTAACAAAATAAAAAATTATTACATAAATATTCTACACACTTTACAATAAGAAAATATTCCACTTTGAGTGTAATATTTTTTTATGCCATAACACCTATATTATGTAATAATTTTATAGTCTAAATTAAGTACCCAACCAGCCAATATGGCATAATTCTCATAAAATGTTAAATTATGGCATATTGTACGGATTATGCCATAATTTTGGCATATCCAAACAGGGCCTTTGATTAAAATTTTCTCTACAAAGTCCAAACCAAGTTCAAACTTCAAAACTCCCTGAACTTAACTTATTCCAACTCATTTCAACCCCAATCAAATACCATCTAAGTTATGTAGTGAATCAAACCATGCAAAAAACTATGTATAGAGAATAACTTGTGCCTTGTTTGACAATTGTATCACTCCTCCAACAGTGACAGCTCCTTCCCTAGGTCTTATGTATAAATCACTTAAGTTCCTCAAGAAAAATACACAACAAATCCACATATTTGGCTTTTTCAGCATTTCAATCCACCATAAATCATATGATGGTGTCCATAAAGTATAAGTTGATAGCAATGCATGCTTAGAATGCAATGAACTTTAGATAAACAAGTATGCATATCACGTAATGAACCTAGAAGTGTTGATCCTTTCAGCCAGCATACGTTAACAAGGTAATTTATTTATTTATTTATTAGACCAACTTAACGGCTAAACTCAAACAATTATCTTAAATGTTTACCTGGAATACCGAAATAGGCACACACAAACTAATTTCGCTGTGTATCAGAACACTGTGATAACCAAAAAACATAAAAAGCAGAAAGTTTCCAGCTTTTGTTATACCTTGTAAAATAATACCAAGAACAAAGAGCTTTATTGCCCTAAGACTTGCATTCCATGTTGCTTGGCCTTTGTTGGGTATTTTCTATGAGAATAAAAGAAAAGCTTGCTTCAATAAATGAGCTATTACAATTAAAAAAATCAGATAAAAGCGAGAACTGTAATTGACGGCAATCCTAAAATACATAAAAACATATAACAGATAATTGCTTATATAACCCTATACCCCATGGAAATATCCACCCACCAATTACAATGGAATAGATAGGAGGGAAATCCCCACTATTTTTTCCTATAATTGTAAGAATCGGTACATAAAATGAAAATGATAGAATTTCCATATCTCAAATTAAGTTTTGCATTTATATCCCCAAAAACTCATTACAGGATTTCCAATTTTGTCAAAGCAAGAGGTGCTTGTGCTTTGATTATACAGGGGTATAGTGTGATCTAGATTAGGTTATCTATGGTGGCCAGTAGGCAAAACACATAAACTCAGGGTGTACAATTGACTCATTAGGTTGTTAGAAATAGGTGCAAATATAATACTTTTGGAGGTACACAAGAAAATATGGATTTCTTTGGAAGGGTGGATCTCAAGATGCACTGGTATGACTCCTCCATTACGCACCTATTTTTAAAAGAAATCAAGAGAGTCACCAGGGCAGCACATGGCCATTGACCAAGTAAGCTTATATCAGTTTTTGGGTGTTTGTTTTTAAAGACTTGGTCCCTCATGCATATTTCAAATGCACTTCCCAACTTAAACTTGTTTTTGGCCTTGTTTTTTGGGAGGACTATAGCCCTTTGTTTTATTGTACTGGAGGCTTATCCTCTCCAGACCGATGGACTTGTTAAGTGTTTAAGATTCTTGCACTCTAGAATCTCTCGATTTGCATCTGTAGCTCCTATCAGACACTAAATATAAGAGTGATATATTTCATATTATATATGAGCAGGACAGTTTTTCTGATTTATATATCAAATTAATAATTCTGAAAGCTTTAGATTATTCTTTTACATTCTAGTATTTACTTAGAGCGGAACCATGAGGTTATGTATTAATGATACAATCCTCTAGTTAACATGCAATGCATCATAATAATCACATGGATTGGGAAGTTTGCCGTGCACATTCTTACAATAGACTGATGTTTAACAACAAGTACAATGAATTCAGCACACAAGTGAAAAAGAAAATAGCTTCAAAGAAGTGAGATTAGATACCTTGTAGACAAGTGAAAGAGATATCCCAGCTATAAAAAGAAAAAATGGCATCACAAAATCCGCTAGGTGTACCCCATTCCATGGCGAATGAGCAATGAATGGGAGAATAGAACCGCCATAATCAACGAATATCATGAGCTGTGATAAAGAATGTGAATAAATTGAATTCAGGAATCTAAAACTTCATCATTCAAAACATGACAGAATTTCAAGGTGTGATCACTTACCTACATATATAAGAGCTTGTTTGCCATGTGGTATGTGTGCTGAACTTGTACTTATAATACATATAAGTGGGTAAATCCGCCACATGGGTGTCAGTAAAGTGGCCCACTTACATGTAAGGTATAAGTCTAGAACCATGAATGTGGATTTGCACACGAATCTCAATCTAACATTCACACAAGCTTCTATCAACTAATGCAAAATACACTTCATAAATGCTAATTTTTGTACTCTTCAATCAAAATTGTATATGCGGGGTACACAATGTTCATTAACTAGAATTATGTGTTCACACAATCATACAGCAAAATGAACACTTTTCATGTAAAAAGATGCAAATCTAGCTAAATAAAATCCAAGTACATCAAGCCAACTAGGTCCTAAGTGAATCAAGCCTAAGTGATAGGTAGGTGAAATGGGGACATAATTACTAGTACTTCAACTTTTATTACTAGAGAATACAAATCAGTTTGTTCTTCTTAACTCATATTAAACCATTAATTTGCTCTCTAACCTTCCTAACATGCCAATTAACCCATCAAGTCCCAAATTTTGCCCAATGTGCACCTCAAACGGCAATGACGTGAATTCAGCCGAGGGTGCCATTCCCAACCCCATTCCCAAATTTCACATCTATAAGAAGAGTGAAGACCCCTGTCCCCACTCATAAGGGCTGAGGATGGGTGAGGATCCATTTCCGTTCAACCATGTATTCAAATTTTTTGTATCAATATGTATATGTGTGTGTGTGTGTGTGTATATATAATAAAAAATAAAAAATCAATCAAAAAATAATTTTAAAAATAAGCTTTAAATAGATAATATATATTTTATAATTATGAACTTTATTTAATAATAACATAAAATAAAATATAAAGGCTAATTATCATGTGGGTATAGGCCGGGATTCCGGCCATACCAAATCACATCCTTATGATCACCAATAAGGAAGCGAGGCCACACATGAAAATGTCCCCTTTCTTGATAGCATCTCATTTTAACAAATTCACTAACCCACTCGTTTGAAACCAGATACCCTAGATCACAAGACAGACATAGAAAAACATGAAAAGATACACGCGAAGAGAAATTTACAGCGATTGAGAGGCCGCGGAAAACATCGAGCGAAGCGAGCCTCGGGCGTCTCTGTTTCGTCTCTTTGGGAGCTTGGCTTTCTCCGGGCCCGCCGCTCAGACGTGCGAAATCCGCCATCGAGAGAGGGGGGGGGGGCCTTGATTCTTAGGGCACGGAGGCGGAGAGGGCGGAGCAAGAAGATCAGGGAGTCCGCGACTTTTCTCCTCTTTTTCGTCGATTGGTGCCGTTGCTTCGCCATGTGATTCCATGGCTTTGTTTTCGTGGGACCGACCCACGCCGAAGACAGTGGGGCCAGATTTTTCGAATGATGTTGCGTGGCAGGTAGTTATTGGTTGGTGTCTAAATTTTTTTGGAACTTGGTGGTGAGAATGATATGTTGTTTGGCGAATCAAGAGCTGACACCTGGCCCTTTCTGAATCAGCAACTACTTACAATATAATTATTAATTTCTAAATATTTATATTTATAATTTTATTTTATTTTTTAAACAATTTTAAAAATAATAATAAATCATAATTTTATTAAAGAAAAAAGCGTAGATTATACTTAAAAGTATATATCGAGAAAAAATACAAAAAGTTTACATGAAATTAATATGTTTTAAATTAAAAGTAGATAAACATGAGCAAGCTTACCCTGTGAGAAACTCATTAGCTCACACGATTTTGCACGTGGTTGAATTAGTTTTCCGGGAGACCGAATGTAAGCTTGTTAAAATAATTAAAAAATAAAACTAGTAATATCTGAATTTTAAAGAGATGTTAAAATATTAACAAAATTACATGACTTGTCAATGCTTTTTCCTAGGCTTCTTTATTGAGATTAATAAATACTTTACCATCAAAAAGCTTTGTTAGAAATGCGGACAAACTCTCCTCTAATAATGGTGGTGATATTAAAAATAAATTCAAAAATTATGATAGATGTTTAATAATCAAATAATTTTTGAAAAATGCCACAATAATGAATTTTCGATGCTTTGTCCACATATAAATTATCCAACAAAATTTGCTAAACGAAAAATCCTCACATTTTTTACGCCACTTTTTAACAATATCAAGCGAAATTACAGCGACAACGCTCACAAAGTCATCGAAGTGCTATGAAAAACATGAAAAAGAATGAGGACGCCATTAGAGAATTCTCTTTTTTCAGTAAAAATTTTAAGAAGTGTGATTGGTTTATCCATATTGTAAAAAAAAATTAAAACATAAAAAACATAATTAAAAATTAAAAATAGCTATTTTAAAATTACAATTTTACAATTTTTCTTTTTTTACTAAAAATATCATTTAATTTCTCGATAATCTAGACTAAGATCATTTATAAAACACTAATGATCGATCTCCGTCTATGGGTGCTAGCTTATAAGGCATAAGCCGGACTATCAATTTCTAACTTTGCGCATAGCTTTGATAGTTGATAGTGTATGCATTTATCATATTTGTCTAAAAATAAATAAATAAATAAATAAATGCTTTTCTTTCCCTTATACTGAAAGTTAACCAATCTTTCAGTCATACAAGAGAGGAAAAGTTCATGCAAAACGAAGTTCACTTGTAAGTTGTCTAAAAACAAGAGATTAGTGACCAAAGAAAGTCTCAAAAAACTTTAATGTAAAAAAAGTCAAAAGCCAGCCACATGAAAAGCAGAAAACCAAATGACTAACTCTTCAGTGAGCTCTTCTGTCTTTGAACCCTGCCCATCTACACACACCCTGCAAAGAGGGCAAGTTCTTTGGCACAATGCAAGCCACCTGTTAACACATTCCCGGTGAAACAAATGCCGGCACGGCAACTTCCGTGTTGCCGCTCCTCCGGCCAAGCTTGACAAACAAACACAACAATCTCCGTCATCATCTACGGCCTTGTTCGGCTTTTGGACGACGAGTTTCTCTGTAAAAACAGTCCCCCTCAATCTCAGGGTCTTCACAACAAATGATACAATGTTGCTCATGAGAACTTCAACTTATGCATGTGGTGATCAAAGTTTGTGTGTGTGTGTGTGTGTTTATGTGTGCCAATTTTTTATAGTGTTTAATAAGAGTAGTTCTTTGAGGGTGTTAAGGTGTCTCTATGGTTGATGCATTTGCTTGATTCGTAAGGGTAGGTGGAACTGAATGACATGTTTGGATATTTCAAAGAATAGTGGTTACACCTAAATTAAAAGTTCATTACTTTGAAACTAAGATTTGTGAGAGTTTTCATTAATTAGTATAATGTTGATCTTGTTTTTTTTTTTTCTTTTTTTTTTTTGAGATAGGGCGACAAGCGCCAACTCTCAGGGCGTACGCGTGGCGGGGGGATTGCCTACAACGTCCTCACTCTCTTGGAACGGGGGAGCGCGGTTCGGGGGGATTGAACTCGCGTCTCCTCCCACGAGGGGACCCGAGGTACCGTTGGGCTACAAGCCCTTTGGTGTTGATCTTGTTCTTTGTAAACTAAGTTACTGCTATATATTTTTTAAAAAAGATTAATTTTGTCAACTTTATTGGTTTTTTTTTAAATAAATCACACTTGAGTTTGTTTTTTTCTTAGAAGAAGTTATGGCCCAAAACAATTCATTCGGCCAAAATCACATGTGGACAGAGGCACTAATATGGGTCCTTAGTGTGACGTGAGGAATGGTAAAAGTTCAAATTTTTATTGGAAGAAATAACTCATTGGTGATGTTTTATCCCTCCACTGACATGCATCCAGGAGGTGTAGGCGTTTTTTAGGCAAAATAACTCGCACATTTTTTGACAAATCTGTTTAAGGCAAATAACTCACGAGTGATTAAAAAACTAATATAGTGTTTGGAAGCCTGGATATCCTGGGATGGGGATGTGATATCCAGAGCCATGTTGTTTGGTTGCCTGGATGGGCCTGGATGGGGATGGCCTCCATCCCTGAAAATTGGATGAGCGGCGTCCCACCAAATCGGCGGGATGCCGCTCATCCCATTATTTAATATCCGTTATTTAAATCAAATACTTAGTAAAAATATTTAAAAAATAAATTTCTCTAATCATCCACTATAATTGAATTTAATTAAACAATTTAAAAATATTTTTAAAATTATTTATTAAATCTTATCTTTACTTAAATCCATCCAACCAGACACTTAAACATGGATATTCCTATCCATGGATATTTCATCCATAGATATTCCCATCCATGGAATACAATATCCCACTATCCAAACAATACCTATAGATTGAAGGACTATCATATTTGTCCAGAAACGTCAAATAGCACCTATGGCAGCAAAAGTTATTTCAGCTTCGCTTTCCGCGTCAATTTTGCTTTATTATCAGCTCTAATTTTTTTTAGCATGAAGTAGTGATCAGTGTTGGAATTCATGAATTATCAATGCATTTTAAATTCTTCAATGTGGATGTGCTTGGGCTGGGGTGAAGTGGATGAGTCTGATGCTTTTGGTTTGATAAGCTTCCAAAGCTCAATTCAAAGAACATATTAAATCATTCATAAAAAAATTATTAAAAAAATAATTAATAAATTTCAACAACCAAAGTTGTAAAAATGCTGTAGAAATATTGTGAATGGTCTAGTGGCAAGTAACTCAAATAGTATAGGTGAGTCATGTTAAGTCAAATCTCCTTACTATAGTATATATAGTATTGTATAAATACTATAAAAATATTATAACAATATAGTTCACTTACTGTTTACTGAGTCCCATGTGGAGAGAGTTATGCTCTACACTCTAGGGTTGCAAAGTTGGGGGATTTACCTTTACAGGGTCATGTTCTAAGCATCATATCATCTTGGGTGCAGCGGCAGACTGTCACATGATAAATTTTTAAGGGATCGTTAAATCACCATAATTGATGTACAATTGGATTTGTCTAACCCTTCGATGATTTCTTATAAGCCAACGTTTGTTATCTTTGTAAAAAATAATGAAATTGTGAAATCAATTTCACTTTCACCACATTCATGCTTACCGTTTTGCAGACATATTAACATACTGCCTCTAACGCTATCCTTAGGTTCAATTTATATATTGTTTTCTACTTTTTTATTTTATTTTTTATCTTTGCTTATATTTGAAAACCTTCATAAATAATGGTGTAATTCTTTTTTAGAAATATTTTAGATTGAATACTATAGTGAATGTACAACTATAGCTTTACCAACTATAGCTTTAGAAATATTATAGCTTTACCAATAATAATTAACTAAAATAGATGTTACCAACTATAGCTCAACTATATTCATTTTTAAGCCGGATCATATGGCAAGAGCCTTGTCTTTATAAAATAAATACCTTTTAGTAAACTTAGTAAAACAAAGTTGCAATAAATTTCTAATGACAACATGTTTATTGTACCACGCTGCACAAAAGACCATTAACCATCTTTCCTTCAAATACCACTTGAACCTCCCATTATAGAATCATTTTGGTCACATATTTAGCCTTATCTCAACATCCTAAGCAACATGTAGCCCTCTTGGAAAATTAACATTAAAAAATACCTCTAAAGTTGGTATTTGGGAGCTCTTGAGAAGGCTATCTTTTGGAATACCGGGTTAAACAGAAATAACCATATTTGTAATTAAATGTACTCTCATCTTTTTTAATTATAATCGAAATCAAGCCTATGTTTCTTTTTCTAGATATATGTAGCTCCATACGCTAAAAAAAAAAAAAAATTTAAGCTAGAGGAGTCTATACTAGTTGAGAATAGAGGAGTTTGAATTTGATCAAAGACGGAGAGTGCCCCCGGTGATATGTTTTATAGAAGCAGTATAGGAATAATTAAATTGTCCTAATAAATATAGATATATGTCAGGCGATATATATAGTATATTGTTGGTAATTCAAAAATTGAATTGAAATGCCATTGAAATTTGAGTCAAATTTAGACAACCATAGTTTAGTGCAAGTAAATTGTTACATAGTTGTGGATGGGCATAGAAGTATATATTCTTTATTTATACTTGTGTTTAATTGCACTTTTTTTCTTTGGAAAAATTTTTCACGGGTCATTTTTCAGCTAATTTTAGAATATTTGTTTGCCTAAATTTTACATGAAAAATTTTTCCTCTTATGTTGTCACATGACCCTATTTTCCATCAAAACAACGGAAAACTTTTCCTACCTCCACCACGGAAAAAGTTTTCCATGGAAAATATAAGGGGTTATGTGAAAAAATAACATGTGATGGCTAATTTTTTCATTTTACAAGGGAAAATTTTGATTTTCTAGCTAGAAAATAATGCTAATCAAACGGTTATTTTTCATTTTCCATATGGAAAATTTTTTTTCCCCTCATGTTATTTAATAAACTTTTGAATTAAAGATGCTTATCCTCTATTGTCAAAAAATAAAAGTCAAATTAGAGCTTTAGCTTGAGAATCGGGTCAATTGGAATTAGATTTTGAGTTCTACTAGAATTAGCTCTTCTCATGTCTGTATATAAATTGTTCATGATGGCTGCTTTATTATTATTATTATTATTATTATTATTATTATTATTATTATTATTAAGACTACCTTGAAGTCTTCAGTGAAGTGAAGGTTAGTGAAACTTTATTGTTTTTTCCTCTTTATTTTGTGACTTTCATCCACTCGCGAGTGCTGACTCGTAGTGCTACTTAATTTAATATATGTAATTTATAATTTGGAAATGGGTTTTATTAATTTTTAAATTAAAAGCATAATAGAATTAGGTGTATTAGATTTTCCTATTTTTTTTTAAAAGAAAATTAGTTTCTCTCTATCATTTAAACCCTAAATCATAAACAGTAAATTAAAAAACTTGTTGAAAATTAAAATTCCGTTAGCATGCAATTAGATAATAATGATAACCAAAGGAAAACTCAAGTAGAATCAAAAATGATCTTGAATGGGATTAGACCCCTTTGTGCATGGAGAATGGCCTCACTCCAATGCAAAGATTAGAGATGAAAGAAGAGGGAGACTTTTCCCAATGTAATTCTAAGGTTTTTAGATATATTAAATCAAGGGTAAATATTTTGCATAAGTAGAAATCATCCAAAGAAAAAGTAATCTAGCCAAACGTAGTCTTTCTCAAAATATTTTGCATGAAATAAAAGGCATAGAATGTATTTAAAGTGATGTAGATTTTTTTTATTGGGCTTGTTTGGATGGGCTTCTAAAAAAAGTGTTTTTTTTTTAGTTTTGTAGAAGCACTTTTTTTTTAAAAAGTGCTTTCAAAGTAAGTTAAGTCTTTTCTTTTTGAAGTTATCGAAGTGCTTTTTATGAATTTTTTGATGTGTTTCTAAAAGCACTTTTGGAGGTGCAAATGACTAAAATGCCTTACGATGCGGGATAAAAAGAGCTTCTATGGAATCAAACATGACTAGATTTGGATGTATGAGAGGGGGAGGGGCTTGGGTTGGCTCATATCCAACAAAACCTTCCGGTTTATTATTTAAAGTTTAGGTTTTAGAATTTTGGATAAAATTTTATAGAATTTGGAGTTGATATTTTAAAGTTTTAGATTTGAAGTTTTATAATGTTTTGTAGTTTTATAGTTTAGGGTTTATATGGTTTGAATTTAAAACTTATGGAAGAAAAAATGGAGTGATGATGTGAATGCCAACTTAGCAACCATGTCATTTGGGAATTTACTTAATATGTAAATATAGCATCTCTCAAATAATTAAATCTTGAGATAATTTTACAAATAACATTATTAAAATTAATAATTGTTAAATAATGTTTTTCTTAAAATATTTATAAAACTAGCGTTATTATACCTTTATAATTCTATAATTGTTCCATCATTATTAGTGTATAATAAATCAAGGGTAAATTTTATGTGTGGCCACATAAATATTGAGATTATAATGCTACTGCCAAAAAAATATTTTCTTTAACACAAAAATCACAGAACTTCACTTCCAATGCACATAAACCCAAAATGGGCCTTTTCGAGAAATAGCTCGATGAGCCAGCACACGATGCTAACATGTATACCACAGTAGTTTATTATTTTTATGAATATTGTATGATGGGGTTTATACAAGTAGATGTGCCGCACAAGTAGTAAAATATGTAATGAGTGCAAGATGTTGAATCCACATATAAAAAAATTAATGCGAAACCGTTATCATATTATCTAGCTTAGTGGTCTAGGCGTAAAATAAGTGAGAATAGAGAAAAATCAGCCAATCACACTAACTAGGAAAGCAAATCAATCAATGTTGAAGTCTTGGACAATGTTGCATGTAGCTATTGCAATCAATTCAAACCAAGAAAGTTATAAAAGCTTGCTACCATTTAATTCTCAAGATGAGTAATAACTAGTTCCGTATGGCGCTGATACAAGCTAATTGGGTAGTCTCTCAAAACACCGCATTTCGGCTCTATGTAAGCAGGGAGTGAATTTTCATCGTTTTGTATTACAGAAAATAGTTTTTCAGTCATAACGTTACAATGCCAATTTTTATGTAGTCATGCGTGAAATTTACCCAATAAATCATACGATCTTAACTTTTTTTTCATTTAACATATATTGATCCATCTGACTACAACATTCATCTTTTTTGATAAGAGATTGTAAAATATTCTATTATCTAATATAAAACTTTAATTTTTTTTTTTTGAGAAAATCCTTGCAATAGATCAATTCTCATGGGAGGTAGAATAAATTTTTTTTTGTTATTTTTCTATGTATTAATTTGTTTAATAGAACTCAAAGTTGAGGGCCGGTTTAGAAGTATAATATATTCAAGAGATTCATGCTTAAATAATCCGACTTAATTTCAGAAAAAATTCAGGGGTAAATAGTAAGATCCTTTTCTTGTGGGCATCCAAGCTATTTTTTTTTTTTTTTTTTTGAGATAGGGCGACAAACGCCAACTCTCAGGGGTGTACGCGTGGCGGGGGGATTGCCTACAACGTCATCACGCGCGGTTCGGGGGGTTGAACTCGCGTCTCCTCCCACGAGAGAACCCGAGGTACCGCTGGGCTACAAGCCCTTTGGTGCATCAAGCTATTTTCTCCGGTGCTATTCACATGCTTAAAAGCTTTTTTTTTCTTTTTAATATATCTATTTAGGAAAACTATCAGCATTAATGTTTTTTTTTTGAATTTATCTTTTATTTTTAATATATTTTTATATTTTCTAATTTTTTTGGAAAATGTAAAAACACTATTTTAAGAGATAAAATAAAAAAAATATAACTAAAATAGAAAGACAATAGTAGAATCTTTATGGATTTCCAAAGATAATTTTGAGAAGTTGATACAGTTTCTTATAAAATTTAAAATAGTAAATACTTTTAATTAATTTTTTAAATAGATATAATTAGTTGGAGTAGACATATAAATTGGATAAAAAAAAATCATGTGCTTAATAGATTTGCAAACTAGGAACAAATGTTTTTTTTTTGTTGGTGTTAAATTATGTAGTTTTTGGGGTTAATAAAAGAAAAACCGTTAACAATATTAATCATCATTTTATTTAAAAATCAGAAAATTTTAAAGAAATTTACTATTTTGTCTATTAAAAAAAAAATTAACACTCTGAACAGATTTTTGTTTTTATCAAAGTTTTTTTAAAATAAATTTTTTTATGTACTTATTTTTAAATTCTGGGAACACACAATTTTTTAAAATTTTCTAAAATTTTTATTTGTACAACTTAAATTCAATTAAATTTCTATATATCATCCTTATTAAATAATCAGATAATTTTTTATTTGTACAGGATATATTTGTAAACTTCTCCAATTATTAAACTTTGGTGGAGGAAAAGCCAATAAAAAGGAACCAATTTGTCACTATTCAGCTTCATCTCCATCGTTCCGAGATCTCTTCATTGAAACCCTAACCCTAAGATTTCTCCGGCGATCTCGTCTCCATCCCGACATGCAACCCGGTAGCGATTACACCTCCTCCTACTACCCCTACCCTTATCCTCCTCCTCCTCCTCCACCTGCAACTTCAAACCCTAATCCAGCCCCTAACCCTAATCCAATCCCCAATCCCAGCGAATTCCAGCCTTCTAATCAGCCGGTGCACTCCACCTTCGCCTCGGCTCCGCCGTACTCCCACTACCCTGCTGCTGATTACCCCTCCTCCGCCGGCTCCAATCTCCCCCTTCCGCTCCCTCCTATTCCCATCCCCAATCCCAATCTCAATTTTCTTCATATCAATCCTACAATCCATCGCCTTTGATTCCTGATCAGTCTTTAACCTATCCACACCTCCAGCCACCGATATATAATCAGCAAGATTCGCCTCCGTTGGCTGGGAGCTATGCACCACCTCCAAACCCTAACCCTAGCGCCAATCCCGTCCCGAACACCAATCAAAACTCCTTCTTTCCTTCGCCCTATCCACCGTACGAGAATCCTTATGAGAGTTCCACACGTTATGACCCTGGCATGACTGATTTCTATGAGAAGAAGCCTGAGAATGGGTTCCCTAACAGTTGGGGTGGAGACGAAAGTTTTCTCAACGAAGGTGCTTATCGTTATGATGGGGGGAGGGCAGAGCCTTATGGAGCCAGGGGAACAGGAGGATCTGTGAGATCGCCATCGGTGGCTTTTGATGATTACGGGAGGTCATTGAGCTTTGGTTCTAGTTCAAGGGATGGAGGGAGCGGAGCGAAGATTGTTAGGGCAGTGCCCAAGGTGGATGCACAGCAGGATGTGAAGAACGGGGTGCAGAAATTCCGGGTGAAGCTGTTGGCAGAAGGTGCAGGAAGCAACATGGATGTCCTTTGCCAGGTTTGTATTGCTATTAATAGTTCAAGATAATCTCATAAATTTTGCTGGTTGTTTAGTCGAGATGTTCTAGTGATGGCAGGAACAATTTACCGTTACTTGATGCTGCATTGCATAGTAGCTTCTTGTTCCTTTTGTGGAAGAAAGTGGATTTTGTGGGAGCTTGGATTACTTTATATCAAACGACAATATAGTATGTTTATAGGAGTGTCATTCTTGTTGTAGATTGGAGATTATTTGAAGTTGGATGAAGTTGTCTGAAGTAAGCTTCTCAACGTTGGTATGCATATGAGGTTGCTTAAATATTTGTCAAGTCATGCTTTTGCCTTACCGGAAGTAACTTATTACAAGTGTCTGTAATCATCCTAATTATAGTTGAGTTATATAATTTGCAAGGAGATAGTTTATGGGCATTGGAGTTACTGGCGCATTTTTTTGATTCTTGACATCGTCTGTGTCATCTGATGTGTTTCTTCTATAAGAGGAGCATGATTGCGTTGTTCTTTGTGGGAGAGTTGAAAGCTTTTATAGTTATGTGGACCCACTCCCAGCCTCAACTCAGTAACCATAAATTTGTAATCACAAATAATGGGTGATCACTTTGCTCACTGATGGCAACTTAATCACCATTCCGTCTTAACAGTACCACCTTCAACATTACTAATATTTTGACTTATGAATTTTTTTTACTCGCTTTGTCTTGACTACAGATTTGAATTTTTTTTGTTTTCCTTGCTTATCCTCAATTATTGTTTTCTTCCCTCATGTCTTTTTCACCTTTAGTAGCAGGCTTTATACACATGTCAAGGTGTTACATGTTTCAGGTAGTTTAAGGAATGCTTTTAGGCTTTTAACTTTTTTTTCATTTGATTAATGTATGCTTGTTCAGAATGCAAATCAACTCCACCTATCTGTGCTGTGTATCAATGTGATATTTTTTGATATGGTTAGAATTTGTTCTCAATTTGTTTGATAGAGTATATCTTGATCATATCATGACACAATCGCAATTGAAGTGGTCGGATCACATTGCATGTACCTACTTGGTGCCAGGTCATTGTGACAAGGTGCTGAGCCTGCAGCCTTGCTGCTCTGTAGTATTTTAGCCTGGTCTTCAGATCTAGACTTGGTTTGTTGGCCTGTGTTGGGTCCAAACATGACTACTGGTCCTTATCTTGGCCTTCTCATGAGAAACCTTGGCAGACACATGCAAATCTCTCATCTGCCTTAGTGCAAGGGGATTTCAAGAAAGATAAATAAATGACTTATTTTCTACATATTTATTTATTTTCCAGTCCATCCTTTATGCATATCTGTTATGTCAGATCGTAGAATACCATTTCAAACAGGAAACTCATTTTCTTGTCATGTGTATTGATGTGTGAATTCTATTGAGTTATCAAACTTATATGTTCTATTTACAGATTGGCTTGGATGGAATTCGCATGCTCGATCCAGGAAACTATAGGACATTGAGGATTTACCCTTTGGAAACAGTGACAAGATGTGAAGTGAGTTGGTTGTGTTGTCTGTTTGTCATATTGGAGTTGTTATCTTTGCTTTTGGTTTAAAACTATATTCCCTTTGGAGACATCTCATATAACAATTTTTTGTGATCAGGTACTGGATTCATCTATATTTGCCTTTTGGGCTAAAAGCTCTGTTGACATTGAACCAAAGCGCATAAGACTGAAATCAAACAGCTATACCACCAATACGATTCTTGACACTGTGACAGCTGCAAGTGTGCAGGTTTGGTTAAAGATCTTCATTAGTGGTTGATATCTAAGATTTTGTTTAATCACCGTTGCTTTCCTAAAGTCAATGTTTTTGGTGCTTTTTGATCTATTATCTGCTTTTTTTGTTATATCATACATTCTGAAGTCTCAGATGCAATTCTCCCTTTAATGAGGGGAGGTATGAAATATTGCTTGTGTGTAAATGGTTGCTGACAACCCAATGTTTAACGAAGACAAACAGAAGGGAATGTAAATATTATTGACAACTCACAATATTTTGGGACAGGGAATCTTGAGCAATATTTTTTTTAAAAGTTGTGTCAAAAGCTTTGACCAACTTTTACTGTTGTCACCTTTTTTAGATATTCAATATGTTATATGGTAAAATCTAGTAAAACTATAAAATATGTAGCAGAGGCAAAATTGTTTTAATATTTATATTTCACATGGATGTAGGAGTGTCATGTGCTATAAAGAATTAATCGTAGTAGGGACCAGCAGTCAATATTGTGCAAAAGAAAATTTTTTTTACTGTAGTGATTTTCTTTTTAGTAGTTTTTGTGGATCTTCATTCACTATGTATCTTTTTATGTTGCTCCTGTTGTTTGTTTCATTTTTTCGTAATTTTGTTCAAATTGCTACTTTCTTAACCTATTTCTGATGTATGGTTTGTATTTATCTGCTTATTAATTTAACTGCTGTTTCAAATGACCTCTGCCTATGATTTTGTAAATAAAGCTCAAGGAGATGGGTGGAAGACTTGGCCCTAGTCGAAGTGGAGGTACCACTGATGCTGGAAAGCAATCTGATCAGCAAACTGAAAAAAAGAAAGGTCTCATGGACTGGATGACCATGATAAAACCTCCAAATGAGGAGAAAGACCATTGGGTATACTACTGTTTACTTTGAAATGTTATCCATGTTCTAGTCAAGTTAAAAAATATTAAAATATTTTATCAGTCTTGTTACATATCAATTCCTTTCTCTGGTTGAACTCACTTATAAGGCAATGGTATATGAAAATCCATAACTCCATACTATGATGTGGCATCTATTGCTTTACACTTTTGAGCTTTTGAACCCCTGATGTTTGCCTCTGCTATCATTTTTATTAGGTCCCCGATGAGGCAGTTACTAAATGTGCATCATGCGGAACTGATTTTAATGCCTTTGTGCGCAAGGTGATGATCATTTTCATTTTATGTTTCTAATGGTTTAAGACATTTTATTTATTGACAGTGCATTTTCACTTTCAGCATCACTGCCGCAATTGTGGTGACATATTCTGTGACAAGTGCACTCATGGTAGAATTGCTCTAACTGCTGATGAGAATGCACAACTAGTACGAGTTTGTGATAGATGCATGGTATAATTTTCTCACCGACTACTACATTGTATATAATTTTCTTACTGACAAAACAAGTACTTTGAAGCAAGATTGGGATGTAATCCATTAGTCTCATTGTCTATGTCAGTTATAGAACTAGTTAACCAGTAATTGACAACATTTTAATGTTTTGTCCAAAGTGGATTTGGTGAGAGATTATATATATGTCCAAAATATGGTATGTGGATTTAGCGCTGGTTTTTGGTTCTCTTTGAGAGTCAATGATATCCAGTAATCAAGAATGCTACATTACGAAATGATGTTCCTGTATTAGTTTATTTTTCTTATTGGTAAGGATACTCATTAACATAACAATGTTGCAAGTTGGTATTCTGCGATAAGGGGTTTAACATAGGCTTTTTCCCTGTAAGTGTCTTTTGTGGAAGATCTATTATATTTCCCTATCATTGAAGTTATCTTCGACTACTCCTCCCATTGTAGTTTCTCTTGGACATTCAAATCATTAGAATAATTCTATCTCCTTCAACTTTTCTCTTATTAATATTGTTCTGACCATGAGATCTACACCACCTTTGGCCTCCCCTTTGTTTTGTGCTCATCTTTCAACTAAGTTCTATTTGATAGTTTGAAGCCCCAGTGTGTGCCAGCTTAACAAAGTCTCTCCCATCTCAAATAAGGCAATTTACAATACTTTTTTTTGGAGCTGTTATAAAATAATTCCATATTGAATCATCGAAAAAAATTATAGTTCAAAGCAAGTACCAACATGCTCCTGAAAATAAAATATCAGCTAATTAGACAAAAAAAAAAAAAAAAAAAATTATTGCCCATCTTATGTTGAAATTGAATGTCTCCATTTGGTGTTTATACTCTCTGCCTGCCACTCAGCTATCTATGCACAATTTACATCTTCCACTGCTTTATCTGTTACAAAGCATGCAAATTTAACATCATGTCATTGTTTTTTTAGTGTTGTATTCATTTTGTTGATGTTCTGACGAGAAAGTTTGTTATAAAATTTTAGAAAACTTCATGCTTCACAATTCATGTTTAACAAGTTGGTGTTGGTAAAAATGCTGATTTCAGGGAAAGGATATCCAATTTGTATAAAGTTTATAAGGTTTTTAAAGATGTTCAAGTCTTTTGAACTGTATAGAAGATTCCACCTACAAATGTTTGGTACTCGTAAAATATTCAATAAATGAATAATCCAGGAAACTTATACTGGCCAAGAAATTCGGCAACCTGGAAATTTTCTACTTTTTAAGAGTTCAGATTATTATTGGACTATGTCACACTAGCTAATGTGTGAACATAATTAATCACCAAGACAGCTTTGGGTTGTGTATGTAAGTAATATGTCACACTATGTCGTGTTAACAAGTTTCTCCTCTTTTTGATTAGGCTGAAGTGACTCAAAGGTTGAATAATGCAAAAGAAGCCGTGAGCAGACCTTCTGGACTTCAGAGTCATGAGGACCTTGCTAAAAAGCTTCAGGTGCATATTAGCTGATGCTGTGTATCTTCTTATGTTATGAACAACTTGTTGCATCCCTATAATTCTTGCATCCCAGTGAAGGATTTTTCTCAGAAACTGAGGAATCTCTTTTACCATTTTTTTAAGTAATAATGAGGACAGAATTAAATAGATGTTTTGATTTCATAAAGAAGATTCTTATCTATTTAACCTTAACTGTCTCTAGAAATTGAAAGAACGAAGGCAATTTTGTTACTCTTAAATTACCTGTCCTACCAGATAAGATTTTTACAAAGGAATGACTCGCATGATATTGTTGGAGGCGTAAAAATAGAGCACTTTGTGTTCTCTTATTTGTGAAATAGTTTATTCACTCTTAGTGGGTTAGCTGGTTCAATACTTTACCCAAAGTGTCGTGAGCCTGATGAAAGCCAGATGATTTTGGACTGTATAACATTTTGAACCTTATCTGTCAATTTGAATTGTACCTTGTAGTGGCTACAGAAATCCTTGTTTGCCGTGCACTGTTACTTATTTTTCGTCCATGGAAGAGTGTGGCCTTTCCTAACTAGTAGATATCCACTATCCTTTTATAGCCATCTTGTAGAATCACTCCTATTGTTAAGATTTCTAAGTATTGATGTTAACTTTATTGGAGGGTGACACATGTATGACAGACACATCTAAGAAATATAGGACTTAGTTTATTTTATTGGGGGTTTAGGCATGAATGTTGGGAAAGCACTCGATGTCAATTGGAAAACAGTTGTATTAGTGTTAAATAGCCTTTATTCTTCTCATTGTGCTAATTCTGTTTTCTTTGACAGGAGGAAATGGAGAGAAATCGCAAGTCATCTGCTGGTATTTGTGAATGAATCTCTTAATGCTGTACTGATTATTATCCTCTACCATCATTTCTGAATATTTAATATTTTGCAGGCTCCAAGTCTGATGGTGGGTCTGGTAAACGGATGAGGGAAGTTGCATGCCCTACTTGCACTGTCCATCTCCAGGTTTAAAATTTCTTCATGTTGCTGTGTTTGGAAGTCTAAATGCCATTTTTCGTCTGACTAGTTTTCTGTCTTACAGGTACAAGTTCCAGCCACTGGCTCTGAAACCATTGAATGCGGAGTCTGTCAACACCCTTTCCTCGTCAGCTCCCATTAATCTGTAAGCTGTTCGTCCCATCATCGTGATGATTGATTCGGCCAAGCTTCCGAACTTACATTTCACTCTGGTTGCATATAGTTCTTTCAAAATAATGTTTGTATAGGTTCTGGAACGTTTCATAAAGCATCTGATTCCCTGAAGCAAGCTCTTATGATCAACTGTAGTAGATCCAACCAACAATTCAGGGAAGTTTTATTAGGCCTTTATTAAAACAAAGTCTGAAACAGCAAAAGCTATAGACATACAATGTGAATAGTTTGTGTTTTCCTGTACCTTTTGAATTCGCTCTCTAGTTCAATTAAATTTTATGGCTTGAACAGGCTAATTTAAAATTTGCCCTTCTTAATTTATGAGAGGTTATAATTTATGTAAGTTTCTCTTTGGTTTGGACAACAGTTTGAAGTTCTGTCATTTGTTTCTTTGGGGATCTTGTTGGGTTATTATTTTTTCCCCCAAGTATAATGATTGTTGATGCAAAATGTTGAGAATAATAATGGTTTTTATGCTCAAGCGATGTTGATTTTATTATTTTAGTTTGTGATTATTCATATTTGTATGAAGAGCTAGGTTAAAATCATTGTTAAAACCAATTGTATGAGAGAACGGTCAACTTCTCAAATACCTAAAAGCTAACAACAAAAAGAACAAACACGGCATTCTGCCATTTAATCCTTAATTTATACTAAAACCCTAGAAAACTAAATTACTATTTTACCAATGACTGTCTATTTTGTCTATTTAAATCCTTAATGCCTCATTCTGTAATGAATTGTTATCAAGAACTCAGCAAGAACCTTAGATCTATTTTTAATAGTCAGATCTTTTCTTCTCTGAAGAAATTCAGAAAGAATTCAAACAATTTTATGCAATCTCTTTCTCAATGAACAACCGATTTCTAACCTTCCTTTCAACACAATTGTAAAAGAACAATACAAGAATCATCAGAACTACACTTCTTGCGTTAATTCCAAACAATTTGTGTTCAAACCCCAGTCACAACAAACAACAAGAAGAACAAATGAAATGAAATGAAGATCACCAATGAAGTTCACCAAGATCACCAGCTCTCTTCATCTAACCCACTCTTCTCCACTCTGAGACGAGCCTTCCAGAATTCCCCTCCCTTTCTCCCTCCTTTCTTGCCCTATTTAATCCCCTTCCAAAGAAACTCCTTTAGTCTTGAATTCCCGCGCTTCAACCGTTTCCCTCTGCCCCATTCAAACTCCACCGTTGGATCTTCAACTAATTTTCCCATCTCACCCTCCACGTGTCCTCCAACTAACTGAATCTCTTCAGCTTCTGTGATTAGCTCCCGGTTCTTCAACACACTCTCAATTTCTGAGCCAATTAAGGCTTTGTTCCTAATTAATTTCTCCTCTTTGATTGCTTTGATTGCCACTTTCCCTTCTCTGATTGGTTCCTCAGCTCCACTGAATAACTCTGTTACACATTCCCATATTAATTTGCGCCTATTTAACTTTATTTTTTTAATGCACGTATATCTATGTAAATATATTTATTCATTTATTTTAAAAAAAAAATGAGAAAATCACTGTTTCAAACGTTCATATGATTTTTTTGTTAAATAATTTTGGTGACGTAGTTTCATGCAGCCTTCTCATTGCCAATTCTGGAAGCATTGATGGTTGGCAGTGGCCAGTCATTTCTTTTTTAAAAGAATAAAAAAATAGATAAATGTGAACGAATTAATAATCCGTAAGACTGTGTTTCCAGGTCGTCCAGAACTATATCAAAGTATGTAAATGAGTTGAAGAATTTCGGCACGTGGTTGCCAAGAGCCTGTCCACACCCAAGAAAAAACGAAAATAAAGAATATAACTTAAATTAATATAAAATTAAATAAAATGTGAAATTAAAAAATAAATAAAATATTCATTTTATATTCTATTATAGAATATTTTGATTTCATCCCCCCACTAAACAGTCTTATTTATTATTTATTTATTTTTAAATAAATAAATCACATTCATTATAAAAAAAAACAACTACAAGGAGACTAGAAAATAATAGAGTATAACATAAGAAAGCTAAGAGACGAATATAACGGATTCACTAAAGGTGGACTAGCAAAAGAAAAGCTCTGAGAGATGAGGGAGGAGATGCATAGTGCTGATCTAGTATATGACTTGATTGGAATACCTCTTTGTCAGTGTTACTCACACCGACAGTTATTGCATGAGGTCCCAAACACTCCAGGTAATACCAAACAGTAATAATGAAATCTTTTTTTTTTTTTTTTTTATTAAATTTTTGATAGATTACTAAGGTTTGGATTTGTTTTTTTAAAGTTACCAAATTTCAATTTCGATCAAAACGGTTAATAAAATTTGATTTTGTTTCTCCGACGAGGTGACCCGCGAGTTACCACATCCATCAGGCGACGTGTTTACCCGAAAAACACAGTTAGCATCTTCTTCTTCTCCCCATTGTTTACCCTAGTCCCAACTAAAGATGTGAGTTTTCTATATATCAATAGATACAAAGATCATAGAACTAGTGTTGAATCTTGATGGATCTCCCTTCTTCTTTCTCAGTCGTTTCTTTTTTCCTTGACTAATAAGTAAAAACCTAGATTTTCTTTTCTTTCTTTTTTTTCCCCTCATTTTGATTCACCAAACGCGAGTGGCCGCCGCCTTCTCTTCTTCCACCGATTCATCTTCGAAGCCCTTTAGATTCTCAGATCTCTTCTTCCATCTTGCAATTTTTGTTTAAAAAAAAAAAAAATTAAAACACTCTAGCCCTAAAGCTTCAATCGGAGCTCCATTATCTTTTGATGACACCATTGATCCACTCGTTAACATTGTCGGAGCTCCACTCGTTGTCGGGGACCCATCGTGCTCCCTGTTCATGTTTGAGCTAGCATGCACAATGAAGAAGAAGATGGAGCTAGGGTAAACAATGGGGAGAAGAAGAAGAAGATGCTGATTTGGCAAGAATCCCATTACATGCTCACTTAGATGATGTGGCAAAAATCCTGGTGACGTGGCCTCATGATGCTGACTGTGTTTTTTTTCCGGTAGATACGTCAGTTGGATGGATGTGGTAACTCGCGGGTCACCTACCGGAGAAACAAAATCAAATTTTAATAAGTTTTGATCCAAATTAAAACTTGGGGTAACTTTAAAGAAATAAATCCAAATCTTAGTAACCTATCAAAATTTAATCATTTCTTTCTTTCCCTTTGGAACTACTGATAACTATAATAAAAGTATATGATCAAATTTGAAAATAATCGAATACGAAGGGAGAAATTTTGCATTAAATATGAGCTCATTTTTTTCAAGCTAGATAATTCAAGTAATAGCTTTAAGAATATTAGATCTCCAATCTCCCAGGTAGAATGCTAAAGATTGGATCTCCAAGAACTCCACAACTCCTATAAAAGACTGTGGTTACAACTTATTCCCTCAGTGTAACTTATTCACATAGTAGTTATGTCTATCTTTAACTTACTTCCAACATCTGCATTTTTCGTAAAATTGTTTAATCACCACTTGTGGTTACAACTTATTCCCTCAGTTTATATATTTTTTTATTAATATATATATATATATATATATATATATATATATATATATATATATATATATATATATATATATATATATATATATAAGGTGGTTTATGCATTTTTATTAAAAAAATTTAAAATTATAATGGAGATAAAAACTAAAATATTTCGGCATGTTAAATATAGAGTTGAATCACGGCCTCACGGCCCAATCCCATTTATGAGTTATTCCAACTACTTTGAACTCTATTATCTTTTTGAGGGTCCCTACCTTTAGATGGATAACCTTCAATAATCTTCATAAATATATATGAATTACTCACTTATTATGGTAAAATTTTTATTCTTTTTCTATTTAGAAAGAAAACCAAACATGATTTCAAATTGCAAGAAATTCAAAAACTCAAAAATTTAATTGCCAAAAGTAAAATTTCAGAAACTAGTGCAAACCAAAATATAATACTAATTTTGAGGTTTTTGAATTTTTAGAAAAACAGATGCATCCTTACTATTTTACCAAAAAAAAAAAAAAAAAAAATCAAGTATAGGATATGAATAATAAAGACTCCATTTATTGCTCACCAAACCAAGGAATGCATCAACAACTTGAAACTTGGAATATCTAATGCCATTATTGAGCATGATTCAAAGTTTGCACAAAGTTGTTGAATATGTAATGAGGAGCTTCAATGATTGATGGATTACAGCCACAACTCCACCTAAAGTAGATCTGGATAAATAAAATTTATTTTATTTTATTTTATTTTATTTTTAACAAATATAAACAAACCATTTTGAAGTGCATATATACAGCTGTTGAGCATATATATATATATATATATATATATATATATATATGCAAGTTCAATAACACTAGTGTTTTTATTTTGCATGAGCTAAGATTCAAACCAGTTTTTTTTGATAAATATACGAATATTTTATCAAATACTATATATGATGCTAATAAATAATGACTGAACCAACGCTTTAAAAAATAAATAATTAAAAATTACTTCTCATTTTTTATTTATCATGTTTAGAAATTTTCATTGTATTTTTTATGTGTCAGTTTAGAAAATTTATAAAATATTAAGTAAAATTTTAAATACTATTTATCTTTAATGTAAATCATTTTTAATCGATTTTCTTAAGCTGTGTGGATTGGTTACAGTGGACACACACACACCCCCCTCTATTGTGTTTAAAACATGAGATGATTTTTTTTTTTTTTTTGGGAAAAAATTAGCTTTTAGTTTTTATTTACAATGTTATTTAATGTTTAAATATTCATGTGAAATTATTATCTCAAACAATGTTATTTAATGTTTAAATATTCAGGTTCTAACATTACGGCTCTCATTTATTGACATTTCCAATTATTGCTGAAATGGTTGTAAATTTATGGCCATTATTTTAGAAAAGAAATTGTTGCAGGTGGTGTCCTACACCTGTAAACAAATATCGAATTTTGTTTTTATAAATTTCTTTCAGAATTTAATTTGTTTTTTTAGTATGTCTCTAAGTTTGTATTGCTAGTGGGTATAACTTATTTAAACAATATTATTTTGTAATCCTAACTAGATTGTTAGTATGATATTTACTATCTGAAAAAAAAAAAACATCAGCACTAAATGTTTTGACCACAAATTAATTTATTTACATTTTAAAAAAGTAAAAGTAAAAATATAATAATTTCAAAAAAATTAATGGATCCAACCCTCTCCTTATGCTTTAATAAATATAGATAACTTTATCTAAAAACTTTATTCTTAATGGAAGAGTTGGTGAGTAGAGTATTGTTCACTCATTGTGCATTAAAGTAAGATATTGTATATAGAAACTAGTGTATGTTTATTATGAGAGGAGTTATATTTTTTATCTCTACAAGGTTATATAACAAGGGGATTTACTATTATGGGATTATGAATCATTTTATTAGATGCATATGCTAAAGCCTTCATTGCTCTGTGCATTACCTCGTCTCATATAGTAAATTCTTAAAGAGTCATTAAACCACTATATAACTGGTGCATTTCTGTATTTGGTTGTTCTTTAGACACTATTAAGTAAAGGGTGTTTATCACCTATTTGTTAAAAAAGAGATACAACAGTTTTTGCTCTAAAAAAAAATCCTGTATTTCATCCGCTAGGTGACAAATTTGGCTGAGATCAATCTGATTTTTTGTTTTTTTTATTACTATTCACATGCATAGTAACAATGTTTAGTAATCTCATCCCATTTTTTACTATTTATCTCTTTTTTGCTATTTATTAGCACAATATTCACGAGAAATGATGATATGTTGGATCATAATCCAAGAGCATGTACTAGGGCTTGTAAATTTCTTTTCTATATAAGTTCATAGAAGGCTCAGCTTCATCTTTACAAATTTTCTTTATAAGTATGTCTTTAAAGCTAATGACTATTTGATCTATTAATATTAATATAAAATCCTTGCATAGGGTTTTTATATCCAATTAAGAAAATAAATTTAAACACCAGCTGGCACAGGATGAAAGCACAAGTATTGCAAAGCTTAAACTCTGGCTTCTCACATGTGTTCACCCATGACACCTATATTTGTCAAAAAAAAAAAAAAAAAAAAAAAAAAACTTCAACATTAGTTTACCTTACTAATTTATTTAAATAATATTATTTTATAATTAAATTAAAGAGTTGGTATAGCATTTATCTCCATGAAGTATATATATATATATATATATATATATATATATATTGAAGAGGAGGAGACAGAGTGCAGAAGCAAATAAAGTTTAGGACCCCACCACAAAGCTGTACCTTTTATTAATTTTCTTTTTTTTTGACTAATGTACCTTTTGATAATTGTAAAATGATAAATAACCATTGTCCACATCATCATACATTTGGCAAATATTTGAATTTTTAATTTAGATGTGACTTATTTGCTTTTGATTCTACTCATTTCTTAATTGTTGTTTAAAATCAAACTATGGAAAGAATTTCGCATATGATTGATGTTACACGTAACTGAAGTTATCTTGATTTACAAATTCATGTCACAATAAAACTGTGTTTAGTTGAAAATTTTAATATTTTAAAATATCAAACATCATTGAAATATTTTCAAATAAACACCAAATTTTCTATCACTTGCAAGATTTTAAAAATTCAATAACAAATAGCAAAGAAACTAATCACATTAATACATCACACCACATCATCAACATGCATGTTCCTTACTCTCCCAAAAATTAATTAATTAATTAATTAAAATTCAGCATCATCATCCTTTCCATTCTCTATCTATATTTGATTATTCTCTCTTTCACTCTACCAAAAGAAGAAAAAAAAAAATCTCCTACTATTTTAACAACAGTAAAAATATTTAAATTTTGCATGGCTCCTGCCAACTACTACATGCACCTTATCATTACCCAAATTATTAATTAATTTTAAAACAATCTCTCTATTCATTCTGTGTCAACATGCTTCCCATTCCTCTCCTTCCATCATTTTATATATATATATATATATATATATATAACCAGAGAAAGAGAAAGAAAAATAGAAAGAGAGTGGAAGATGATGTTCTTCTATTGGAGATTAATAATAGTTGCATTTTCTATTGTGATTTCAAGTAGTGAGGGTGGTGATGATGGTGATCATCATCATCATCATCATCATGAGGATAAAAATGGCAATGGCACTGTGCCATCTTCTTTCCCTGCGGTGATAATTTTTGGGGACTCAATCATGGACACAGGCAACAACAATTTCCTTCCAACAATTTCCAAGTGTGACTTTCCACCCTACGGCAAGGACTTCCCCGGCCACCGTCCCACCGGAAGGTTCAGCAACGGCAAAGTCCCCTCCGATCTCATCGGTACCTACCCAATATATATATTTTTTTTCGTTGTCATACTTTTATATCTTCTGATTATTTACCGCGATATTGAGCTGTTTACTCTATGTTTCGTCGAAATTTTATACATCAAAAATGAGTATTACATTTTAATGGACACATATTGCACTGTATATACATTAAAATTGAGTTCATAAATTTATTTAATTATTTTATTTAAGTTTTGAAAAATTATAAAAAAATTATATATATAATAATAGGACTCAAGAAATTGTTTTTTTTTTTTTTAATCTTATATGATTTTTGTGTCATCTTTAGCAATTTCACTGATTAATGTGCAAGTTAAATATGGCACACACTTGTTATATCTGTACCTTGGTTTTCATATATGGTGAGTTTTTCCCGGATTCAAGTGCCGTATGCCTAATCAACGGCTGCTGTCTGTTCATCATTGAGTGCTGATTGCCCAATCATATGGTCACACATATTCACCATTTATTTATTTAGTTTTTGGCCGTGAAGATATGTTAATTAATTTGCACTTAAGTTCTCAAGTACGTTTACAATCGTATCAGATATCATATTAATTCATATTATTTTAATGACAAAAATAAATAGACAAAGCTCTGCACTCTAAATCACACTTGCTTTTGGATGTGTACTGGTTTAAAATGAAGAATTACATTAAATGACACTTGATCATATATATATATATATATATATATATATATATATATATAAACTCACTTTCTGAAATTTCAGTCTCATAATTTAAGAACAAAATTTTTCAAAACACCAATGGCCTATTAATCTATTGATATCAGATCTCTTGAATAAGGTGTTTATTTTAGAGAGGATCCACTATCAAATTCCAAAACCCACACAAAGTGAAGGTACAAGTGTTTGTTGAACTTGCTTCACATCTATTTATCTTCTTGACTTCTGAGAGATACTTGTCACTTGTTTAACAAAAACGAAAAAAAAAAGAATCTGAACAAAAAAGATAGGCAAATAAATTAAAATAGAGTTAAGTCAATCCAATTCACTTCCCACCCCATGTCCTCTAATTTATTTATTTATTTTTTAATATTGAATTAACAAGTAATTACTTTTGTGTTATGAATGTGTCTTTAAAATTACAGCATCAAGATTGGGAATCAAAGAGTTTGTGCCAGCATACCTGAGCCCAGAACTTGAAAGTAAAGACCTCCCAACTGGTGTTTGCTTTGCATCTGGTTCCTCAGGATATGATCCCTTAACTTCTCAACTAAATGTAATTTTCTCTTTCCCTTAACCATTTCTCCAATCCTTAATTCATTTATATATAGGGTTTTTTTTTTTTGGCACATATATACTTCCCGGAAATCTTTTGATTTTTTTCATAAAATTCAATATATATATATATAAATTTTTTTTTTTGCCAATCACATTCTAACTAAAATCGATGAAAATTACAAAACAATTATGTATACATATAATTTTATTGTATTCTTTGTTCTTATATGTATGAACATCGGCCATCTCCAGGCAGTTCTAACCATGGATCATCAACTCGCGCTTTTCAAAGGCTACATTTGGAGGTTGCGTGACATTGTCGGAAAAAATAGAGCGAACACTATCATTGAAAAAGGCTTGTATGTGATTTCATCCGGAAGCAACGATGTCGCCAATACTTACTTCACTAGTATTTTAAGAAGTACGCATTATCGTTTTTCAGACTATGCTGCTTTTCTGGTTCAATCGGCCTCTTCTTTTGTTCAGGTAAAGTCTCCAACTAATAGGATGAGAAATTCAATCTTATACATTTCATAACTAATATGCGTATTTTACTCAAATTTTCATTTATTTTCCGTAGGACTTGCATCAATTAGGAGCTCGAAATATTGCTATTTTGGGTCTTCCACCTTTAGGATGTCTTCCGTCACAAAGAACTCTTGCTGGGGGATCATCAAGAGATTGTGTTCCTCAATACAATCAAGCGGCACAAGAGTATAATACTTTATTAATCAAAGAGCTACAATCACTTTCTAATAGGTTTTCAGGATCGAAGATCATTTATGTTGATATATATAACAAGTTGCTCGATATAATCCAACGGCCCAAACATTATGGTAATTCTCTTGCATATTTTATTATCATGCATGCCAGACATAAAAGTGTATTATTTTTCATATGCATCGTTTATCGATCTTGTGATATGACTATTTCTATCTAAAAATAATCACACACTTCAATTGAAATTTTTTTTTTTTATTTATTATGCACAAATTGCCATTAAAATTATATATTCTTATTTATTTATTTTTTTTGTAATAAAGCAAGATAACATACTAACATGAGGACATTCACAGGGCTTGAAGTGTCCACAAATGGATGTTGTGGGACAGGGAGATTGGAATTAGGAATACTTTGTAAACTAAGTGGGAAGACTTGCATTGATGATACAAAGTATGTATTTTGGGATAGTTTTCATCCCACACAAAGGACATATGAGATTTTGGTAGACCTTGTCATTAAAGAAGACATAGCACTCTTATATTGATGAGTGTCATATTTTATACAACTAATTTGACTACTTGTATGGCTTTTTCATTCCAACTTTGATTTTGAGCACACACTCCTGTGATATTTTGTGTACTTATAAATTGAGATTGATTTTTTAATGTTTGCTTATATTAATTAGTATGTTGCTATTTTTATATTCAAAGTTGTTGATATTATAATTTTTTCATGATTTTTTTTTTATTGCAAAACAAAGCTATGTTAGCTGTGATTTTGCTGGTTAAAATGGAGATCATGATTTATATATTTAAAATTTAAATTTAATATGCGCTTTGTTTTTAATAAGCTAGTAAAAATATCTTATTAAATATAATATAAACTGAATTCAATTTAACACAAAAACTAGCATTAGTTTCTCATGAATAAGAATAAATAGTACATATATAAAGAGAACAAAAGCTCTTGGATTGTTGATATTGCTATGTTGGTTGTTTTATTATCCAACATCGACATGAAGATATGAACTTAATTTGGTCTTGTCTTAAATTCTAAAAAATAAAATTTTAACTTTGGTTTAAATTTCTAATAATAGTAATCAAGTAGTAATTAAATATTATTTGGCAAGTTATTAATATTATAAAACCAAAAACAAAAAAAAAAACATCCAATTTTGAAAAAAAAAAAACTCATATCTCACATCATAAATCTAAAAATTAGAAATCAAGAAAATGAGCCCATATATTAGTGGGAATAAGCCCAGTACTGTAAAATCCATGGGCAAATGAGCACCGGCCGGCTTGCAACCAGGTAAAGGATTTTTATAACAGTAAAAAAATAATTAGTTTCTTTATTATTATTATTATTATTATTATTATTATTATTATTATTATTATTCAGTATTAGTGATATTACGATTAATTCTTATTGTGAAGTGTTAACAGTTTGACTTCGTTTAAAAGTATAGTGGAGGATTTGAAGTGTGTAGGTATGGCTTATTCACATTGTCAAATATATATTATTATTGTTATAGATGATAATGTTTAAATTTATCATTTTATCTGTTGATATTTTATAAATGAGCTTATATTCTGTAAAAACATCTATTGTGAAGTGATTGATTGTTTTATAAATTAGTTTGTATAACAGAAATAATTATATTTTTAGCAGAGTTGGGTAAAAATTTATTGTTTAACTCCCTCTTTTTTATAAACTAGGTTATAATATATAAAAGATATATTTTTAAAAGTAATAAAAATTTATTATTGAGCCTCTTGACTTTTTACTTAATCTCCTAAAAACATTTGTAACTATATGCCTTCTAAAATAAGTAAATCCCACTTTAAGTACCATCTTTTTTTAAAAAAAAAAAAACTACTTTCACATTGAAAAGATGGTAACTTTTTTCTCTTACTAAAAAAATTAAAAATAATTTTTTTACAATAATTTTTTTATGGAATATGGACAAACCATGTGCCAGAGATGTGTATGGAATTAATCTTGGATTAAATTTTTTGTAGGTCACTAAGTTTTGGACCTTTTTCATTAAGGTCACAATGTTTTAATTTGTATAAAAAATGTTACTAACTTTCGATTTTGTTTATCAGGGAGGTTACTCGCGAGTGAGCATAACCTTTCTGCTGACGTGGCTACCGAAATTTGCACAGTCAGCATTACGGTGCCACTCACCATGATGTCACCCATATGGCCAAACACCATTCTGCTGACTGTGCAAATTCCGGTAGTCGCGTCAGCAAAAATGTTATGCTCACTCGCAAGTAACCTCTCGAAAAAACAAAATCGAAAGTTAGTAACTTTTTTGATACAAATTAAAATATGGTGACCTTAATGAAAAAATTTCAAAACTTAGTGACCTACAAAAAATTTAATCCAATTAATCTTTTAACATATATATTTGTACCTTCACCCCGCACAAACAAAGGTTATGATGGCCATATATAAAAGGAGTTGTTGACTTTTCTCTCTATACTAATTGGGATGAGTAAACATATCTACTTTAGAATAAAAATAAATAAATAAATAAATAAATAATAGAAAAAAACCCACTGAAGCATCATTATTTTACAGGTTTTTGAAAAAATCAACAAGAGGATTTCTGTGCAACTGGGAAATTGGATGTGTTCTTATTTATTTATTTATTTATTATTAATTTTTGGGCACGGGCAACCTTCAAATTAAGTTTGTAATTTTCATGAGATACTCACCCAAAGCATGGCAGGCATGCCGCATGTATATATGTTCCTCAATTAATCTGATCATCACCTTCAACCGAGTTTTATAAATTTATGACTTATTTATGTACGTATATCTAATTTAAAAGTAGTTTGAGTTTTTTAAGTAGTTTTCAAAAAACACTTTTATATTATATATATACACACACACACATCAGTAGATACAGAGTGAAGTCAATTGTTTTTAGAAAATATGACAAACTAGCACCACTTACAAATCTATCAAATATTCAACTATATTTTGAGAAGAGTCAACCCTTCAATCTCTCATAAGCCATTTAAACTCATTACCATCTAGCTAGTGTGTTAATGGTTCAATATATATATATATATATATATATATATATATATATATATAGATTGCAAAACGTCTGTTAATATCTTTAATGTATATAATTTATTGCTTTGAACACACATGTGAAATGGTGTATGTGAGAGAATTATTGCCTCGAATATGCCATCATTTTATTATTATTTTTTTTGAAAAAGTGGATTAACCACGTGTTTTACAAAAAAAAAAGAACAATGAATCAGTTCACTAGCGGTGTAACTGACAAAACAACAGAAAAATAAAAAAAGGAAAAACAAACAAGTACTAACACGGAAAGTACAAAAAAAAAAACAAAGATAGAATTCCCTAGGAGCTTGGAGATACTAGATTGCGAGTCTAGATGACAGGGCTCGCTCCCTCCTCTGTTAAACTTGCATCGCTGGGTCTTGCGTGATGATTAAGAAATTCCAAGTTGCGTTTTGTTATAGCAACTGTATGGCTTTTTTGGCATTTGGAGCTGCGACAATAACATGTAAATGATTTTGGTAATCACAACAAGGTAATCATAGTATTTATCATTAAAAATGCATGCATTTCTTTCCAACCAGATGTTCTAAGTTATGGCCCTAATAATGAGATCCCCATCTTCTCTAACAGCATGAGGAAGCTGAGGTCTCCACCTTACCCACATGTCTTGCAGGAACAGTGGTAGATCAGGTAGGTGGAAGGCCTGAGTGAAAAAAATCCAAATGTGTGAGGACATTGGACCCAGTCATCACTTTATTCACTCTACACAAAATAGTTTGTTTTTCTCTTATCATTTAGTTTTATTTTATTTTTTACAACACTTGTATATGAAGATTACTCTTTTCTAAAATACATATGCAATAATAAGGAAACAACTATTTTTATGTTTTTTTTCTTAAATTTCTTCTAATATGTGTTTTAGAGAATATGACTCTACAATCATATACTGGATGGTTAAAAAAAAGGTAAAATTTTATTATTTAAAAAAATAATTTGGCATCATGCCACATCATCTTGTAGCCCAGCGGTATCTCGTGTCCCCTCGTGGGAGGAGACGCGAGTTCAATCCCCCCGAACCGCGCTCCCCCGTTCCAAGAGCGTGAGGACGTTGTAGGCAATCCCTCCGCCACGCGTACGCCCCTGAGAGTTGGCGCTTGTCGCCCTATCTCAAAAAAAATAAAAATAAAAATAAATAAATATATTCATTACGTTAATTTCAAGAATAAAAATAAACAAGAAAATTTTATTAATTTAATGATTTTTTTATTAGGTCGATAAACCGCCTTAATCACCATTGTGAGAGGGACTTGTTCCCTTAATATTTCACTTAGCAACTAAAAAGAGTTATATTTATAAAGTGATGTACAGAATAGAAAAACCTTTTATCATAATTTTATTTTTTATAAAAAATAAAAAAATAACTTGTTAATGTGGTTTATGATTGTGTTCCTTGGTATGTGGATTGAAAAATGAAAAATGAAAAATGAAAAGGTGGTATCTGAAAAAGAAATGAAGAAAGGGGAGCAGGCGCAGCCTCGGAAAGAAGGATCATGTGGAACCAACCCAAAACAAAGGACCTGCTCATGTTTCAAGTTGGCTAAACAACAAACCGGTCTGCCTTTGTGGACCCACATGGACATTTTAACAAGAAGCATGCGCCAATTTGGCCCAACCTGTAAGTAAGAAAGGAATGAACAAAGTCTTATGTTTTTAATACACCAAAATGATTTTCTTTTTTATTTTTTTTTCCTTTAAGGTGTCAATATGAAGTAATAATATATTCGTCACTCTTGTTCATGAGTTTTTACAATGTTTGATGGAGAAAATCTCAAAGTGTATATATTTTATTATCCTAAACCAACCATTGAAAAAGAATGGTCTTTTTTTAAGCAGTCATTTTTTAGTAGAATGGGCGTCACTAATGAACATAACTCTCTATCAATAAAGAAACTATAAAAAAATTGCACATTGAATTTCCCATTTAGGTAATTAGGTGTTAGGATCCAAGTTTTGTAGCCCTACCTTACCTTGTTGAGCTGAAGAAAAAATGCGAATGCTTGTGTGCACCAGGAAGAGATAGTCCTAATCGATCAAGAAAATTTTAAATGAATTTATGGCTAAAGTGATGTTTTGATTTGAATTTTTAATAACATGAACAAATCATCAGCCGCACCCATCATGCCTTAATCGCATATAGGAGAAAATCAAAATCTCGACTTCCTGTATAAGATTGGGCATCCGATGTGGCAGTTGATGTGGCGTTGAGACCAATTTAGTGATGAGCTGGTCGCGCCACATCAGCCCGTTCCAAAAAAAAGTTAGGTAACCCCATCGTTACAAAAAAAACTTCTTGACTACAGTGTTAAACTTTCAAAATTTTTGTGACCACCCGTGCAATTAACCCAACTATAGTGTTACAAATCTCTCAAACAAATTATAAAAGTCATATAATTAGAATTACTTTAAATCTAAACACTACGAAAATCAACTTCACTTAAAAAACAAATTAACAAAAAAAACAAACAGATTCTCACAAATACAATTATAATTCCTTCATTCATTTTAATTAAAAAAAAAAAAGAGAGAATAATACAGAATCAGAATCCATAAAAAAGAGACATTACCACCAAGCACAACAGAGCACAAGGCTCAAAAGCGCAATGATGCCTTCTGTGCTGACATTTCCAGCCAATTGATTAATCTTCGAGTACACTTGTCGGCGCAAGCCGTCCGACACAATCACAGCAGCCGCATGCTCCTGCTCGGCCTCCAGAGTCCAGGCGTGACAAACAAACCCATTAATTCATTCATTTCCTCCAAAACCAGACTCCATATATATATATATATACCATTTGAGGATCCGACCAATTCCATGAAACAAAATGGAATCAATAAAGAAGAAGAAGAACAGAGAAGAAGAGATAGTGGAAACAGCATTGGCAGCGGCTGGTGCTGCACTGTTAGTCTCTGGATTAAAGAAGCTGATTTCTGCTTGTTTTCTTTGGCAATGGCCATTGATGACAGTGACTGCTGCTGCTGCTGCTGCTCATCCTCCTCCTTTACTTCTTCTCTTACTCCATCTCACTATAGCTTCTATAGTTTTAGTCTCAGTTATCAATAAAAGTAGCAGAAATAAGAGAGAAGTTAAGAAGAAGAGAAAAAAGATGATGATGATGATGATGATGATGAAGAAGAAGAAGATGATGATAACAAGTTCATCAAGTTGTAAGCAGTTGCTAAAGGAGGAGGAGGAGGAGGAGGAGGAGGAGGGTGGAGGGATTGTTAAAGAGGGAGAGGAGGAGGGTGCAGAGGAGTTGAATGCAAGAGTGGAAGCTTTCATTACTGAATTCAGGAAGCAGCTTAGAGTGGATTCTTTCTCTTATAGGCAAGGCATTAGGACTGGGAGTGCTGGGGTTATGCTTCGTTAGTGTTCTCTTCTTTTCTTTTAAATTGAGGAATTGATGATATTCATATATTGGATGGAGACTTCTGCTTGATTCTCCTTTTGTTTCGGTTTGTATTTTATTATCAAAATATGAGGAAGTTAATTTGTTATCAGGAGTTTTATATATATATATATATAAGGACAAACTACGTAGCCTATACAGATTTAGGACAAGCTACGTATTCTTATCATGAGTTAAGGAGGTTTGTGTTAGTTTGAATTTTATTAGAATTAACTCAATGACAATATTAATCAAATCTGAATTGAAAATCAATTAAGTGGTTCATGACTTAATTTTAAATGTTCCATTCTTTCATTATTGCTGAATGCCCAGCTCCTTCAATGGGAAAAATTGAGATAAATTAGAAAAGTCCTTGGCTTTCTATCTGAGATTTCAATATCTCATAGTGCATATTTGAATATGGCTAGAAATAAGTTAAAAAATCAACACTTCTTCAAACTTGTAACATAACTTCAAATGATTCTTTTATAGGGTAAAATAAATGAACTTTTGAGAACTTTTTTTAATTAAAATTTTAATATGACTAACCCATTAAAGTTCACCTCATACTGCTCCGTGAATAATGAGACATGCTTTATTCCCCAAATAAGTAAAAAAAAAAAAAAAAAGAATATTAATGGAAAAGGAATAATCACCTACTTCCCAATGCAGATAATACCATTTCTTACCTTTAGCTTTTGAGATCTAATGACATGCTTCCAAACTATGTCCTTTATTTAGATTAGTTTTACACCCTGCCAACAACTTCATATATTAACAGCTTAACCTAAAAATTGCTTGTATGATTTTTGTATCGTGTCAACCACCGATGCCGCATGTCATTTATATAAGTTGCATGTCAACTTTCAATCTTTATTTAATCAGACTGCAATATATATATATATATGTATGTTAACAAAATCATATTAAAACTGCATATAAATATAAAGTTAATCTGTCACCAATTCGACTCAACGCAACACTGTTATTACTCTGGGAGTGAGTTGATATTCAAATATGTGATCTCATCAGTAGAGCACGAACATTTTTTTATGGGGATGGAGTTAATCTCATTTCAATAATTATTTTTATTAGTATATTGATTTTAACTAAAATTGATTATAAATTTTTTAATATCATTTTCAGGTCAGAAATAAAAAAAAAAATTAAGTTAAGGAATTCTACGTCTATTATCAAAACAATCTCAATTTTTGTGCCTCCTTCAGTACTCTAGGTAGAAGCTCTCTTTTAAATATAGCATTGAACAAATGATTCTTTTTAGAAATTGTTTTTTTTATAAATCACACCCTATTTTTTATTTTTCTTTCTTATCACTAATAGAACCACCTACCTAGTTTTGATGGTTTTGAGGGGATGTTATTTATTTATATATTTTTATAAAAGACAGGTATGTATAAAAGTGTACAAATTATAATAACTTAACGACTTTCTAGTACGCATCATAAGTGACTTCAAAATCTTTTGGTATGTAACCCTCGAAGAGAAAGAGAGTGTTTCTGTTTCTCATGCAAACCTCACACAATGGACCTTGTGTCTTTGCATTTTGAAGGACTCGAATTCGTTATCTCTTGACCACCAGACTTAATGATCACCATTGGGTTACACCCCAATTCGTAAATATTATTCTTTCTCATTCTGTGCCCTTTTACTTTTGACTTCGGGATTTTTATTTGTACTCATCTCCTTTTTTATGCACTTTGAGTGGCTTTTTGATTAAAATAATATTTTTTTTAAAATTAATTATCAAAATACGTATTTCCATAATTATTTACGGAAATGTGTATTTTTTATTTTTTTTAATAGTTTTTTTTTAAAAGTTAAAGGTCCCATTAATTTTTACTATTTAAATTTTATTTTTTAAATAAACCAGGGCCCCATTAGGTTTTTAATATTAAAAATTTATTTTTTTAAAAAACTGCGGGTCCCGGGATTTTTTAAATTAAAAAAAAATTTACATTCAAGCCCTTATCATTTCCATTAATTTTTCTTATAACTTATTTAGTCGGGGTTGTTGGGATGAATTATTGGTGGCATATGACATCTACCCCTTTCATAAGAATCATAGTATGAAATTGATCTTAACCATTCATTTGTTAGGTGGAGGCCTATATAAACCCTCCAAGTCCCTTTTGTAAAACCACACGAGCATTTCTGTAAGAAAAAAAATTATCAATATAGAGAGAAGTTTCCTTTTCAAAATTTTTGTCAATTTAGTTTTTTTATTTTCTTGCAAAATTATTTTATTTCTTTTACATTCAAGCTAGCAAAAATCATATTATTATTATACTGAGCAAAAGAGATGACCTTGGTCGAGAGAAACACCGACCAAGGGCCGCACGGACTCTTGACGAAAGAACAAGCTCCCACTACGGTTGCTAATTACTCAATCTTGATTAATGGACTCAGGTATGTTTTTTGATCCGTGTTAACCAGTTGACTTCCATATAAGCTTCCTCCGCTTTTTTAGTATACATATTTACTCTCACTAAACTCACATTTTTTTCATTTTCTACAATGGCAGAAAAATTACTTGCTTTGGTTTACTATAATGGTTCAATCACTACAAGTGAGGAGACATCAATATTTTCATCGGATGATCATTCTTGTTTTTATATTGAAAATGATATCTCTTTAGCCAATTAAAAAAGAAACATTAACGAAAATATAGAAATTACTGGTGATCGAATAATTACACATATCAAATACCGTATGCCTATTTCTTCAAGTCAAGGTAAGATCTACTATCGGTCTTTCAAATTACATAATGACCGAGATGTTCAGATGATGTTCAGTTGCCACCAAGCATTTCATGATGTTCATGTTATAAAATTGTATGTGGAGCCTGGTGTTGTGACTTCCACTGGTGGTTTTTCTCAACACCAAATTAATGGATATGACAACATTCCACCAAAAAGGCTTTCAACAGAATGGAGGGCATGGGATAATCTACAACACAATTTCAATTTCAATTTCCCTACTTCACAACAACCACCAAGCACATCAACACACCATAGAACCGAGGACATTGTTAGTCATGAAAATGAATTTAGTGAATATGGGAGTTCAAGCGGAGATGACCAAGATGAGGATAACTATACAGAAAATAGCCGGTACGTGACACTAATGTTTTCCATAGGCTTTTTTTGGAGTTTCCCTTCATGCGTGGAAGCTTTCAAATATTGTAAGCCGGTAGTGCAGATAGATAGCACACATCTTTATGGAAAATATAAAGGGACTTTGTTGATGGCAATTGCACAAGATGACAAAAAAATATTCTTCGAACTGTATTTGCCATTGTAGAAGGAGAGACGTTAGATGCATGGCGTTTCTTCTTAGAGCATCTACGAGCAGATATGACACCACATGAAGGCATATGTTTTATTTATGACCGTCACCAATCTATCAAAGGAGCATTTAGAGAAATTGATCGTCAGATGAATCCTCCTCACGCCTATCATGTTTATTGTATAAGGCATATATCTGCAAACTTCATGTGTCGTTTCAAAAATAAAGAAATGCAACAAATAGTTGTTAACATTGGTAAGTCATAAATCTAAATTTTGATAATTTCAATCTCCCATTATTATTATTATTCTTTTTAATAATTTCTTTTTGTTATTAATGTAGGTTACTCGAAAACATCTCATGATTTTAACTATTGGTATGGCATACTTCGAGACTTTGACATAGTGGCAACAAGGTGGTTAGATAACATACCGCGGGAGAAGCGGACTCAATCATTTGACAACGAAGGTCGACGGTATGGTCATATGACCACCAATCTAGCTGAATGTATTAACTCAGTGTTAAAAAGGACAAGGAACCTCCCTAAACAGCTTTAGTTAAGTTAACTTACTTTCAACTTGCTGAGTTATTTGTAAGGAAAGGTGCACATGCACAAACTCAGATTGCATCAGGTCAGATACTGGAACCGCTATATTTATTTATAGGCTTGAGACAATTTTTAATGTATACCATAAAGAGTTTCAGTCAATGTCAAATGAGAGATACTGGAACCCCTATAATGGTCCACGTCTATGTTCTGATCTTACAATGCGAATGCCACCTTCAAGACGTCCAAAAACCACCAAAATTCGTAATGAGATGGACATAAGAGAAGGTGGTCAACCAAAGCGTTATGGTTTATGTCGCAACGAAGGTCACAATCGTCGAAATTGTTCAAATACCGCTGGTCCAAGTCGTATGCCATAATGTAACCTAAATATTGTACTTGTTGAATTATTTTATAATATATGTAATTGTTGTAGTTCATTTAAAATATCAAGTGAGTTTGGTTTAGTTATGGGAGTAATTTTTATATGATAAAACTTTTAATGTTTAATATTTTGTTATTATAAAAAATATTAAAATTATTTATTTAAATTAATTAAAGTAGAAATAGCAGTGTAGAAGTGTAAAAAAAATAAATTATAAAAAACATTAATGGAAATGATAAGGGCTTGAATGTAAATTTTTTTAATTTAAAACCCCTAGTTTTTAAAAAAATAAATTTTTAATATTAAAAAACTAATGAGGCCTTGATTTATTAAAAAATAAAATTTAAATATTAAAAAAATAGTTGCACCTTTAACTTTTTAAAAAAACTATTAAAAAAAAATTACGTATTTCTGTAAATAATTACGGAAATACGTATTTTAGTAATTAATTAAAAAAATATTATTTTAATCAAAAAAGCCACTTTGAGTAGTGTATTTTTTATATTAAAAATATTTTAGAGAGCAAATTATGCCTGGAATTAGGGTTCATAGTAAAATGGACATAGGTTTTATTTTTAGTAGGCATGATTGTCTATAGAATAATGTTTGCAGATGGAACCAAAAAAACAGATAGGTGTCACTAGTGATTAAAGTGCTCTCTCGTGATGAAAGGCATGATTAAGGGAGTGGGATTAATCATTATATAATAATATATCTGCTATTTTAATTAATTATTATTCTTGTACTCCATTCATCCATATTTTCAGAATAATTTACAATAATTTTGGATCAGGACCTATAAGCTAAAATTTGTTCATTTTAATATTAATTTAATAAAAAAAATATAAATTTAAAAGTGAAAATTGCCAAAAAAAAAAAAAACCCCCTAAGTTGGAGAAATGGCCAAAAACACCAATTAATTTGGCAATCCCTAAAAACCCCTTCCTTTTAAACATAATGTTTTCTAACCCCCAAAGCATATAATGATGGTTAATAAAGTTATTTTTGAATTTTATGGACGAAATTGGCCATATCATGGGAAGTCGTGGCACTCCAACATCTTCCTTGTCATCGGCGTCGCCAACGGCGATATCCCCTCCCTCGCCGCCGACCCCGCCGTGGCCTCCCAATGGGCGGCCGCCAACGCACTCATCTACTTCCCAGCCTCCTCCATCTCCGTCGTCTCCGTGGGCAACGAGGTCCTCAGCTCCGGCGATTCCTCCCTCACTTCCCAACTCCTCCCGGCGATGCAAAACCTTCACTCCGCCCTCTCCACCGCCGCTCCATTTGTCAAGATCTCCACTGTCCACACCATGGCGGTGCTCGCCCAATCCGATCCCCCATCCACCGGCGCCTTCCACTCTGATCTCGTCCCCGTCCTAAAAGGAATCCTAGGGTTTCCAAGATCAACTACATGAACATGTTCGATGCCTAGGTCGACGCCGTGCGGGCGGCACTGGACGCCACCAGATTCCCCGCGATGGAGATCGTGGTGGCGGAGACCGGTTGGCCATATAAAGGCGATGACGGAGAGGTTGGAGCGAGCATTGACAATGCCAAGGCTTTCACCAGTGGGTTGGTAGCACATCTGAGATCCATGGCCGAAACACCGTTGATGCCAGGCCGTCCCGTGGAGACCTACCTCTTCGCCCTCTACGTCGAGAATCTCAAGCTAGGGCCGACCTCGGAACGCTCCTTCGGCTACTTCAAGCCAGATCTCGGTCTCTGTTTAACAAGTGATATCTCTTTGTTTAAGAATTGAGGTTTTTGTTTAAAAACGTATGTCTCCGTTTAAATATTGCGGTTTCTGTTTAACAAACTCGGCTCTGTTTAATAAGTGATATCTCTCGGTTTAAGAATTGAGGTTTCTGTTTAAAAACTTATATTTCCGCTTAAATATTGCGGTTTCTGTTTAAAAAACTCGGTCTCTGTTTAACAAGTGACATCTCTCTATTTAAGAAATGAATTAAAATGGTCACAAAAAAACACTTGAAACCTCACAACTTAAAAATCTAATTGGATCAAAGAATGTGATCAGGTCCCAATGACATCATGATCATCTTGGTCAACTCAAATACATTAATGACGATTCACTTTACATGCAAAAGGGAGAAGAGTTTTATTTAATGTGATCAGGTCCCAATGACATCATGATCATCTTGGTCAACTCAAACACATTAATGGCGATTCACTTTACATGCAAAGGGAGAAGAGTTTCATTTAATGATACTTTAAAGCTTCACATTCTTTAAAAACCCTCATCATTGAATTAAGGTTTTTATTTAAAAATGTATGTTTTCGTTTAAATATTGCGGTTTATGTTTAAGAAACGCGGTCTCTGTTTAACAAGTGATATCACTCTGTTTAAGAATTGAGGTTTCCTTTTAAAAACTTATATTTCCGCTTAAATATTGCGGTTTCTGTTTAAATATTTCCGCTCAAACACATTAATGACGATTCACTTAGCATGCAAAGGGAGAAGAGCTTCATTTAATGTGATTAAGTCCCAATGACATCATGATCATCTTGGTTAACTCAAACACATTAATGACGATTCACTTTACATGCAAAGGGAGAAGAGCTTCATTTAATGCCACTTTAAAGCTTCACATTTTTTAAAGACCCTCATCATTGAATTAAGGTTTCTATTTAAAAACGTATGTCTCCGTTTAAATATTGCGGTTTATATTTAAGAAACGCGGTCTTTGTTTAACAAGTGATATCTCTCTGTTTAAAAACTTATATTTCTTCTTAAATATTGCGGTTTCTATTTAAATATTTCCCCTTAAAAACATTAATGATGATTCACTTAACATGCAAAGGGAGAAGAGTTTCATTTAATGTGATCAGGTCCCAATGACATCATGATCATCTTGGTCAACTCAAACACATTAATGACAATTCACTTTACATGCAAAGGGAGAAGAGTTTCATTTAATGACACTTTAAAGCTTCACATTCTTTAAAAACCCTCATCATTGAATTAAAAACGTATGTCTCCGTTTAAATATTGCGGTTTCTGTTTAAGAAACGCGGTCTCTGTTTAACAAGTGATATCTCTCTGTTTAAGAATTGAGGTTTACGTTTAAAAACTTATATTTCCGCTTAAATATTGCGGTTTCTGTTTAAATATTTCCGCTCAAACACATTAATGACGATTCACTTTACATGCAAAGGGAGAAAAACTTCATTTAATGCCACTTTAAAGCTTCACATTCTTCAAAGACCCTCACCATCTCCCATGCAATGCATGCATGCAAACAAACAACATCATGGCAAGCTTTGTTCTCCTTGTAACAATGGTTGCTTCTCTTCTCTTTCATGGATGAGGCATGTGGCCTCGATCTCAACTCCTGGGGTGACCCCCCGAAACCATCCCTGGCTGATCCGGTGGAAGCCCTAGCCACGACCCCTTCAAATTTGGAAGAAGCTGATCGTGCTGATGCCGGTGATGATGCCGGAGGTGAGTGGCAGAGTGCTGAAATTGATGGTCAACAAGAAGATGGGGGTGATCTGAAGATGGAGATGATGGAAGAGAGAAGTTTGGAGTGCGGTGAAGTGGTGGCCGGAGTTCGTGCCGGCAGTGGAGAGGTTGGTGATGTTGATCGGTTGGAAAAGGATGAATCTTGTGATGACGTGGAGATGGTAGTTGATGTTCGTGGTGGTGAGGTTGGGAGTGCTGCTGGGAAAGTTGTTTATGGGTTGGAGATCAGTGATCAAGTTGAGGAAATTGAGGAAGGAAAGGGTCGAGGGTTTCTGTTTAAAAAAGTATGTCTCCGTTTAAATATTGCGGTTTCTGTTTAAGAAACTCAGTCTCTATTTAACAAGTGATATATCTCTGTTTAAGAATTGAGGTTATGTTTAAAAAAGTATGTATCCGTTTAAATATTGCGGTTTCTGTTTAAGAAACTCGGTCTCTGTTTAACAAATGATATCTCTCTGTTTAAGAATTGAGGTTTCTTTTTAAAAACTTATATTTCTGTTTAAAAATTTGTGAATACTGCTAAATGTATTGTTATTGTCACAGGCTTGTGATTATGGTAGTAAATCTAGTTAATGGCGATGCTACTTGACACCGGTAGTGTAGATCTTGATTGAATTCCAACGACAACATCATTTGATAGGGTTTTTGTAATTTCCTGATCGCAAAGACACAGATGAACAACCAAGAACAAAAAGTTTTGGGGAAATCAGAATTTTATTAGGGTTTGGAAGAACATTATATGATATACCATACAACTCTGCGAAGCACAACATAGTCGACTCGCCACAGATTGAAGACTTGATTCAAGGCATCCTAGACAATTTTGTTTTGTTTTACATTTTAGTATGTGTACACGATCGAAATAGTTTTTCGATTGTTACGATTTGTTTAATGTTTATAATGTACCGTTTCCCTTTCATTTGATATGGTTGCAGTTTTACAAATGAAATTTTCATTTAAAAAATGAGTTTTAGTTTAAAAAAGTATGTCTCCGTTTAAATATTGCAGTTTCTGTTTAAGAAACTCGGTCTCTGTTTAACAAGTGATATCTCTCTGTTTAAAAATTAAGGTTTCCGTTTAAAAACTTATCTTTCTGCTTAAAACTTTGTGAATACTGCGGAATTTATTTTAGATATTTGGATAAACATAAAAAATTTAATTCTATTTTATTTAAAAAAATTTAAAATTTAATAAATGTTATTATATATTAAGATTTTGATCATTGATACATTACTATCAAATATTCTAACATTCATGAACATGAATTTAACATCCATTTCAATTGATTGCATATATATAAATAGATGGATCATGTGAAAGAATATTAATTTTCAAGAATGGATTTAGCTTGTTGTTTTTTTGGGTATTAAGATGTTTAGGTTGTTCAATGGTTAACTAGTGTGATCAAAATTTTAAATAGAAACATAATAATTTAAACGGAAAAGACTGTTTTAAATGAAAACTTGATTGAGGTAAACAGAGACTGCGATAATTAAATAATAAGACAAAAAAAATGCACACTCGTATGCATAAAAGATCAGACATGATGTGATTGGGCGATATTTTTTCCACCATTTGTAAGGGCAAACATGAAATTTCATAACATGGACCCACTTGAAGTGACTGATAGGGGGTGAAAATGAATGTAAACTATAAAGGAAGGGCTGCTCGGGTATGCAAAAGTTTGAGGGGGTTTTTAGGAAGTTTTGAAATTCCCGAAGGTGAAAAGTAATTTTCCCAATTTAAAATTTTAAAAATTCCTATTTATCTAATATTTAGGAAGAAATTAATGAAAAATGTTGAAAACAAACCAGCATAACTTGTAAACTAAAAATGCAGAAGTGAACGCATCATGTCATTTCAAAGTTTGAGCCAAACACCTAATTAATTATACAAATAAATATATTTAATAGATATTTTAAGATATCAATATTACAAAAAAAAAATATTAATTCAAAATTTTATTTGAAAACATTTGCTTCCATATGTATTAAGTAAGTATAATCCATTCTATATGAAAAATATTTTTAATGAAACAAAGTTTCAAATTTTATTTTCCTTAATCTAACACATACCAAGAGATTTTCTTCTCTAAAATACAACTAATGCTTTATACTAAAAATGTTGCTCATGCCTCCTTAATTTCTTAAATGGATATATCATTTTTGTAAAAAATAATATATAGAGGTTAATTGAGTCAAACAGAAGGGAGATGATTTTTCCATAAAATATTCACATAAAATATTTTTTTTTTGGGATGATTTAAATTTGAATATCAAAACTAAGCAAAATAATGGTATAACTTATAAAATACTGGTTGAGTTTTCTATTGAGCTCTACATTTATCAACATCCATTTTGTTTTTTTAATAAATGGCGCTTATTATCTATTTGTTAAAAAAAAATTACTGGTGAGAAAAAAAAGTATGGAAAAGAGTTGCTCTACTCATCTTGGCTCTGAGGGGCCCTTTAATCAATCACCGCTAGTGAAGGGACACGCGGTGGCAGTGAAGCGGTGCACAAATTTATCTTTATATATATATATATATATATTTTAAAAGATTTATTATTTATTATTTACGTATTAATAAAATTCAATTTAATTGCAACGCCGTGAAAAATTAAAGAGTAGAATACATGTCGTTATAAAATTAAACGGGTGACGTGGACTGCCAGCTGTCACCGTTACTCTTCGCGCTGACAGTTAATGGCGCGAGCACGCTCTCCTTCTGGGCCTTCTCCTCCGTCTATTTGCCTCCAAATCTCCTTCTCTCTTCTCGCAAGCGGTGCGGTGTTTATCACTTTCGCAAGCCAATGCCTTCTGTTCCTCCTTCTTCTTGTTCTTCTTCGCTGAAATAGAGAGAAAATCCAGCAGAAATCTCAGCTTTTGTTCTTTTTTATTGAATTTTTTTTTTCAAGAAATCATAAAAAATTTGGATTTTTCTGGTGAAATAGTGGCTTCTGAATCAAGTGTTGTCTTTGCTTCGCTTATAATGCTCCCAAAGTGTTATCTTTTCTGGGATTTGGATATATAGATCAGGGAAAAGCGAAGGAGAGAGAGAAAGGGGGAGCAATGGCAACGTGGGATCAGCTTGGAGAGCTGGCAAATGTGGCGCAGTTTACGGGGCTGGATGCTGTGAAGCTCATTGGAATGATCGTTAAGGCGGCGGCGACGGCAAGGATGCACCGGAAGAATTGCCGGCAATTCGCGCAGCATCTGAAGCTTATTGGGAATCTATTGGAGCAGCTGAAGGTTTCGGAGCTGAAGAAGTATCCTGAGACTCGTGAGCCTTTGGAGCAGCTTGAGGATGCGTTGCGCCGATCTTATGTTCTTGTGGATAGTTGCCAGAATCGGAGCTATCTTTATCTTCTCGCCATGGGATGGAGTCTCGTGTATCAATTTAGGAAGGCGCAGAGCGAGATCGATCGGTATTTGAGGATTGTGCCACTGATTTCTCTGGTGGATAATGCCAGAGTTAGGGTGAGTTTTCCTTTTGCTGCATTTCATTTGATTTCTCTTGCAATTGTTTGTGTTTGGATTTCATTTCTTTGGGATGTTCTTTGGTAATCAACTTGATTATTGTTCTCTGAGGCGGGGGATTTCGAATAAGATTAATTTATGTTCTGTTTTAGTTCGTATGGCAGGTGACGTTGAAGAGAATTGGTTTGTGATTTTTTTTCCAATATTGATGTTTAATTTTCAATTCTTTGGTATGCCTATGTGTTGATTAGATTCTGGTGTTTTGAGGTCAGGGATTTTCTGGCTGAATTTGACTCGAAGTTTGGTAATTCCTGAAATTGGTGGTTTGAATAAGATTAGTTTATTTTTGTGGGGATGAGGCTGGGGTTGCAATAGTACTCCTTCTGTTTGAGCTCTTAAGGTTGGTGAGGATGCCTTGTGATTTATTGATGAGAGAGAGCATTTAGCAACAAATTTGGTTTTTGTGTTGCTATCGTGGGTCCAAGGGTAGAAGAGGTGTTGGGGATTGTTGTTGCCTTATAGGGTAATAACTTTAAGCAACTTGATAAGCATATGAGATCTTGTCATACGTTCTGATGGAATAGAAAATGGAAGGTGGCTATGATATCTGGTGGCCATTTACCAAACTAGAATGTCTGATCCTTCCTACGAGGTTGCTTTCTACCATGACAATGACTTAGGGCTTGCAAAATTGGTATTGGTGACCACTTAAATTAGCTTTTTTTGAAGGTGAAAACTAGGCACCTTTTTTTGGGGTCATCTGTTTGGAATCTTTATTTTGTTTTTGGGATTTTGTGTGAAAGAAAGATATTGGACGTTAATGATCTTAAGTTGACTAATGAAATGCGGAAAGAAATGTGTGAAGCCTTGTCTTGTGGTTTGGCATTGAGGATGCGTGAAGTTCATAACATGGTTCATGATATGGATTGTTATGTTGTCAATAATAGAATGTGCCCTTTGGGAGACAGGACAGGTTCAACTTCATTTCTCACTGCCTAGTTTGGAATCTTGAACAATGGAAGTATTGGGCATACTGCATGAATGAAAGGCGACAATTATGTGTAGAACCGAAAAAGAAAGAATGATAAATATTGATTATAGATTTTCCCTCAAATATCACAGATCACATGTGAGACAAAGTCTGTTGACTCTTGAGTAGACTATGTGGCCATGCATTGATCCTGTATTCAAGCCTATACCACAAGCGTTGACGACACCCTTATATAAATAATAGAAACCACTTTAAATACTTCTATGTGAGCTTGAGGTTAGATTTTTCCTACATAAATATGAATAATAGAAACCACTTTGGATTCTTCTATGTGAACTTGAGGTTAGATTTTTTAACTACTTCATCAGCAAGCTTATTCCAAAGCTTCTATGTTTAGCTCATGAAAAATCATTAGTTAATTAATATATGCTATACATATGTGTTAAAGGAAAAGCTTGACTACTATGTTGAATGGTTTTGTGTTGTTTGCTTAAGAGGTTTACTTGTGTCACCCTTTCTAATACATGGCAGGAAAGGCTGGAGTATATTGAAAGGGATGAATGTGAATATACATTTGATGAAGAGGACAAAAGAGTCCAGGATGTTATACTTGATCCTAATCCTTCAAAAAATCATTCTATGGTGCTCAAAAAGTCCCTTTCCTGTAATTACCCAAACTTGTCATTGAATAAGGCACTTCAGAAAGAAAATGAGATGCTGCAGTTAGAATTGCAAAGGTCACAGGCTAACATGGATGTTGGTCAATGTGAAGTGATTCAACATTTGCTTGGAATGACGGAAACTGTGGGCTGTTCATTATCAGAGAAGGATTCAGATCTCAAATGTTCCAAGAAGATAGAGCCAGAATATTTAGATTCAAGTCATGATAAAGTGTACAGTTACAATGGAAATTACGAAAGCAAACACACTGAGCCTTATATGTCTTCAAGGTCAGATTCCACTGCTTTTTTTGCAAAATGTATCCTAACGAGTTATGCCGTCTTTATGTAATAGATTTTACAAGTTGCTCTGTTTCTCTAAGAGCATATATAAGATTGTTACCTTTATTAAAGTTCATAAACATAATTGATAACTGTTTTGGAGTTCCTTTGCTAGATACTAAATTAAATGTCTTATTGCATGCTTGAGCTTCTTGCAGAAATGCTTCTCCGGTTTCATCACATGGGCATGCAGAATGGCATTCCGATCTGCTTGATTGCTGCTCAGAACCTTCCTTGTGTAAGCCATTTTCTCCGACCTGAAATTTGGCATTATTTGTGTATGTCAATTTCCATCCTCAAGTTCAAGTCTGCAGATATTTTGATTTTGGTTCTGGTTTTGCAGTATCCCATATATGCAAGTCCACTCTCTCAGTAGGGTTTTGCCTTAAATCTAAAAAGTCAACACAATTCATTTGATTGGAGATTCTTCCATTCGATGTCTGTGAATTTCGAATAATGAATCACATGAATATAATAATGATGGACACCCACACCATGTATACCTAGCTATTTTCCCTATATATACATTATTATGAGTAAAATGGTCACAAACTAATTGTGTCTTTAAGCTAGTCTCAAACTTACATCTGACTGATCATGAAGACCAGCATAGTAACTACCGATAGCACATGTTAATATATCTTTGAATGAAGATCATTTTGACATCTGTCTACTGGGAAAGAACCAACTCTTCAACATTTCACTTTCAGAGGAGCTGCCCTGTGATGCCATTAAGCAATTGTGGAATGATGAGCAACAAAAGGACATAGTAAGCACCATCTTGTGAAATATTAAACTCCTTCCTGTGCCAATGTCATAGAACTTCTCTAAAGCTTTATCTTTTATTGTTTTCCTTCGCTGCTTTTTGGGTTTTTGAGTGATAAGCCTTTTACTGTTGCCAATCCATGAAATGATTCTTCTCATCACAAGAACTATCTGATTCTCTGTTAAATGTTTAAAAAATATAGGTAATCTTTTATATATTCTCTATGGTATAATTGCATACTCTTGATAACATGTTGCAGGCTTGAAGACTTTCTTTTACCCATGCGGCACATTCTCTAAGATAGCTACAACGGCCTACAATAAACACATTTGTATGTAAAATGAGCTTATTTTAATTACTTAACATTTCTATTTTGATCTCTGCTTTTCTAGGCAAAGCGGCCATTAGTGACATGACATTTATCTTATAATTGATTGCTTACTATCTTTATTTTATCTTGTCACTGACAAAGCAGTTACTGTCTTTGTACCTCATCTTTTCATCCTTCTAGGGGGATTTCTCTTCTTGTAGTTTTTCCTAGACTTTATTTAGAGGTTGAAATTATTTTCATGCAACTCAAGTTCTTCAAACTTTTCCTGCATCAACTTTTTTCTTTGGATAGCAAGGTAATTATAATCTTATACTAGAGAAAAATCAATATTCGATTTAATATAAACTCTACCTTGGTCAATCATATGTAGGAGCAGATTGGGGCATGACAAATTACTGGGATCGTAGACCTTGTAGAGAACGTGATAATATGAAAATGGAAACAATAAATTAGAGGATTCCATAAAAGATTTATTTATTTTTCAAAGATACATGAAATTTGAAGTGCTGATAGGTTATTTTCTCTTCAGCTTCAGCAGAAGCCTGTAATGACATAATGGCATATTCATTGATACTGTCATGTTGCTGTTACACCTGTTGTGTCAGAAGGAAGCTGCGCAAGAAGTTAAACATCAAGGTAATCATCTTAAGAGTTCATCTCTCTTACAAAATCATGCTGCATGATTGGCGTCAAACCATGTTCTCCTAGGTCTACAATTTCACTTCTCTTGTTTCATACACACATTTATTTGAACTGAAGTCTCTGTAGAGGACATCTATGATTACTATTGCTTTTGTTTCATTAATATTCACTTGTGATTCTGTTTCCTTCTAGCTCCAGTCTCTAATGTGAAGGACACCTACTCCCTCTGTTTTGGATTATGTGTTCTAGTCTTATGCAGGGAGCGGAATTGTGATATGAGTTGATTGTTTGGATCCATGCATAATCCCCTTTCCCAAAATTAAAAAAAAAAGTCTTATGAGCTTCAAATGTGACAACAGTGCTTGTTCAGTGATTTATTTTATGTGGTTGTTGATTTTTAAATGATGTCGATAGCAATTAAGCCTTGTGCTGTTAGTTACAACGCAAATTTCCATACATGTCATTGGTTGCCTTTATTGTGCCTTTGCTGATGTGCTTGTCAGGGAGGGTCTTGTGATGATTTCCTGTCACACCTCATGTGTTGTTGCTGCTCACTTGTTCAAGAATGGAAAGAAGTAGAAATTCGCGGTGCCTATGGTATGTTGTCTATGTATTAATCTCAGCATCTACCATGCTATAAGACAACTGTATTTGAAGTCATTAAGCCCCCTACAACAACTTGCTTACTTCCATATAGCACCATAGGATCACCGCCTTCGCCCAGTTAATACAGGAAAGTATTATCATAGTCCACAACATATAACTGACCTTTATCTTCTCCCTCATTCTTACATTAGTCAGATCTAATTTCATTTCAAATGTGACTTAATCTCCTGTTTAATTTGACAGTAATGGGATTCTTTTGAATAATTTTTGTGACTATGAAGAAACTCAGATATTCATATAGTTTCTGTTATTTTATTGCTGTACCATAGTTTACCTTGTTGAATGACTATCTACCCAACATTTTTCTTTTTTAATTATCATATGCACATGAGCAACTTATTTGAATCTATTGCGAAGTTATTAAACTATAACATAAATATAAACGAGTTACACTGGAGCATCATATAAAATGTGTAACAATCACATTCTCACTCTCATGGTTTTGTGAACTGTTGAGAACTAGTGTTGATATCACAATCAGAAACTTCCAGCCAACGGACTGGAAATGAACTATGAATAAGTTATCAGAATTTGATTGAAGCTTCAGTATCCATTGATGAGTAAGTGTATTTCGGTGTTTATTTCTAGGTGTGGAGAAGACAAAAACAAGCCCACCTCCATCCCAATATATGGAGTCATAATGGCTTTCACCGATGAATCAGAACGGTAATTTGGAGCTGCAACAATTTGATTTTTCTGTCAAAAATCCCATTGATACAGTTGCAGGATGATAAGAATGCCTTATTGTATTGTATTGTATTGTATTGTATTTTGCTGTATATTCATCAATGAGCTCTTTGGGTAGGTTCTCTTTGTACATGGTGTGCAACCAAGTTTGTGTGTCATAGACCATATCTCATATTGAATTGATTTTTTTCTTTTTTTTTTTGAAAAAAAAATTACAATTGTGAATTTATCATGGATTTTGTTATGGTCGATGCCATGGCAAATTGTTCTTGATTGGAAAGTCCTGACAATATACCTGCAATTAAACATCAAGAATTAGCTCACAAATGAAATACCTAGATTTATTGTAGAAATCTCATTTTGTTATGCCTCTTTTTATTTTATTTATATATTTATTTATTTTTGAGAAAGTGGGTAAGTCTTTATTCACAAGTGATTCCATCTCCCAACCTTTTTATCTGTTTGGGATAACAAATTTTTTTTGAAAACATAACTTTGTTCTATGAATAGTTAAATTTTAAAATAAAAATCAGCTATAAGAAATATATAAATTATGTTATTAATACATTCATGATTTATCCCTTTATCCAAAAAAATTTGTAAGTTATTTCAAAAGTACAATATTTTCACAGTACATATGAAAATTTTCAAAATTGCATATATATATATATATATGGAAACATTTTTTTAATTTTTAAAATGACATAAGCGGCTGACCGTTAGATCTTTTTTTACCATTTTGCCCTCCTTGCATAACCCTATAAATTCCCGCCATTTTCCATCTCCGCTCCATCTCTCGTTGTCACTATTCTCCGATGATTCTCTTCGGCAAGGGAGAAGCGATCGAAGCTCTAGGGTTTCAAGTAAGTCTCTTCTCCCAGTTTCAAATCTTAACATTTTGAGATCCGTTCTACACCTCGCTCTTGTTTTAGATCGATCCCCTATCCCTTTTCCGTTTTGCTCGCCATTGACACAAACCCTTCTCCAAATCGCAAACCCTAGCTCCGATCTCCGATTTCTCTTGTCTTGATCGCAGATTTAGCATGGATAAGATGGCGGGACTTAGATCTTGTCATTCTATTGAGGGATTCTTGATTGCACTTATATTTGGTTCTTTTTTGTTCCATGTTCTTAATTAATGTTGATTTTCAGGATTAATATTATCTAGGTTGATCTTGTTATGATTTTACATTTTTTTTGGGATAATTTAGGGATCACTTATTTAATTTTGTGTGTGTCCTAAATTGATTTTGGGGTTGATATCGGTCCTAAAACGAGGGCAAGAAGGATAAAATTTGAGGTGCTCCACAGTTTATTAGGTTTTCTATTAATCAGTTTATCAGATTTCTATTTTCGTTCTCATGATTTGCTTTTACATTTTCTTTGGATTTCTTTTTGAGATGGTTTTAGATGAAATATATATGTTGGCTAACTGGATCTTCTCATCATCTCATTTCCTTAGTTTGCTTTAAATTTCTTGATGGATTTTGTGTTGGTACTTTCTTTATTTTCTTGAATTGATTTTAAGGTTTACAGGTGATTAAAAAATGAGGGCGCTGAGAGATGAAATAGGCGCTGGATTGATGATTTCAGGTATGAGGTTCTATTTAGGTGGAAATTTTTATATCATAAATATTGTTTTTGTTATATTGTTGTTATTATTATTATTATTTTTTTTATAATAATGACATCCCTTGTTAGGTTGGTTTTGAAGATGCCATGGAAATTCATTAGACAGTTTTCTTCATTCTCTTATTGGTGTTTTTTTTTTTGTCAAAAACAATATTTTTTTTAATTTATTTTGGGGTTGTTTCTGTTGCTATTATTGTATTATTGCATATTTCTTGTTCAATGTTTGTTTTTTTAAAAACAATTCTCCATCTATTTATTATTTTCATTGGTATTTAGTAGATTTAATGTGTGTGTATATATATATGCTATTCTTTCCAGTGGTGTCGTGTTACTTGTTTGTGATTATTTTAAGAGACTTTTAAAAAAAATTTCATTTTCTGAGTATATTAAGAAGTTTTAATAGAGTTTTTGCATTAATTTTTTTTGTAATTATTTGAGATGAATCTAGCTCCCATTTTATCACTTGGATATTATTTATGAGCTATTAGGAATGTGATACTATTTCATGATAGATGTTAAATAATGAAGAGGTATTTAGGTGTCAATTCCTAGGATCTTGTTGCATTTTTATGGATGATAATGAAAATTAATAGTATGTTCGAAGTAGCATATGTTTTTTTAAGTTACCACTGTTAAAATTTATTTAATAATTGTAGGTTTTTCTTTAACAGGTTCAATTGATTTTTTATTTTAGAAAGGAGTAATCACACAGATAATGATTGAACTAAAGCCATTTGATTAAATAATACTCACAAGGATGAGTGGTCATTCCTCTTTGCTCTCCAATCCCTCTTAGTATAAAAAATATACACTATGATATAATAACAAGACTTCAGTGAGTATCTCTTGTTGCTCATGGAGTAAAGTGGCAATTTATCATTTTTGGAAATTAAATTAATCGAAATCCTTAAATCGACCATTTATAATGCATTTACTGGTAGGAATATTATTTGTTGTGGCTGCAAGTTTAACATTCATTTTATTGATCATTATATAAGTTATGAGTTACTAGAATAGTATACAGACACGTTTTTTACACTGTATGTTACTGTGTAATGATCAATGGATTGGATTTAGTTGCAAAAATGGCTATAATAGATAATAGTGGCTGCATCTGTCAATTTAAATCTATTTTCTTGAATATGTTGGAAGAATTTATCAATTTTTTGAGATTTTTTTTTTTTTTTTTTTTTTGTTAATAGGGTTAATATAATTTTTTATTAGATATTAATTCTTGTTTATTTTGATATTGTGCATTTTGCTTCCTTTTTTCATATGATGCTACTTTCAGTACTTCTGATTTTATAATCTTGCTTGGTTTGGGGTTTTTTCTTTTTGATTGATGCTTGATCATGTGCTAGGTCTGGCTTGATTTGGTGTCTTGCTTCTTTTTCCTATGTATGTTTCTCTCCGTTCTTAATTTGGGTGTTTAGGTTTTGGGAAGGAGAAATGCGCTCCTCATCATGGAGTACATTTGGGCATGTTCATAGAACTATGGTAGTTAAACTAGAGTACATGGTGTCAACTTTTCTAGGTAATTTAGATGTCAAATTTTTCTTCGATTGTAGTATACTTTGCTTATTATGGGGTTTCTTGAACTTGCTTACCTGTTCTTTTGGATATTCGCCGGAATAAATTGCTAGGAATCAAAGAGTTCTGTGTGAAAATTGAATTTCTTTTGGAGATCGATAATTTTTTGTGGTTTTATTGGACTTGTTACTATATCCATCTTTTGTTTTAGATTTTTGTTAGGTGTCTACTTGATACGCTTGGGGCTGTAGTTGCAAAAACTTGAGGATGACAATGATCACTGGGAAATTCTTCTACTTGCTAGAAAGTTTGATCTCAAGGGATGTTTTCAATGCGATATAAAGAAATATCATAATTGATTTCTTCAAATTAAACAATTATTTCAACTTATGACTTCTTATGTTCTTGATACACCTATTGTAACAAAAGAGAATCATAAATAATTACCATAATTCTCTTGAACATGCCCAAATGAAATAAATTTTCTAGAACCAAGTATTATAAGTATGTTTTTTTATGTTTTTTATTGGGAGGGGTTCTTTATTCTTACTCAGCTAAAGATAACGACTTTGACGACAAGATGGTAGTTCTCTAAGAAATTTATTTCTCTAAGTTTTGTACATCTTCATGTGTTGAGAAGCTCATGCTTTTCAAGAAATCTATTTCTCAAGGTTTCCTTTATCTTCAGGTGCTTTGAATCTATGGCTTTCATTGGAAGAAATTACAATACTTTGATTTCTTCTGATTTTATTGTTGAGTAGCATGCTTCAGTATGTCTCCTATGACTTGTTAACATGCCATTGAAATAGCAAAAAAAATGTTTAGTTGTCACTTGTTGGATTTTATTTTTACTATTCTGCCTTTCTTTGGTCGCTCTCTGTGAATACCTGCTCAATGCCTCTTTCACAACTTCCTCAGGCTCGCTCCCTCATTGTTTCTTTGTGGTCATGATTCCCAATGCCTTCTCTGTATTGCTCATCATTGACACAAACTATTTGCCGAATCGCATAACTTCGTTCCAATCTCAGAGTTCTCTCATCTTGGTGGCCTATTTAGCATTGAAAATATGCCTGGAATTGGATCCTGTCATTTCATCGCTTCTATTTTGTTTTTTTTTTTAATTTCTTGATTAATGTCTATTTTCAAGATTTGGGATTGATCTTGTGCTTTTATGCTTTCTTAGGATTTTTTTGTTTTCTATGAATTTTTTTGATGAATTTTATTTTGGCATGTTCTCTGCCTTTTGAATTGATTGTAGGGTTGATAGATGGCATGAAAACGAGAGTACGGAAGGATGGAATGGATGCTGGATGGATGATTACAGGTATGATGTTCTTTTGTAAGGTCTTTTAATGACTAATCAGTTCTTAGGTTTTTCCTAATTTCCTAGTAGTACATTTAATTGGAATTTTTTAATTTGTGGGGGTGTGTGTTGTAATTCTTTTTGTTCAAGTGTTATTGTTTGAGATTTTTTATAAAATACACTAACTATTTATTATTTTTTTAGGTTATTAGTGTATAATGCGATTTTTATATTATAGATAGGTATGTTAGCTTTCTTGGTCGTAGATTTATCTGGTTGCATAATTTAATAGAGTCATATTAGTCCTTGAAGCAAGGATGATGTTCAACCAAAATTTATATATAAACACACGCACACACACATATGGCTAGTGTACAAGAGAGCTTATATTTGCTTGTGTTGTATTATGAACATATCAATTGGCATATAAACAAGCCTGACTTGATGTGGTTAGTGCCCTTTTGGGCATAGTTTGAAGTTGAGTAGCTTGAGCTTAAACTCTATTTGAATTTAAAATTAGTCTGAAAAAACTTGTTTGAGTTCAGTGTGATTGAACTTGAAATTAAATTGAATTGATATATTTCCGAGATTTCAAATACTAGTGGATTTAATCCGAAGCTTGATTTTTTAGAGATAAATACAAATTATAAATATTTGTAATAGTTTTGTAAATTTATAAAAATTATAACACATTTATGTATTTCAAATTATTAAGCTAAGTTTTATTGAGCCTAATGTTGGGCTCGAAAACTGAGCTCGTATTGTATCGCTCACAAACTGTTTGATCAATTATGGGATTATGATATAGCAAAGTGGGTCTTAGATTCAGCATATGTAATAGGCAATGTAAGCTCTTCAATCCATCTTAGTATAACAAGAGATCTCGATGAATATACCTCTTTACTCAAACAGGAATATGATATAGCAAAGTGGGATTATGTATTTCAAATTATTAAGCTAAGTTTTATTGAGCCCAATGCTTGGCTCGAAAACTGAGCTTGTATTGTATCCCTCACAAACTGTTTGATCAATTATGGGATTATGATATAGCGAAGTGGGTCTTAGATTCAGGATATGTAATAGGCAATGTAAGCTCTTCAATCCATCTTAGTATAACAAGAGATCTCGATGAATATTCCTCTTTGCTCAAACAGTGAAGTGACGTATTTAAAAAATTAAATTAATTAAAATCCTTGATTCAACAACTTTTACTGTCTTCTAGAAATGATATTTGTTGTGTATATATATATTGCCGTTGTGAGTTCAGCACTCATTCTGTTTATCTTACATAAGTTTTGATTTATTAGAGATATCATTTAAGGGATACGTCACTAATTAATGATCCATGGATGGTATACAGTTGCACATGCCCATAATTATTGACTGTTTTTTGTTTTTAGAAAAAGGTGTTTCAAGAATTTACCAAATTTTTTATCATTATGTGGGGGTTTGTTTTTTCTAAAATTGTGTAGAAGCCAGGGTGATGCAGGAAAATAGGCCAACAAAGATTATTTGAGTGGTAGATAGGTGACTAGCATTACACTAGCAAGTTTTTAAGATGACTAACATTACACTAGCAAGTTTTTAAGAATCACTCCTAAAAATCATAGGCATCACACCTAAGATGACTAGCATCACACCAGCAAGTTTTTAGGAATCACTCCTAAAAATTATAGGCATCACATCTAAGATTGATTTGCATCTCACAAAACCAAGGAAAGAAGCTCAATTTTCAGAAAAACATTTGATTGTCTCTTCTTGTTTCATTAGTGACTATTTATAGAGGCTTGTGATGCATGTTGCATAAACCAAGACTAATAAATTCCCACAAGAACCCAAGGGATGCTTATGGAAACCAAAAGGTTTAACACCTAATTAATATTCAGAACTCCTAAGACAACAAACTCCTAGAAATACTCTAAAAAGACTAAAAGACACTTGGCATGTCAAACTTGGACTTTGGTCTCTGGCTGCTTTTTCCTTGCAGAAGTTTTCATAGGATGTTTCCATTTTGCATCAATTCCCCCTTACTTAGAAAAACTCGATCCGGGCGAGTTGACAACATGAAACTGTTCATAAAGATCTAAGCTGAGTTTTTGAAAATCTTGATCTGTAATCCATTTGCAATGAGAGAGTGGACGACCTTTCCATTTCACAAGATACCTTTGATATCCCCCACTTCTAGTTGAATGAATTTGATGGTCAACAATATTTTGTAGTGTTGCTTCATTTATGTCACTTGGAGTATCACCTTCATGACCTTTGCACAGACTTAGGCCCTGTTTAGATGCATAATAAATTTTTCCATAAGAAATTTATTCCATATGATTTAAAGATGATTTCTGTGGAATTTACTATAGGAAAATTCCTACGGAATGGTGTTTGGATATGCACAGGAAAAGTTTTCCATAAGAATTCAATTTTAAAAATAAAATTAGCTGTTATGATTCCACCAACCCAAAAAATTGAGAGAAAAAAAATTTGGTTCCCTCCTCTTTATAAAATTACTATAGAGTAATTTTATACTGTAAAAAAAATGTCCAAACAACCCTTATTATAATTTCCTACATAATATTAAATTCCATAGGAACTACCACCATTCCTATAGAATTTAGTGGTACCCAAACATGGCCTTAGATCTTCCACATTGAAGACATTACTTATTCCAACATCTTTAGGTAGGTCCAGAATATAAGCATTGGAGCTGATCTTCTTCAAAATCTGGTTTGGTCCAGAATTCATGGAGTGAAGTTTGGGGTGAAGTTTCTTGTAAGTTCCTCTAGGAAAGCGTTCAGGCTTTCGAACCATGACCCTGTCACCTTCATTGAATTATGCAAACTTCCTCTTTAAATCTGCATGTGCCTTGTAGTTCTCATTACTTGGACTTCAGCTTCAGCTTCAGCACTTGGTCTGGCTGTCATGGGCAAAGGAATCAAATCAACAGGTTTCCTGGGAATCATTCTGGTCACAATTTTAAATGGGCTGCAACCTGTGCTTCTATTTACTAAGTTGTTATATGCAAATTCTGCCATAGGAAGAATCTGATCCCAACTAGATATATGTTCCCCAATTAGACAGTGAAGTAGATTTCCCAAGCTTCAATTCACGACTTTCATTTGACCATCTGTTTGTGGATGGAATGCAGAAGAAAACTTCAACTTGGTATTCATCAACTTCCACAATGACCTCCAAAAATAGCTCATGAACTTTAACATCTCTATCTGAAATTATTGATGTAGGCAACCCATGAAGACACACTACTTCATTGAAAAATAGCTTGGCAATATGAATAGCAATTGTGGTTTTAGAACAAGCAACAAAATGTGCCATCTTTCAAAACCTTTCAAGCTTCCATTATGCAATCATGTCCCCTTACGGTTTTAGGCAATTCCAAAACAAAATCCATGCTCAGCTCTTCCATGGTTCAGTGGTATAGGCAAATGTGTATACAAACCTGTATTCTTCTTTCTCCCCCTTGATAATTGACAGATTCGACATCTGGAGATTGTTTTAGCAACATCCTTTTTCAAAGTTGGCCAATAAAAGTGATCTTCATCCATGGCTATTGTTTGATCTCTTCCAAAATGACCAGCTGCCCCCCAGCATGTAGCTCCCATATCACATGTTCACGTAATGATGTATTTGGTAAACAATGTCTAGTCCTGCTGAAAAGATAATCTTCATGTAGTGAAAAACCAGGATATTCTTCAAGCTGTCTATTTCCCATAGCGTCATATATAATACCGAAATCTGTGCACGAAGGATAATCTCTTTTGATAGCTTCAAAGCCCACAACCTGAATTTTCATAGAAGATAGAATGTACCCAACTCTACTTAACGCATCAGCCACGTTATTCTCTGCACCTGACTTGTGTTTGATGAGAAATAAATACTCTTGCAAGAAAGAAATCCATTTCCCATGCCGATGATTCATCTTCTTTTGTGAATTGATATATTTAAGTGCTTCATGATCTGAAAACATAACAAACTCCTTTGGTATGAGATAATGACACCAATATCACAAGTCTTGAACTGCTGCATAGAATTCCTTATCATATATAGAATACTTTTGCTTGGCTTTGTCAAACCTTTCACTGAAATTGCAACTGGACGCCCTTCTTGGCTAAGTATTCCGCCAATTCCAACATTTGAAGCATCACATGCCACTTAAAAAACCTTCGAAAAATCTGGTAATTGAAGAATTGGTGCCTCAGTCAACCTCTTCTTTAATTCTTCAAAAGCTCTTGGCACTGTCTTGGTCCAAACAAACTGAGTTTTTTTCATGCAATTAGTTATTGGTGCCATTATTGAATTGAAATTTGAATAAATCTTCAGTAGAATGTAGCTAAACCATGAAATCTTCATACTTCCTGCAATGAATTAGGAATTGGCCATTCTAGGATAGCACTTATCTTTGCAGGAGCCATTTCCAGCCCCTTAGCTGAGATAACAAAACCCAAGAAGATCACAGATGAAGACATAAAACAACATTTCTTCAGGTTTATACAGAGCTTCTCTTGCCGGAGAACCCTCATAACTTGTTGTAAATGTGATAGGTGATATGCCTTGCTCTCGCTATCTATCAATATATCATCAAAATATACTACCAGAAACTTACCAATAAATGGTTGTAAAATCTAGTTCATGAATCTCATGAAGGTACTTGGTGCATTTGAAAGGCCAAATGGCATTACTAGCCATTCATAACTTGCTGTAAATGTGATAGGTGATATGCCTTGCTCTCGCTATACATCAATATATCATCAAAATATACTACCAGAAACTTACTAAGAAATGGTTGTAAAATCTGGTTCATGAATCTCATGAAGGTACTTGGTGCATTTGAAAGGCCAAATGGCATCACTAGCCATTCATACAAGCCCATTCTTTGTCTTGAAAACTGTTTTCCATTCATCGGTAGGCCTTAGACGAATTTGATGATATCCACTTTTTAGATCCAGCTTTGAAAAATAACACGAACCAGTCATCATATCTAGCATGTCATTAAGCTGAGGAATAGGAAACCGATATTTGATTGTAATCTTGTTAATGGCGTGACTGTCGACACACATACGCCAACTGCCATCTTTCTTGGGTGTAAGTAAAGCAGGAACAGCACAAGGAATTACACTCCCACGAAGAAATCCTTTAGACAGCAGCTCATCCACTTGCCTTTTAAGTTCTGCATGCTCACTTGGATTCATGCGATAGGCTGGAAGGTTACGCAACTGGGTCCCGGGTATAAGATCTATAGCATGTTGTATGTTGAGTAAAGGTGGCAATTCATCTGGTAACTCTTCTGGAACTAAGTGTGAGAAATCAGATAACAAGCTTTGAACCTCAGCTGGAAATGCCTTTTCTTTAATAGCAACTTTATTTTTTGCCTTCTTTGCTATAATAGTATATATAATTCCTCCCTCCATACTTTCTCGCTGAAATTCCTTCTTAGAGAGAATGTGTAGTGACTTTTGGGAGTTATTAGAAGCTTTACTTGGCTTATCCACCTTGTACTTCTCCATTTCAGTTACAACCATTGGTTTCAACACAACGGTTTTTGTTGTTATTGAACATGAAAGCATAGGTGTTTTCTCATCCACAATGGTGCACATCTTTATCATAAAGCCAAGGACGGCCAAGAAGAATATGCGTCACTTTCTCGCTGAAATTACTTCTTAGAGAGAATGTGTAGTGACTTTTGGGAGTTATTAGAAGCTTTACTTGGCTTATCCACCTTGTACTTCTCCATTTCAGTTACAACCATTGGTTTCAACACAAGTTTTTCTTTTTTGTTATTGAACATGAAACATAGGTGTTTTCTCATCCACAATGGTGCACATCTTTATCATAAAGCCAAGGACGGCCGAGAAGAAATATGCATCACTTTCATCGGAAGCACATCACACCATATGAAATCATTATAAGCTCTACAAGAGAAAGATATAAGACAACGTTGAGTTACCGGAATTGAAGTACTATCGATCCATTCTACTTTGTATGGTTGTGGATGTGGTTCAACAGGAAGCTTGAGTCGCTCCACCATAGATGTTGAAACAACATTCATATTGCTACCTCCATCGATGATAAGCTTTGGTGCTTGATTCCCACATCATACTAGCATTTAAAAAAAAAGATGTGCGCTTCCAGTCTTCTTCTTCATCTTTAGGAATTGAAAGGATGCGTCTAACATTAGCATTCTGAGAAGTATTTGCTTCATCTTCTTCCTTCAAATCACGTGAATCATAGACACCATAGTCAAAACTCTCATCACCTTCTTCCTTTTGTTGATCTTGTTCATCCTCATGCTCCACATCAATATGTAAATTTTTCTTAGGACAATTATATGCCATGTGACCATATTGTCCACACTTGAAACATTTGCTGCCTTTTTTCCTGAAATCAGTATCATTAGAAGTAGGTGCTTTTGACTTTATAGGGCGATTTGATGGCTGATTTGCTGCAGCTTTGGTGTTGTGATTTAATGTTGTGTCAGGTGTCTTCCAACTTCCAAGATACTCCTCCAGATCCAAGGAAACTTGAAAAGCTTGTTCCATGCTATATGTAGGTTGTCGCAACAACTCTCTCCTAATGTCATTCCTCAAACCGGATTTAAATCTTGCATGTGTCTGCCTTGGATCTTCAAGTATTTGGCTTCAAGTCTTCGACTCATTAAATTTTTGCATGTATTCAGCAACCGACTTGCCATTTTGCTTCAAACTGATAGCTTCTTCACACAGCTTGTCATAATAATTAGTTGGCATGTATTTTTCCTAAAGCTTAGCTTTCATTTCCTGCCATGTGCTGATTGGAGAATGTCCCATCCTCCTTATGTCTCCTTCCACACTTGTCCACCAGATTTTTGCAAGGCCAACCAACTTCATTCTAGCAAATCTGACCCTCTGATCATCAGTCATATCATACCTTTCAAAGTACTCAATAGAAGAAAGCCAATCAACAAATTCAGTAAGATTTACCTTGCCTTCAAAATCTTGTACATCAAGTCTTACTTTCTTTGTGATGTCCCCAAATGCATCATGATGTTCAGATGTCGATTGAAACATATCCCTTATCCAATTAGTTAGCTGGTGGACTAGCAGAGCCGTTGATGGAATAGTTGACTTCACATGTTGTCTTTCCTGATTTTCGCCGTTGTTTGCTTGAGAAGATACACCTTGTTCATTGTTTACAGGATCGTTGGTAGCATGAGTTACTTACGCTTCAATGCGGCTCATCCGGACATTTAGAGACTCCACTTGTTCAGCCAAACGAATTAGTAGTTCTTCAAACTGTTCATCAGATAATCTACCCCTATAACTCCTCCCTGAGTGTATTGTCATGGTTCAAACCTAGCTTTGATACCAAAATGATGCAGGAAAATGGGCCAACGAATATTATTTGAGTGGTAGATAGGTGACTAGCATCACACTAGCAAGTTTTTAGGAATCACTCCTAAAAGTCATAGGCATCACATCTAAGATTGGTTTGTATCTCACAAACCCAAGGAAAGAAGCTCAATTTTCAGGAAAACATTTGATTGTCTGTTATTGTTTCATTAGTGACTATTTATAGAGACTTGTGATACATGATGCATAAACCAAGACTTAAAAATTCCCACAAGAACCCAAGGGATGCTTATGGAAACCAAAAGGTTTAACACCTAATTAATATTCAGAACTCCTAAGACAACAAACTCCAAGAAATACTCTCAAAAGACTAAAAGACACATGGCTTGTCAAACTTGGACTTTAGTCTCTGGCTTCTTTTTCCTTGCATAAGTTTTCATAGGATGATGTTTCCATTTTGCATCACAGGGAGTAGAATTTGAACTTTTAACTTTTTCTTTCTGGTTCTTTTGTTAATAGTGAAATTCATCAGATTTTTAGGAGCAATGTTGAATGACAACTATGGCGTATTTGTCTGGATGCCAGTTTCTTCCGGCCATGATCACTGGACTATGCAATACTTCTTATATTTGTGGTGATTTTAAACTTTAAACAAGTAATATTGTAGGCATGTATACAAGTTTTTTATGTAATTAAACTTAAAAGCTATCAAAAGCATTTTAGATTGTCTGTTAATTTGGATTTCAATGAGCTTTTATCTTATAGTTGCCTCCTGGTAACAACGAAAGATATGAATTAGTGGAGGTAGAAGAGTGTCAATTCACGGTGTCAATATGTGTAAGAGTAACTAGTTTATGGTGTTAAAACTAAAACAAGTATTACAAATAAAAATTAAAAATGCATTTATTATAAAATTCTCAATAATTATATCCATTATTTTTTGAAAAAAACGTGGACAAATCATAATAGTAGGATTCGAACCTTTAGCTTTTGAGTTGAAAGAGGAATGGAGCAATTAACTACCTTATGAAGGGATGATCTGTTTCTCACCATGATCGCCAGAAATCAACTCACACACCACTGTGGGCAGTCACGAATCTCCCTCTTCACGACTTGAATTAGGACAAACTCGTGGCTGTCACAAACAAATTTAGTGATAAGAGCTCCCATGGCCATTTTTTCTCTCACAAAGTGATAACCGATTTCTATATGTTTGGTCCTTGCGTGAAAAACTGCATTGATTGGTCATACGTAGTGCAGAAAGATTATCACAAAAAAGTCGAAGAGGTAGTGTAAGAAAAAGTCCAATGTCACACGGGATATGACTTAGTTCAATGTTAAGGATATGTATATTTGAAATTTAAATTTGATGTAACAATATGATATGTTGTTATCATCATTTCTTTGTAAGTTTGTAACCATATAATTCTCTAGTTCAATGCAATACTGTGTGTTTTCCTTTATTTCTTTTCATAGTATCAGAGTAGAGTGTCTCGGCTTACTACAAATTTGACGCATGATGGAATAATTAGGATGAGTATTATTCTGGCCAGAATTGGGACATGTAAAAGAAAAAGTCAAGAAATTATGAATTTATTGGATGAACCAGGGTGAGAAAAACCGCAACTCTTAGAAGAAAAATTCGAAGTTCAATCATCATTGCTGCCATGGCCTCGGAAGCCTCGATCGCCTTGACTTGGACATTAAGCAAGAAACACTTAGGTGGCAGATGTCTAGGTGGCTTGAGCATCGTGGTCACAAAAGCCTCATAAGTAAAGCAAAGGCCTTGTCCTTGTCATGGAGAGGGTTTCTCGATGGCGGCAAACTCATCACAGATCTCTTTGGAGACTCAAATATATTCGATCACAGAGGAAAACTTATCACAATGATGCCTGTGAAGTTTTTGTTCAAGAATAAACTCATGCTCCTGTCTACGGCCAACATAAGTATCCATCTAAACATTCCAGACATTGATAGCCGTGTCAAGTCCAACAAGAAGCACCAAGGTCTTTTCAGAAAGTGTGCTAGTAATCCAGCCACAGATAAGTCTATCGGATTTTGCCCATGCAGCAAATAGGGGATTCTCAAAAGAACCATCTATGGAGTCACCAGCAAACAGTAGAATACGAGATGGTATGGGTATGGTACCATCAATGAAACCGAGCACATCTTAAGACTCAATCAAGCGCATGAGCGGAGTCTTCCAAAGGAAAAAATTCGTTGGAGTCAATTTCAGCCTAACTGGTTCTGGCGGTTTGGTTCAACGGTTCCGGTTTGACTGTTCAAACGGTTCAGGTTTTTTTTTTAACTAAATAATTCAATATTTTAAATTAAATGAACACAAAAGTACAACTATTAATTTAATATAACATTTTATTAAAAAAATAAAAGTATTAATAATTCAAAACAATATTTTGCAATAAAAGTACAATAGGGGAAGAAATAAAAAAAATAAAGGGCTTGAACTTAATTATATCAAGTTGCCTACGTATCCTCTAGAGAAATCAAAGCCCACGTAGTTCTTTTATTTTTATTATACATATTTCTCAAATTTTTATAATGCCTAATTGTTTGCATCATCGTCGGAAGAGTTAGAACTAGAAGCCGCCGTTGTTGCACAAGAGTCATCATTTACCCATTCATCTGATGATGATGAGTGTATAAGGTCATCTTGACTTTGTAGTCTAGCTCTTTTTCAGTCAGCAAGGCACCTTTGTGCTTCCAATGATTCTGGACCTAACCTTGATAGTCTTTCATCTAAAATGTTGCCTCCATTACTAAATGTTTGTTTAACTGCGACGGTTGAGGCGAGAACTGCAAAGAGTTGTTTAGCAATCTTGGCTAAAGTTGGAAAAGTCTCTGTGTGCCTTGTCCATCATTCCAAAATTGAAAAATTTGGACCTGTATCATCACCAAACTCAAAAACTGTTGTTAGATAAACTTCAAGCTCTGAATATGCGTCGGATGTTCTAGGCTTCTTCCTCCTTTCTAAAATTTTATTACCCCATTTTGTGAATTTTGAGGAGGATAGAGGTAGTGGAGGCTCCGCTTCTTCATCATGAGTAGAAGGTGAAGAAAATGTCTCACATAACTCATTACACAAAGTTCTAATTCTACTAACTATTAACATTACATGAATATCTTCATCTTTAAACCCCAACAAATCAAAATAATAAGTTCTCAACATCTCTACTAAACATTCAAATTTACATCTAGGATAAAAAATCATAGTAGTAAGATAAATATAGGGAATAATTTTATAATAACTCAACCATTTTTCTCTCATACCATAAATTGCATCATAAATAGGAGGATGTTTGAGTCCTTCCATTAAAGCACCACTAATATTTATGGCTTCAATTAAAAATTGATGAGAAGTTGGTTTGTATACACTACTAAATGTATGAGTAGCATAATTAAAAACACGAAAAATATTTAAAATAGTAGAACATATTTCCCATTGGGTTGGCAAAATTGTATGATGTTTAATATAAATAGATGCAAAAGAACACAATAAATTTCTATACTCATAAGATTGATCAAGTAATTTAAACGTGGAATTCCAACGAGCAGAAACATCTTTTGAAAAACGTTTTGGTTTCATTCCATTTTGTTTACAAAACTTTGCCCATTCTTTCATAACTTGTGGATGCACTCAAATATATGAAATAATTTTTCTTATTAGAGATATATATTGATTTAGCTCATGAGACAAAGCATCTTGTACACATAAATTTAAAATATGACATGCACAACGTATATGAAAACATTTTCCACCAAAATTCCGTTGGCAAGTTCTTTTTAACTCAAAAATGGAGGCAATATTAGCCGATGCATTATCAAAAGAAATTGAAAAAACTCTATTAACCAATCGATATTCTTGCAAATTTTCCAAAATCATTTTACAAATATTTTCGGCGGTATGTCTATCATCAAAACATCTATATGCAAGTAATCGTTTTTGTAAAACATTATTTTCATCAATCCAATGAAAAGTTAAACCCATATAAGAGTGTTCACACCAATGATCACTCCAAATTTCACTACAAAGAGAAACATGAAAATTATTGCTTTGAAAGTATTGTATTAATTCACTTTTGCCTTTTTTATATAGTTTCAAAAGATGCCTTTTCAAAGTATTTCTAGGAATTTTTTTGAAAGTAGGATTTAAATAATTTTGACAAAAATTATTAAAACCCAATTTTTCACCAAAATTAAAAGATAAATTATCAATAGAAACCATCATAGCTAATCCAGTTCTACAGTCGTTTTCATTATAATCAAATAATTGAGTAGAGTTAGAAGGAGAGGCAAACCCGGTCATTTGAGATTGTTCTTTGCTCAATCCAACCTTAAGTGGATGCTTTGTTTGCAAATGTTTGATGAAAGTCCCATAGCCACCTCATTTTAAATATTTGTAAACTTTATTGCAATAATTACAAGAAACATCGAACTTGCCATCTCCTTTCGCCGTCTTTTTGAAATGAATTTTGAAGATGCCGGAATTTAAATCTCTCCCACTTGCCTCCCCTTCCGGTTGTGATGACGGTGGTAAATTACTTCCTTGAGTTGAATTTCTATCTCATGACCCTCACCAAAACCACTTCCAGAGCTTGCCATTTTTTTTTTTGAGACTTGAGAGCAATTATCAATTGAGAGAAATTTAGTGTGAGTGAATTAGATAGTGAAGTGAGCTATTTATAACCAATTCTGGATTGGAGATTTGAAGAAAGATGTGAATTATAAAAATAAATAAATAAATTCAACGATCATGAGACAGGCTGCTTTGGCTGATGGCCAATTGTGCCATTTGCCAAGTTGCCAACGGTCCAAAATTAGTCCGTTGAGCAACGGGCCGATTTTGGACCGTTGGCAACCTTTCTGATTTTCATTCAATATATAAACAAAATACAAAGTAATTACACTGATATACAGAGACTCAGACAGAGTTACAACTTACAAACTTACAATTATAAAATTACAAATAAAAACAACATCATCGACAACAGTCGTCGGCGCTTGCAAGTTACAAAGAAAAACAAGCATTCTGCCGGACGACCTGAGGGGCAGCTCGCACTTCACCGTCAGAAGTCTCGTCGGAGTTAGTGCAAGGGAACACTGCCGTGGCGTTGGTATTTGTTTGCCGTCGAACGAGTGGCGCTGCGATGGCGGAGATCACAACAACACCCAGGATCGAGTGGGCAATCTGTGAGATTATGATCCCAGGCAATCTGTGAGGTTATGGCGGAGATTGCCCACTAGCGGTTCTAATTGAATAGTTAAGGAAAAATGAGTGAATTGAAATATGAGCAAGGAAAAATATGACCAAACTCATATGCTTAAATAAAAAAAATATATAAGGTGTGATTAGGTATTACACACGATCATATGTTATAAAACTATAATATAATTTTCAAATAAATCCATACGAATGAACTATAAATATTAAAAAACAATAAATTTAAAACGGCATAGACCCACGAGTAAACAGACATTCATCCACTCATCCGCCAGAAGATACGGATGGTGGGTAGGAGTTGCAGGTAATTAGTTACAGGAAAATGATTTGGGATGAGTTTGGTGTATTTGGCCCATTTGCTAAGTTTAATTCGAGGGAATAATTTTTCAGACAGAATAGAAAGTACGACCACATATTCAGAATAATTACATTCTATTAAAAAAGAATTCAAAAAATAGATGGAAAGGAGCTTTAAATTTTAAAAAGACAGCGAAAGGGCATAGATGTAAAGAGCTTCTTTTGCTTTGTTGATGCCTAATATGTGAGTAAAAAATAAGTTTAGGAAATACCTTTTGACAAATTGATTAATAAATGTATTTATTTGAATAATTAAATCTAAATTGATGATATAAGATTAAGGTGTATTTTTGCATATGATTTTGCTTCCGTTGTATTTTCTTTTGCTTTGTCATGCTTTACCGGTCTCCGCTTTTAGTGGACTGTTATATTATTGTCATTAATTCAACTCAGATGAGATTATTTTTGTACTTAACTGTTTTTTTAATGAATATGATTTATTCATTTTTTTCCACAAAAAAAAAAAATTATAAGTGTTTGTTAACCAAAAATACCCTAGCTTTTGCTCTCATCCCCAATCGAGCAACTCGCATTTCATTCAGAAGCTGCAAAATAAATAGATAAAACATGTGTAAAATTAATCTTGGTATATGCATAAAGCATTCTCACCATTTTCAGTGAAGAAAGATAATAAAAATAGGAAACATAACCGATAATTGATGATTAGTTTATAAACAATATCATTACAAAATTTTGGTCAATTTATTAAAACAATTTTCTTTTAATTCAATATTTCAATATTTGGAGAAAAAAAAAAATCTTATAATCACATTTATTTATCCCAAACTAACCAAACTGACGCTTCTGACTAGAAAAAATCTGCTTCCATGCCACCAAACATATATATGTTGCGACTAGCTTTCCTTAATACAGAATAATCACAAATCACATTAGCAAAAATCCTTTTTGATATCTAACATAATTATGTGTCTCATGAGATGGACATCCGCAAAATCTTTTCAACCCCCAGGCAAGCATGCGATTGTGTGATGGTGGTACCAATTGGTAAGGAAAACGCATGCAAAGATCATGAGGGTGGTAAGTCCTTGTTTTTTTTAAAAAACAAAATTTAAGGGAAGTAGCTATTTATTGGATTAAACCAACTGAAATTCAAAAACAAGGAAAAGCTAAAAAGGAACAGCAACAAAGAAACTCACCAGACCAATACAACTGGAAAAACAAAGCCGAAACATAAAACCATGTCCATGAGGGTGGTAAATTAGTGTTCGGGCCTAAACGCCTCATAAGACGATATAAAACCAATTAGAAATGGTGACGCACACTAGACAAAAGATGGTGCAAGATTGACAGGTAACTACACAATGCACACACGCTAGCATGTACCCTCATCTATCCATCTTAACCAACCCTTTTTGTGTCCTGCTGTATTGAAGATTTTACCAAGTATCCCTCCTGAATCATAAACCATTCTTACTATGACAATGGTAGTGCGTTTCAGTGTAAACAAGAACAATGAGCTGATAATTTGAAGAAAACACTGCTTGTTGTCAGGCCATCAATGGAGATTTACAGTTATAATCAAACAACACTCATCTCAGGTTCCTGCCTTTTTTGAGCTCGCGAAACCAATAAGTCATAATCCTGTAGAAACGAATTGTTTTGATGGTAAAATGCTTTCGGAATTGATTCTGATCAAGTATCGTATAAGCAGCGAAAGAAATAAATCTTTGACTTGCAGATGTGAAGAAAGCATAGAATGGCAATTCAGTGATCGATAATTCATAGTCCAGATATGAACAAAAAAGAATTATACCGCCAAACCAAACATCACTTAGAAAGCTGATACTATGCTCACATACCCGTACAATAGTTTGGGCACATAGCTTTCCTGATAAAACAGCACCCTCCATTGAGCCCATGTATTGTTGTTTGGTGTAAAAGCCACCGGCCAGATAGAATCCTTGAGTTGGAGATTTTTGCAAGGGGTGGCATGGTTCGCAATTAGGGACAGTTTTTATAAACGGATCTGTGGCAGCATTAAACAGTCAATAACCGGATAATTCAGAATGTAATCCATGTGGTAATTTTTTTGGGACAAAACAGACCTATATGATGATGATAATGCAAGTAAAATTTTAGCTCACCAAGGTGTTTTGACGACATAATATTTCAGAATTTTGGCTTTTTGCTCAGATCCGCAGCGATTTCATCAGGAAATAGTTTCACCAGTTCTTGCATAGTAGCATCAATAATTTCAGAGTCACTGCATGAGATCCATTCTGCCGCAGGAACAAAAACTAGCTCTAACATAGAACAATTAGGATCATAGTATTCCTGCAAGAAAATTATGATAAAGATAACGGAAGTTTAAACAATTTCGTGAGATCTTTTCTAACATAACATTTCCATGAAATTTTCAGCTCATTCTGATTTTGGGCCATGAGTTGTTGATCAGGTGCTTACACACAGTTCTGAACTTATGACATGGAATTCATTATAAAATGACCAGAATATCAAAATAATTGGTATCTGTACTTCAGTGAAAACAAATTTTGAGCACCCCTTTATGCTTCCAAGGAATACTGCTTGCATTCTAACTCAACTAAAAAAGGAATGCTATTTATGGTATAGAGTAGATACATGATACCACGTGATAATTTTGCATTAAGTACAAGGAAAGATATCATCGCTGAAGGAAATAATAGCAAGCTTAGGCATGGAATAAAACCTCGAGGACAAATTCTGGAAGAAGACTTGAATGTCCTTGATATAAATTCCACTCTACCAGTTCACAGAGATTGCCAATTGCTGAGTGGCTATTACCCTTAATTAGTTGAATAAGAGGAAAGCTTTTAGACAAGATCAAGTAAAATTCTTAATATGCACGGATATAAACCATGGGAGAGGAAAAAGCGGAGCTATTGACTAATAGGGCATCACATCATTCAGGATAGCTCCTAACCAAGTTTAACATGATCATCCAAGAAATGTTAATGTAGTAATCAAGTCTTGCCTCAGCAATTACCTTGCATGCAACGAACATGTCTGCATATACATTCAATAATGAACTCTTGAGAAGAAAGATTCAGAATCAATATAAGATATATTTGGGCTAGTTAATAATTATAGAGAGATCAAGTCTCATGCATACTTGAAGAAAATCAAGGAAGCATATCAAGAATATATTTTCTAAAGTTATCATCAGTATTGAAGTAAGAAATTAATTAACCTGCTAAGGAGAAGATGATCATGATCAAAATTACCATTCAAAGGTGCAGGAAGAACCTCTGGAAAATCAAAGCGGCTAAACTCTCCTGGTTTATTTGGCATTACAAAGATCATTGAGTGCTCCTTCCATTGCAAATGGTCATTAATACCAAGTTCGCCAAACAAGTTCTGCATGTCCGCTCCAACTTCTGTCTAAAAAATCTCAATGAGTTTCTTCATTAACCAAACAAATTTCATTGGGCAACTACTACAGAAGTATATTCACGAAACTTATTGTTACTTCTCAAGTTACATATTTCCAGCTATCAGTTCAAGAAGACTGGAAAGAATCTCCAAAAAGCAGGGAGAGTATAACTTACAGAATATATGGAGGCCAGTTTCAGACCAACCCTCCATCTTGGTCTTTCCAAGCAGTAACCTTCAAGTAAGAAACACCTAATGCTAAAAATGCTGAGATGATCAGTCCAACAATAGTTAGGAAGATAAAGAGGCAGCAATTAGTTAAGTCCCTGGGTAACATTAGACTCCCTCCGAGGAGTATGGAACTTCATACAAAATCATTTCTCTTAAACCAGAAACTAATTCAAGCAATTGAACATAAAAACATCCAAATGCGTCAGGATGTAATTTCAGACAACAATTCCAACTGAATACTTCTCATACCATGATAATCACTCGGTAACATGTAAGTACCTATATGTTCAGTAGCCCTAAGTCAGATTATGAATCTTATGACAAGATTAGGATCACCAACACTATGTTTGGAAATCATAGAACTGGAAATTCAAAGGCTCACGAACAAAAAATAAAATAAGGATGAGATGTTTCTAATTCTGGGGGAATACATTTCATATCCTATCCGATATAAGCAAATATACAGTGCCACCGATGTAAAGGAGAAATAATGATACTTCTTAACCAAGTAATTTCAGATTCAATAAAAGAGCTAAAACTGGTGAGAAACTTTTAATTTGTAAACAATAGAATAGCATTTAAACCTTGCCACCAAGAACATCTCTTGCCTCCAAAAGTATAGGCTTATGACCACCATCTGCAAGATATTTTGCTGTGGATAGACCAGCCAAACCTATAAAAAGTGCTGAAGTGATCAATCTTTATAAACATGGATGATGCCAGAAATAGCCCTGATGATTGATAGTATAATGGATGATTATTTACATTTAGGTAACCTTGCATCAAGTTAATCTGCTCTCTGGCACTAAAATATTAAAATCCTTTCTCAAATATTCTCCATATACAAAGATCAACACTCCTGCAGATAATATAAAAGAGATGCTGCTTTACCTGCATGAGCAACCACAAATTGCAATGGCTTATTTGGGCATGGACAGCTACGGAATGATGCAGATAGCTGAGCAACCTCTAAAAAATTCATTGTGTTCTCCAGTCCAGACCTTGGGTAGTCCATGCAAACTACCTGCACCGTATATGAGCAATAGGTAATCCACTAACATAAACATCAACAATAACAAATAAATATGAAAACAGATTTAAATTAAAACCCGCAGTGGAAAACCATTCAGGCTCCCTCTTGATCTTCCTAGCCATGAAGATGGATTTCTCAAGCAACAGCCAGTGAAGTCACTGCTTACAAAAGATTGCAGATTGTCATGTGCAGTGTCTATATTGAGGTTTGCCCTCTGGGAGGTGCTCAGGTCCCAAGCATGTCTTCTCTGCATAGCTCCATTCAAACTCACGGAGGAAAAGGAACCAATAACATTCATGTCCGCTGCTATCTATCAGAAGCTCTATCACAGCCTGATATAAGATGCCACCATCTAACAGAATGAAAGACAAAGCCTATTATTAAATGGCTGTATTTGTCATCAACCAATGCAATAATCAGAAAGCAAAGTCAAGATAAGAGATAGTGTGAGGAATACACAAATTCCAGAAGCACAGAACTTCCAGCTTCTTTAACATGAAAATAGTCATGCTCTTTAAATGAGTTCTTCAGTTTGAAGAACTGACAGAAAAAAAAGGGCAGAAGAATCAAATTTTAACCAAACAAAATCCCAGGCAGAGGCGTCAGGTGTCACAAACCTGCAATACAAAAGCAGCCAAAAAATTAACATACTAAAGGTCAACCTGGTGCCACAAATGCTCTCTCTCCAGACAAAAACTCTCAAAACCATACGAGACAAACACCATAGTCGAATACCACCATTTCCCTGTGAATAAAATTTAGTTCTGCATTAAGAACCAGATATAATGAGGAACAGGAAATTATTACTATTATCATTTTACCTCTATCTCAATCCACTGTTATTCCATGGAGCAATCTTTTCTTGATTCACAATATTAATTGGCAAAATATAGGGTTAAAAATATTAGTCTGTAAAACTGATGATCAATACAAATGCTTAGGGATGCAACAGGATTTTGTGGTTATACATATGCTATAATCTTCCTCCGGGGAGCCATACGCCAATATAACTTCATCCCCAATTCTTGAAGTATGCCCTTTAATCAGATGCTCTTACAGGTTAAATAGTACAATAAAGCACAGATAGAACACCATTTGTTATTCATCGGATTCTTTGAATCAGTTATTTGCAAATTTGCCGGTGTGAAATGCAACTGAATATAGAAATGAATTATCTCAAACTTGATAAGCCTTCAATCCAGGTGTAATTTTCAAAGATAATCCATTCCTGGAACTTGAATATCTCAATGCCAGGACTCATTTCGATGGAAGTTCAGCTGATAGTCTCCAGGTTGTTCAATGCACAGAACTTGACCTGTTTGATCATGTTGCTGCACACCCCCACTAACCGCATTTTTGTTAGAATTGAGCATTGTGTTAGCCAACTTCTGGTTCCTGATGATCCTTTCAAGTTTCAGCCTCTCAAGATTCTAGCTGTGCGAATAGCAGCCCGGAGTTTGATAGCATCCCTCTTCAACCCTGACACTCGAAGACCAGATAGAACAGCACGTTGAGCAGATGAAAGCACACTGATTCCTTCTCTCAAGCAAATTCGAATGAGTTTGGACGCTAGGCGAAACCGGCGGAACTTGCATAAACCATGCATCAGTGAAGCATACGTAAAAGAATCCTTCAGCTCCATCTTATTGAACAGGTCTAAGGCTGCCTCCAAGTTACCAGCCTTGCACAGCCCATTAAGCAAACTATTAGAAGCTACCAAATTTGAATTTAAGCCGGTTGACTCCATCTTTTGCAAGTAATTTTGCGCTTTGTCAACAAACCCCATTCTACATAGACCTTCAACCAAAATAGAGTGTGTGTACTCATCAGACTCCAGACCGGCTTCCTCCATTTCACTCAACACCTGGAATGCAGTACTCAGTTTTCCTTCCTTGCAGTACATATAGATCAGAGTGTTATAACAGGCCATGTCAAGCCCAATCATATTCTTAAGCATTTCATCCATGCGTGAGTGAGCCTCATCAATCATACCCATCTTAACCAACGCACTGATTATTGTACAATAGGCAAAGACATCAGAAGTATATCCTTTATCCATCATCGCAGCAAACACCTCCAAACCTTGTCTGAATTTTCCAGATTTAAAGCAACATTTCATGATTGTTGTATAAGTTATGGCATTTGGAGAATTGCTTGATTCTCTGAGCTCTGTGAGAATTCTTTTAGCAGCACCATACATACCAGCCTTACAGAGCCCATCGATGATTGTGTTATAGGTCACTACCTCTGCAGAGAAACCAAGCCTTTTTAACCTTCTTAAGAGTCTGAGGGCATTACTTGCCTTTCCTGACTTGCACAAACCATTAAGTAATGTGTTATAAGTAAATGGGGAAGGCTGGACATTTTTTGAGATCATATCTAAAAAAAATTTGTAAGCACCTTCAGGGTGTCCAGATTTAAACAAACAGTGCATCAAGGTGTTATAGCTCCATACATTAGGATCAATTCCAATCTGCAACATTTCTTCGAAAAAATCTACTGACCGTGATGGGAGACAATGTCTAGCAGCTCCAGCGATCAAAGAGTTGTAAGTGATCACATCTGGTTCTATCCCTGCTTCTCTCATTCTATGAAGAATTGAGTACCCTTTATCTACCCCAACAAAACGGCAATACGCAGCAATAAGAGTATTATATGTCACAACATCAGGAAGATAACCAATTCGTATTCCATCAACAATAACTGCCTCAGCCTTCTCCAAATTCCTGGCCTTACACAGTGAGGCAATGCAGACATTCCACAAACATATTGAAAATCTGCAAGTCATTCTCTAAAAATTGCATGATGGACATCTACAGTGTACCTGAGAGAACACAGATATCAAAGTTCTAATCAAGCATCTATAGCAGAAACAAGAAAAGCAATAATCTAGAATTTACATGTCATCTAGTAAGTTAAATCAAGAGAGAGAGAGAGAGAGAGCAATTAAGTTGTGACTTACTTCACAGTTCAGTATCAAGGCATCCACAAAAGATTATTCTCAAACATTAGGTAAAATAGCATAAAATTCTAAAGATTATGCCCATCTATCTTTTTTGTGTTCATGACTACATAAGATGGTGAAGATTTAGTATAGCATTAATTATTAAGTAGAACAAAGCTACCAGACTGTCAAACTGATCAGTAAAATAGAATTACAACTCTAAATGCGATCAAGCACCAAAGATAAATCTTAAAAGACCCTCCAAGAATAAACCTTTAAGAATGGTCCTGAATTTGTTTACAGGTACAAGGCTACAATGAGAAATAACTGCTGAAGGCAATGGGAGACAGATCTATCTTCATAATTTTACAACTTATTATTCATTCATAAATCTCAAAGACGATGCATCTTCAGTTATTCATAATTTGGAACTTTAAACTTCATATTAGAATTGATAGGGCTAGAGGTCAACATCATAGAATCTATATCCTCCATGTTAAGATCCTCAAATTCTAAAGCATATATATGATAAGTACGATGAATAACAATAAATTATACACTTGATCAGACAACTTGAAATACAGAGAAACACAAGGGCTTGGACTCGAGTTTATCACAAGAAATAATCATTCATGACAAATTAACAACAATCACCAACCATAATCACATGACATTATAGGAAGATCATAACTTATACTAACAATTAACAACAACACACTATTAATATCCACAAGTTTGCATTTCTGAACATATAAATGATATAAAGTTCAAAACCTGAAGTCTAAGAAAAAGGTATAAAGTATATTAAAGAAAAAGATCAATAATCACAAACTTGTCTCAATCACAAACAAAAACAATCAAAACAAGACATTTAAGCAATATCACTAAACCTGATAGCATTTAACAGCAAAATCCATCAGGTAGCCCAAGTTTCTTAATTACATTTTCAACATTCAACAAGATTTCAAATCAAAACATTTGAAAATAATCAGTAAGACTGACCTGAAATCCAAACTTACAAGATAAAAAAGGCACCTTTTTTAGCAAGTGAGGAACCACAACCCCTACAATCATCAGTCTCCAAATCAAACTCACGCACACTAGAGCTGCATTCATATGATTAGAGTGTAAAGCTAGTGTAAGGTATAATGGTGAGCGCACACTCGATGAAAGATGGTGCAAGATTGACAAGAGACTACACACTACACATGCAATAGCATGTATCCTCCTCCATCCATATTAACTAACCCTTTTATCCTTTACCCTACCATACCTACTTGAGGCACATTCATATGCAAGTCATACAAGCATGCACAAATGCATCATTTGGAGCATATGCATTCAGACAAAAATGCAATGCATGTCCGAACTCGCACAAAACAAGCATGTGCTTTGATCCATCAAACTATAGTTTTCAACCAAAAAGACTATGGAGAATACTATCTTTATAATGGAGAATTGAATAATCTTTCTTGTGCGTTTATTCCCAAAAATTTCTGCTTTAATTTTACATTATCAAGCCTTTTTTTTATGCCAACCTATATATATACTTGCTCAAGTACGATTAGGAGGTATACATGTTTAAAAAAGGACAAAAAGATGTTTCATTTGGGAAAGAAATCAAAATAATCCTCACCGCTAATAACCAGTGGAGCAGTTGCAAGGTGGAATGTATTGAACCTTTCCAAATTCCAAGGAGAATTTCACAGCTAAATCCTGAAAGGCAACACGAAGATCATATAAACCACTGTTATTGGTTTTCTAACATGTGATGACTGTACAGATAATGCATGTGAACAGAAAGATTAATTTAACTTCCACACAGCCATTCACAGAACTTGAATACTTCCATTTTTGCTCTCATCTCGTTTTTTGCCCCCCTTTTGGAAATAATTTGTGTTTGTCTATTCCACCAGACAAATACCTTTGACTCAAGTAGCTTCCAGATGATAATTGGGAATGCTTTATACCTCGTAAAGGACCATATCGACACAATGCTATTCAGCAGGTACACATAGCAAAAGACCATGCAGCACAGTTTCTACATTCTCAACTGGAGTAACTGGTCAATCACCCTTTTTTATGACAACAAAATTCATTAATTCCGATGATCCCTCAGGCACTCTGGACACTATCAAGACCTCCCTATGGTAAACTTACCATTTACAAGCAGTAACACATCAAGATAAAGCATAGGACGAATGGTCTATATAAATTCAAGCAGCATTAGACAGCTCCTAGCAACAAACTTGGCATTAAACTTTTGTTGAAGATTCAATGTATAACATTAACAATAAAAAATATTTCCTCAACACTTTCGACACAGGAAAACAAACCTGACTACATGAAAAATATCAGGATATTGTGGTTAAATGTGCAAGCACACAAATATTAGTTAATAAACACGAACTTCAGGCTTAAATAAGTATTGATAACAAACTGGTACATCAGGCTTAAACAGGTACGAACATCATCAGCGTCAAAGCATAAAGTTTTAAAATATAACCAATAATACTTCATCAGTAAACAAAAAGAATTTGATAAGGCTTTGTAACATTGTATTTAATGGTAACATGTAGGTGCTTGGATGTGTTGCTCTCTTCTACTTTTGACCAAACAACATAATCTAAATTTTATGAGGCAGTTAGCCCTATTTCCTTCTTCTATTTTTGGTCATTCAAGATAAACTCAATACACCCGCTGACTGCAGCCATCCCTAAGCTGGTTTTCTCATAGACATATCACGTCCAGAAGAAATTAGCCTCTAAAATGGCTTCAGCATACAATGTAAAGAATATACCAAACTGCCTTCTGAATCTTTGGAGTGCATTAAGTAGACTGGTCTCAAGGTACTCTTGACTGCCACTGCACAGGCAAGATATACTCATACCCTTAACTTCATAAAAAATGGTCCAACTGGAAAGAACAAATCCCCTTTATTCTTTTGGTTGCCAATTTCAGTTGGACATTTTTATGAAGCATTCAGTGAAAGCCCATTCATAACAAACATTAGCTTTGGCATTCTACCCTCCAGTTTTAAAATTAAATCAGTATATGGACGCTACAAATCTAATATCACCACTACTGATTGAAGGCTGGCAAAGTGATGAATGTGCAAGTTCCACCCACTAATCTTACATGGAAAACCATGCCAATCAAATTAGTGTTCACTGAAACATAGCCAAAGTTTTCATAAGGTGCAACACAAATTTTTAACAAGATAAAAGAAATGAGGAATCAAATGAGAATTTAGTGTGCATACCTACAGATGTTCAAATATGATAGTCTGAAACTCGTTTCCAGCACTATCAAATGCCCTAGCCACATGCTTAATACCCTGTTAAGGAATAAGCACTTGGAACACAATTCTTTTATGTTTAAGCAAAAGCAAAAACTTATGCTGATCAATCATACACTTGCCAAGCGAGATGACAAGAAATTGGTGAAGTGTGGGACTTGTTTACGATCCATTTGGAAGGTTTAGAAACTCCTCAGGAAAACTAGAACCTAGAGCTGCAGAATCACTTATATAAATCATAGAGTAAATTAAACAGCATAAAAGCATATAGACAACACAAGGTAATTAAATGGCTAAGCAATAGAGCAACATACGTACCATTGTCAATGATCAAAGAACACAATGAGTCAAATTTTTCATGAGAGGTATGGATGGTATCAGACAATTACTTGATCATCACAGACAGAGACACACAGACAACCTCTGCTATATCTTCAATACTGGATCTTTGTTAAGCAACCTCATGAAACTCACTTGCTCTGCAATAAAAAGAACCATATGATGTCCACTAATAACAACATTATAGCACAACACTTTATAACGAAATCTAGAGCAACAAGCAAAAACACTAACCTGGAAATTAAAAAAAAAAACAATACAATGACTAGATACTACAAAACAGTCATTAAAGCATTAGACTGAAGTACTTGCTAGTATCTTAGACAGAAATCACAATTCAAAATGTGCATTTAGCCAAAAAATAAATAATAAAAAACACTTGCTTGAAGAAGGGAATACTAGGGATATGGTGCACCAAAAGTCCAAGTCCTCCAGTAAGTTTCTACAACAAATAAAACACGACAAATGTTTTTTATATAACACAATTAAACAGATATAGGAAAAGGGTGCAATTCTAGGCAAACTTGGTTATGTAATTATTTACATCAAAATTAAGGTCATGTATTTTTAATATATTTGGGTTATGCTACCTAAATTTAGACCTTAATTGGAAGCCCTCAATCCATGTGTGAAAAAAGTACATATTTCAGATTGATATAGATTACAGCCAACTTGAGAAGGCTCATTCTTGTTAGTATAATATTCTGGATTAAAAAAAGCCTAAATCATTAGATCTACTTTATAAGCACAACAAAGGCCCATTTAGCAGCTGCAATGAATAACAATGACCACAACATCCACAACCATATTGCAAGTACTTACTAGATAATTTTAATATTATAAAAAAAAGTTGCATTACATAAAAAAAAATGCTCCAAAAGATGGCAGTATTATATAAATTATATGAGCTTTCAGGCAGCTTGATTAAGCTTGATTAGTTACCTATTCAGAAATATTGAGGTATTAAGAAGCAAACAACTCATGGCAAGAAAAAAGTTTTCTTCATGCAGTGACCTCTAATTTCACCCTCATGCCCATGATCGGGTGTGCATGTGCCTTCTGCAAACAAGCAGCCATCAGCTAACTCTCCAAAACTCATAGTAGTCAGTTGACAAAGATTTTTTGCGCCACCTGGCAACAAAACCCATATGTTAGTCAAGCTAACTTTTGAAATTTTATTATATATTCTAAAAAGACAACCAACAATTCAACTTATCTTATGAAATGCAAGCATAAATTCTAAAGGTTTTAAAAGTTGGTTTAACATTGACTTAACTGTGAAACCTGGAAGTGCAACTTTAAGATTGTTTTCTGAAAAGTCATCCTTGAGAATCTCAGTGAAATGCTAGACATAAAATAACCTTACCAGTCAAAATTGAGCTCAAACTTCATATTAAGAGTGTCTGTGAAATGCAAGAATTTGCCAAGATCAAAAGCAACATGATATTGTGTTTTGTTTACGTGCACTTGAGCACACAGGCCGATGTGACCAGACACAAGGAAAAATGTATATGATGGCAGCACAAAAAAGACTTCACTATGAGATGAACTTTCTACATTGTATGTTACAATGGGGATTTGAGATAATTTAATGAGATTAATTTATGAAAAGAGAAAATTTCCTATGCTGATCGAGAAGAGCAGCAAAAATTGACAACAAACTACACAAGTTATTTTAAATTGGCCCAATCAGATTACAAGTAGATAGACCCTCTGGTTCAAACTTTATTTTAAATCACATTCACCAATACAAACCAAAAAACTGTTGACATTGAAACCGAATGATTTTATCTCATCTATTACCACATACAAAAGCCCTCTGCAGCTACATACAAGGTACACTTCACAGTGGAAACAGTTTAGATTAATATTGAATTCATCCTATCCTAGTCTAACAGATGATACCTTCAGTAAATTAACATGAAACCTCAAACCTCGAGGGTTCAACAAAACCAAATATTGCTATTTGTTTCATAAAAAGTTGAAACATAATTGTGGTAGGCTTCTAAATATGCAAATCAATGTGAAAGAAAAGAAAAAGTTATTTACAGATAGCAAAACGATCAAACAGAATACCTTTATAGAGAGGTGAGAGGTTTGTCTGTTTGTAAATGGCCTGCAGATGGACAGCCTATGAATCTTCTGCAGCATATAAAATAAATGCATTCTAAAGTTACGACAGCATGCCCCAGATGTAGCAAAGGAGATAAAAATTAAAAAAGAGAAAGAAAGAAAGAAAGAAAGAAAGATAATTCCTTATCTCAAGGCAATAAAACCACACCTAACTGTAGCAAGCACCAACAATTGGTCAAATATTTTGGATGTGGCTTTACATCCCATAGAAGAAATATTACCGTTTGAAATTTAAAATTAGGTGATTTTAAAACTTTTTGAAGTTTCTTCCTATTTCCATCATGTTGTTTTAAGATGGCAAAATGTTAATACTTTACAACCCAAATAACACACAATTATTAAAGAATCAGAAATTCATGACTACACATGAAGAGCTGCTCATACTGAGCTATTCGACCCAGAAGGGGAACCCTTACACCACACATGCCAGTAGAAATTATTGTTGGACTATGTTAAAATGTTGATGAGATGAAGTCCTTGGTTCTTGAAATGATATTCTGGACCATGCGTATGCTCAGAATCCACAGAACCCAGACTGGGTATTTGAGGAATTCTCTGTCGCGAAGGAAAAAGATCATCTGAAGCTCAATAAACTGATAAATTATTGGAGATTCAGAGAACATTGAGAAGGAAACCCCTACCTGATTTCATCGATCCAGCCCCCAATTCATCCGACCACACCCGCATTTTGGCGCCATCTATCAACCCTAATTTCAATTTGAGAATAAAACTCAGCAAGAAATTCATATAAACTAGAATAAATAAATAATGAGAAGATGAAATCAAAAGATCATCTGAAGCTGAAACAGCCTCAAAGAAATCTCAAAAAAAAGCCTAAAAGCACAAAAGATCAATCCAGACAAAATCAATCCCAAAAATCAACATTAATCAAGAAATTCAAACAAAAAAACCGAATAAGAAGCAATGAAATTCAATCCAAAAAAAAAGGAAATCAAGAAACCCTGAACAGAATGACGGGCTCCGACACCGGGTATCTTCTGCATGCCAATCAGCGATCAAGACATAAGAATTCGAAGATCAGAACAAGGGTTTGCAATTTAAATAAGGGTTCGTGTCAAAGAAGAGCAAAACGGAGAAGGGATCAAGGGATATGGGTTCTAGAACGAGAGAGAGAGAGAGAGAAGAGGCTTACTTTAAACCCTAGCTCGTCAATCCGTTGCCGAAGAGAAGCATCGGCAGAGATCAGGAGGAGGAATAGAACGAAGAGCGAGAGTGAGGCCTGGAGCGGGAATTTATCGAGAGCTTGCAAGAAGGGCAAAATAGTAAAATCAAATATAACGGCTCCATTTTTTCCCATTTTAATGGCATGTAAAAATACCCAAAAAAAAATGTTTTCATGTGGAAATATTTGGATTTTTTTTTTAAATAAATCAATATAAATTTTATAAATTTTTTTCCCCAAAATCTTGATTCCACCCATAGAATTTTGAGATTTTTATTTTAATTTGCTTATCGAACCGTTTTCTTTGGACATATGGCTAAGTGACTTATGTATATTCATGAACTTTTTATATTATAATTTTTTCATACAAAATTCATACTAAACCAAAAAAACTCATAACCTAGAACCACTGATGCATAAGATTTGAGTTCAAGTCTCATTCATTGTAATTATTTTGTTTGCATAGTAAAGATGCATGGTGGTTAACATGGCCCCACCTAATAGAGCCATGGCTCCTCTAGGTGGCGCTCCCCCACATATACACATCCTTTGATTACAATCCCAATCAAGTTTTTAGTCTTTGTCAAAAAAAAAATCACATTAATCTATATATATATATATATATATATATATATATATATATACTTGTTATATCTATATGTATAACAAATTATGTTAGAAAATAAAATTATAAAATTGGTATCTTACAGCTTCCATAACAGGAGATTAGTAACTTAATTAAATTGAGGGTATAACAACTTGCTCATATATAACCAAAATGAAATTGTTCATTATCTCACACCCCTTGACTAGGCTATCATAGTATCAAGTATATCTCTCAAAAATGTGTACTTTATAAAATACCCCCTGATCTTACCCTTTGACAAGCATAAAATGACATAATAATAATTTTATGCATGAAATGCAAAAGCAAATTTGAAATACTAATATAATAAATTGATTCAAAAATCTTATTATTGAATTCTTTCCTATAAGTAAGTCAGAGTATAAAAATAATTAAGGAAAAAAATAACAACCTCTATCCTAATTAACTTATTGCACTAACAAATATGACATTAATCAACACTTTTGGAGGAACATGGCCTAACCAATTAATAATCCCAAATTTACAAAAAATTTGAGAAGACCAAGGCAACACATCATACAGCTACATACTCTCACCAGTGCTATATTCTCACTAACAATGTGAGTTGTGAGTATTTAACTTCTCGTCTTTGTTTATGTATACATTTATCCATTTTTTAAATATACATATATATATATAAAGGGTATATTTATATAAAATGAATTGTGAAAATATCGTAACTTCCATAAAATGGCAAAAAACAACCATTTTTGAGAATTGAAAAATTAAATTGGCAACTTCATCCCTCTAAAATGCATAATTTACCTGGGAAACTCTCGATTTTTCACGAATAGAAGCTTGCACCCTGGCTTATCCGACATTAACTTAATTAATGAAAATATGTATACGTTCCTCAAATAACATTTTATTATTCAAATAAAAAAGTTTTAAAAATAAGGATTTGTAGGGCTTCAACCTGGATTAGAGGGAGCCCTTCCAGAAATTCTCAGTGGCACAGGGCTGAACCCCGTGCCAGAGAGGGGGTTTGGAAATAGTTTTCAACCAGCAATTGACGCGCCTCGGTTATAACCTCACTAGCTGCGTCATTGCCCCAAGCGCAAAGATGGTTCACTCTTGCCACCCAGCATCTCATTTTATAGGTGCTTAGGCTAGCCACCTTCTCTTGTCGCCCGATGTGGGACTAAAATATCAAATTGTTTGTGCAGCCAACTGCTTTCCTTCTCTGTCTCTTGTGTGAGCTGTCTCTCAGTTTATTTTATATAGAAAAATATATTAAATTAATGTTTAATAAAGAGTGAAATGTTAAGTTATTATATATATATATATATGATGATGAACTTATTTAGTGAACTTATGGGGACTATAACTTGCTCCGAATGTTTTTGACAATGAGTTGTATTTAGATTATAAATGAAAATTTAAAAACTCTTGGTGTATATATATTGTTGGATGGTTGAATTGTATATATATATCTTGGCAAAATAAACAATAAAGTTATTTTTATATTTATTTCTATAGATAAGGACACCTATCCCGGTGAGAATTGCATATGACTTCTCAGGGATTTGAAAAACTTCACTCATATGAGGTCTTGTGTATTAATTAGATATTGCAATTTAAAAAAAAAATAATTATTTTTTATCAAAATTATATATATAACTCTCTTCTTTCCAACTCTTTTTCATGTCTTCCACCACTCTATTTTCTGTTGGCATGTTTCGTGCTACTCTAAGGAGGCGTTTGGTTGGATGTAGTTGAAAATGCAGTGGATTTATATTTGGAAATCCTTGGATTTGTAAATTCAGGAGAGTCAAAACTAGTGTTTGGTTGAACGTATTATTGACTGGATTACATGTTATGGTCACCCATGGTGAGATTACCCCACCCTAATATTATAAATAATTAATATATATTATGTAAATATGAATTCAAATTTCAAATATTACGAGTAATTAATATAATTAATATATACTTAATTTATTATAATAAAATATAATATATTAATTATTTATTAATATAATAAATCAATTTTATATTATATTACTAGATAAATCTGTTAAAAATTTTTTAAAGATAAAATCTATTTGAATCCCTCACGTGAGTCTCATGTGAGGGATTCAAACTCTTGGATTTTAGAATTCGGCCCTTATGGTTAGGTTTTAAAAATACAAGGATTTCTGAAATCCTTTGAAACAAATAAAGGATTTCTGAAATCCAAAGATTTTCAAATCCAAGTATTTGCAAATTCAGCCAAACAAACATCCCCTAAGACGATAACTTTAGTTGAACGCAAGAATCTATGAAAAAAATTATAAAGATAAAAGTTTTTTTAGAAAATATGGGGATGAATGAGGGCTTCTTAAAAGAAAAGATTATTTTGTTTGGTTACAAGGAAAGCTACATATAGAGACTTGTCAAAGACCTTTAGGTCCTTCTTCCTTATTTTTATCTACATTTTAAAAAGTGATTGTTCAATCCTTTTTCTTTTTTCTTCTTTTTGTGGTAGTGATATACATGCAAATTTAAAGATTGATTGATTAGGATAAATGACTGCGTATAACACAATGACAATATTTATTACAGTATATGAGCAGTTTTAATATATATTTTTATAAAGTATGTGTATATATATCCTTCGACAAACTACCATGTAAAGAAAGCAAAGACATAGTTTTGTAATATAAATATACAAATATTGTATATTCTTAGTAAAACTAAGCATGAATATATAAATATATATTTGTATAAGCAAATAAATATGATTGTGAGCAATGAATATTTGACGAATTAATAACCTTGATTAAATAATATTTTTTCAGTTCCTACTTGGGCTAGTGAGCTAAGTTAATAATTATTTATATACATAGAAAAACATCATACAAGATACATATGTATTGAAAATTTTTAAACTACTTCTATTATTAAATTTGACTATTTTTCAAATATGCATATAGAGTTATTTGTTTCTTTATTTGTGAATTAAATTTAATTTCATCTTTAATGTTTTACAAAGTAATGACTATATTTGGTATATTTTTCTCATATTTCAGCTAGTAATGTTTTAAAAATTTTATATTATTAAAAAAACTTGAGAAATATTTGGTAAATACAACTTATATCATCTAGCTAGATATATTGATTGCCATCAATTGACGTTTTTCATTACCCTTAAAGAAACTTCTCATATGTAGGTGATTCAAAAACCGCTCAACATCCGTTAATTGTATATCTATCTTGTAAACTAAAAATAATTTTTTTTAGTCCATAAATATTTTTCTCTTCACCAACTTGCTCCGAAGTCATTCATTATTTGATTGGATTTGCCATGCAAAAAATAATTTGCAATAGGTGTTGTCTTCGCATCAATTTGCATCATAATTGTAATCTTGTCTAAAATATAAATACATAAGTATGTACTTTATACATGAATAAGTGAAAACATCATCAAAAGCATATATATTTTTTTCTATAGAAAAAGAGAAAGAAGAGATGAGAAGAAAAGAAAAGAAAAGAAAGGAAGAACAAATTAACAAAAAAAATAAAAAAGAAAAGAACATTGAATCTCAGATCCCAAGAAGTGTGGTAGTGGGAGAGAGGGGACATGAAGAAGTAGCAGTAGAGCCGGGACCATGAGTTATGAGAGGCCAAAGTCCATGGTCAACGTCTGCAGGTGCACGCGTGCAAGCCCTAACTCCACTTTTCCATCATGCAATATTGCAAACCTCTTGCTACTATAACTGCTACTACTATTACTATTACTACTACTACTACTACTACTCTTCAGTCTTTTCTCCTCTATATACCTTCAATATTACATCATCTTCTTCTGCTGCAACTACTACTATTCATTTCATCTTTCTCCCATCTTTCCTAGTTTATTATTTTTGACCAACTTACTGTGTTAAGGATAAGAATCAAAAGATATAGAGTGTTTTCATCAGTGTATATCACTGCAAAAAGCTGCTTAATTATCTGTATAGCAAGTGACAAAGATTATCTTTTTCTGAATGTCCTTGTAAGAACAACATTGTGTTTTTCTTTTAAAACATGAGTGAAAGCCAGTATTCACTCATTAAAATATTATTTAAAAATAAAATCACATAAAATTTAGTGTGTGTGTGTGTGTGTGTGTGTGTATACGTTTTGCAATTGTATGTCTTTCTAGCTAGTGAGAGTTGAGAAAAGAAGGGAAAGGTGTTGACTGAAAAGGAGAGAGAGAGAGAGAGAGAGAGAGAGAGAGAGAGAGAGAGGGAGAATGGTAAAGGAGGTTGGTGGGAGTTTCTCCCTCTCTTTCTCTTTCTATCTCTCTCTTGTTTGTTACTTTTCATAAACATGCATCAATAGCTAGCATAGAGAGGAGGAGAGGAAGAGGATGATTGTTTTTATTTACCACCCATAGCCCTTATTACATCCATCTCCTTTATCTTCTCTTGATATCATTATGTATCCACATCTTTCTCTCTCTCTATAGTTGGAACTGATCTTGCACCATTTCTTCTCTATATATGCTTCCATTCTATGCATCTCTTTCTCCATGAAAACTTTAGTGTTTTTTTTTTTTTTTTCACTTTGGTGTGCATGATCTCAAGGTGTATTTGGATTAATATCATGTGAGTTTGTCAAAGAGCTTCTTACAAAGGTTATTGGCATTCTGTCCACCTCCACAAGAGTGTGCATATATATATATATATATCTCTAATGAAGTAGAAGCATATCATATGGAGGAGGTGGACATCCTGCCAACGGATCTTTGTTGGCTTCTCTTTGTTAAACTCATATGATCATATCTCTCTTTCTCTTCTTAATTTGCCAAGGAATTAGCTAGTAAGCTTTCTAGTCTCATTTCATTCATTGTATTTTTTCTTTTTGTACTGATATATAATTAATTTATTAGTTAAACATTTGATGATATTAATAGCAATGGGTTGTTGGAAGATGCTGCTCTTTTGGAGTATTTATTGTTTTTCAGGTGACAAACACTAGAAGGAATGAGAGGAAGAAAGACATGATGACACATACAACAACATGGGGTTTATGATATGATTTTCATGCCTTGGACTTGGGAACTAATGATAGGGAATTTCAATGTTATGATCTTCTTTTGACCTCTTTGTTTGTAATCATCAATCACATTTGTGATTCATTTAATTTTCCATGTTGATGTTTTTATTTGTTGGTGAAGAATGGAAATGAAATTTTTTTTTATATTTTTCTTTAAAGTGAGCTTGGCTGAATGAAGCAAAATTAATTAATACTCTGATGAGAAAATCATGCTTCTTTTGAATTCTGTTTTGAAGTCTCAATTTGTTAATTCAAGTGTGAGCAAAGTTAGTTTTATGAATTTCAATTTGTTAAGCATTATTTATGTAATTAATGTTATCCCCAATTAAGATGAACCTCTAATTAGGGTTTCGAGTTTAGGGTTGTTGTCTCTGTAAGTTTATACAAGATAATCAATTTCACCGATGATATGAATGTCACATCACTTTAACATTGCATGATTTTATACACATCACATGGCGATCATTTTGCGACATACATGCAAGAAAAGACCCGATATAATTATTTGACAACAAAATCATTTAATGGTGTGACATCCATGTCATAATTTATAATATGTCCAGCAAATTTGAATAAAATTAAGAGATTCTCGTTATTATGACCCAATAAGAAAAAACTTTCTTGCAATAAATTGAAAAACACTTCCATATGTAGTTGTACATACAAATTCATCTTAATTAAGTTAAAAACTTCTTCACTTGTCCTTTTGCATACCTTTGATAAATTTCTTATAGAAATAACCAGCTCATTGAAATAGTATATATATTAAGTATGTGATGATCTTATTTCTACTTTTCCTTCCTTTTTCTTTAGAACTTATGGTAATAAAGATTTTAGAGAATGGTAAACTTCATAGTATTGGTTCTTCTTAGCAGTATTATTATTAATTATTATTTTTAAAGTGGTTTTTAATGCAATCAATGATAGCCAAAGAAAGAAACAAAGAAAACATAAAAGTTCTTGTTATTAATGATATCAATAACCTTACGTTCTCTAATGAAAGGGCTCTAGTCAAAGTACATGAATTCAAATGTTGTCAAGGAGAAATCTACGGACTTGTTCTCAAGAGTTTGCACTATTTCTTTTTGTCTAATTCCAATTTTCGAAATATAAAAATTATTTTTATATCCCAATAACAAAAGAGTAATTGTTTATCTAACCAAGTGTTATTTATGTTCAAATGATAGAGAATTGGGTTGCTTTAGCGAGTAATTTTGAATTTAAATCTTTATGTATATATCAAGCATCTATTGTGACAGCTTTACTTTTTTGAGGATTCTAATATGGACTAATTTAAAAACCATCATTCCTAAATAACTGGTGATGTGTGAAAAAAAAAAATAAAAGAAAAACTCTTGCTTATCTTAAAAAAATACTACAAATTTATCTTTGATTTTTTTTTTATTTTCAAAATTGATGAAAACAATAAGAATATATGATGGTCTAGTTTTTAAACAAAAAATTTTGAGTTGATTTCATATAAAAGGGGCAAATCAATACAATTTTATGAAATAAAAAAAAAAAAACCCCTTTGAGCTAATTAAAATGTGATTTATTTATTACATATATTCCCCAACATAATTGGGTTGTTGATTGATGAACTTTGTCATGGCAAGAGGGAACAAAAGAATAAAGTGAAAAAGGGGCACAATGGATGTCAGGATCATCAATGTTCTCAGCTAGCTACCTAGCCAGCTAGTTTTCTGTGTAGAATACTGCTTATAACCTAGTTTTTTCACAAATGGCCAATGAGCATTATTAAACTCTAAGCAAACATTCGCCACATTCAGGCCTCATTTCAAGGAAAAATACCTCCCAAGGGTTTTTGTTCTAGTAACATGATAAGAAGGGCAGAATAGACTCATTATTGACAAGTACCATCTTCTTCAGAGTACCTGAAATTGACAACATGTTAATATTTTAAAAAGATTTGACAGCACTGATTTATTTTAGTTCAATGAAGCAAACTGGATTGAACTGGAAACAACTCTGTCAAACCTGTCCAAGAACATATATATACATATATATATACTTCAAACTGAAAATTTTTCAAATGAGATTGCAGGTTGGAAGTTTTCCTTGGGAAGAAATCAATGACTGACAGCAGTGGATATATAATCCTCAAATGCAACTCATCCCTAATTAAATCAGAATTAGAAGTTAGTTTTTTGTATCGCTTAGAGAGAATTTACATCGTTGTATCCTAATTCAATGTGACCTAAACTCGGTCCCTTTCTGAAATATCTCCTGCGTCTTTTCCAGCAGTCAAGTTCCCAGTGTATGACCAAGCCATTTCTAGATCGCCGGAGATGAGTTTTCCCAGTTTTAGATCTTGCTGTGGCAGGCAAGCACTTTTGCTTGGGGAGGATTGTGCTCTTCTGGGGCTGCTGGGGGCGGACGAACAAAATGTTTGTGTGGGTGTTGCAAAAGGTGATGATGTACAAGGGCTCTTCTTGAGGGAGAAAGGGCTCGGCGATATCCTTTTCTGAATGGGAAGTCCTCCGAGCCTTCCCGGGTTAAACAATGACACTGCTTCTGGAGCTGCACACTTTCTTGTCGCATCATCCACGAAAATCACATCATCAATTCTTGCCATTATGTTAAAGGCTAAACTCTCCAGAACCCTTGAATAGCTCTCGAGGATGGACTGCCCTATATCCTGTTAACATGTAGAAAAGATTTGCACTTTAGTTTTAAGGATGGTTCAAGATGGCGAGAACAGATGAATGATAAATATGGGAACCTTGTTGTATTGTATCTTGCTCATATCCAATCCAGACTGTGGGAGACCAGGATAACGGAGCTTTAAGCTGTGCAAGAGACACTCGGCGCGTTGTGCCAGCAATTGATTTCTTTCCTTAAGGCTCACAAAACCTTTGACCTTTCGGCTCCATGATGACTTCTTTGCCTTTGATTTGTGGGAATGCCTTCTCCAATCTTTAAGTCTCCAGACATTTAAAGCTGCTTCAATCCTACTGGCTATTTCCACAGCATGGTGCTCAGATGACAAGTCTAAGCTATCAAGGAGACATTCTGGTGAAAATTGCTCAGCAGTCACGTTGCGGTACATAGTCTCACCCAAACAGGACTTTCCACTCTATGTTATAAACAAACCAAGAGGAATATTAATGGCTGGCATAAAGAAAAGGCACACAAGAAAGTTTGTACAGAATTTTCTATAATATGCATTACCACCCTGACAAATAGTCATTTGAACACTAAAATAAGGCAGAAAATATCATTTGCCAATTTCTTTTGAAGGATACAAATATTTAAGCAAGAACCTTTCTATTGCTCACAAGAATAACCAAGATCTCAAAGAGAGATTCCATGTCACACTACCTTATATTGTTAATTTGGAATAAATGTTCTCTAATACTTCAGCTGTTAAATAAAGAGATGCATAAGCATGCGGAGACCTTGGCCTCCAGTTGCAGACCAGCAAACTTTAGCATTGAATATGAATTCTCCATGAACCCTTTTTCTATTTGGGCAGAATCAGAAATGATGAAACCAAAGGAATCAAATAAAATACAAGAATTAACATAGTTAAGTATAATGCTCATATGGGACAATATTTTAGTTCATTTTGATTATGAATCAAGGCATCAAACTAAATTACATTTACATAATCAAAATTAGCAAGATCCCACTTGCAGGTATTACATCCCATGGCAATACAGATACATAACTGACTGTTATCAATCGCATAGAAGTGATAATTGATAAAATAGGAATTCCTACTTTCAAGCCAGAGCATTTTACACTGAGCTCCTGTAGTTGCTTTAGCCAACAAGGGGGCAACTCTTTAAGATTGTATAATTGACAACACCCAGATAACCTTGATCATTCTTAGTGAGGCCTTTTCAGTCAAGTTTTGAACAAGAAATTACCCCATATTGCTGACTTGAGAACTAACACTACTGATTAGGACATAAGCATAAAGCACTGGAATGAGTGCATGGAGAATAAACTCATATTGCTAGGGAAGTCAAGAAAGCAGCACAACTATAGCAGGGCAGTAAGCTCAAATTACTATGTGGCAGACTTAGACACAGTAAAACATGGATGAAGGACAAAGTATTGGCTTAAATGTAATCATTTTAGAGGCATTGCTTTCCACAGGAAAGACCACAAAAGCCAAGACAGGCAATACAAAAGCAGGTTGACCTGTTGGCTGGAAAAATTAAGCAATTCCAGCTGCAAGTGACTTGTATTATATTGAATTATTTCAGTTGCTTATCAATTTGTGGTCTGAAGTCTACAACATTATAAGTAAATGGGTTTTAAGAATCAGAACAAGGAAAACGCATAACCATAACATGCCAACCTTTACTTTATACACCAGGTTTAATAATACATGATTAATCTAAATCTGGAATGTTCCAAAGTATTAAACTGTACATTTTAATAGCCATGATACAGAAAAATAATTCATTAAAAAAGCCACTTAATTGAATGCAATACATATATACACACACAAGCAGACAATCAGAAAGCTCATAGCCTGCTACAGGAAAAGGGACCCTCTATAAGGAAATATAACACACTTCAGCAAACTACAAAATCAGCCTCATCTATACTACAATTCAAACTATAGCACATATGTAAGTTGGATAACCTTGAATGTTCATTTTTAATCTGCCAGCAATACAAATAGGTTGTGGCTTCATACTGGGGCATAATCAAAATGCAAATCTGAAACCTAACCAAGCTCTCAGGGAAACTCTATCTCTAGTAATATGCCCATGCAATGTGCATCAAAATTGACACTTTGAGCCATTCTAAGTTTCTGACTTTAAACCTGCACTATACTCCAGAATTTATACCCATAAATTACAATGTGCTTAATTAGGTATGTGATCTAATTGATTGGTCATAGTTTAGCCTTAATAAACCTCTCAACTTTTTATTCTCATGATTCTCCCAAATTTTGTCAGAAAATTATATGAAAAGGTGGTCCACAGTCAAAAAGATATTCACTCACAAATAGTCAAGCTTTTTAAGTTTAATGAATAGAGATATGCCACAAGGGATGCTAATTAAAGCCATTTCATGACCTTATACCTTTGGTAATGTTTCTATATAAACATCAGGTATCTCCATCTCTGCGAGAACCCCACTATTGATTGCCATAGCCGCCTTGAGAATCTGATTCACACAGTCCCTACATTGCTGCAACCTTTTCCTCGCACCTCCAGACAAACCTTTTGGCGGGATTTTCGGACACGGTAGCCACCACTTCTCCTCCTGCCTCAAAGAAGGTCTCCCAAAGGATGAAGACTGGCAAGTATCACCACTATCATCTTCATCATCAGCAGCCAAAATCCCCCTATTCACATACCAGAACTCCGTGTCGCGGAATCCATCCAGCATCGCAAGAAGCATAGCGTCAAGCTTCTTGAGTGCTGGAAGATTCATATGGAGATCCGACCGGGGTCGGGGGACCATGACCTCATAGCTCCCACCCCCGGGAAACTCTTGCAAAGAAGGGATAAGCTCCACAATGTAGTCACTCACACAAAGCAACCATTCAATTTCTCTAAGCCACATTGATTTCTTTTGCGGAGCCAGTGGCTCCAACCTCCATAATTCACCAAACACAGTAGCTAAAACCAAATTGTGCATAAAAGAATCATAAAAAATCAACAAAAAAAAACTAGAGAAAAGAAAAAAAAAAAGAAAACCAGCTATAAAGAGTGAAAGATTTGAGTATCACCTGAGAGATTAGTGATTGCATTGGAAATAGCAAGCGCTGTGGAAACGCCCTTCCCGCCACCAGACATGTCCTCGCCGAGCAAAAGCTTAGCGAATCGCTCCTTCATCATCTCCACTTCTACAATGGCTTAAAAAACATCAGATTATTCGATCAAAGTTCATCGAAAATGAAAGGGAAAACGAACCAGAAGCGGAGAAATCAGCAGCCCTCTTCTCAGGCATGGATTCCCAGAAGAGAGACTCGCCATCAGGGATCATCGTCGAAGCCGAGGCCGCATTCGGGGAAGAGGCGGGGAAGAAGGGATGGGGGGAGGGGGAGGGGGAGGAGGAGCCGACGGAGGTCTCGGACTCGCTGACGTCGGCGCTGGGTCTGTAGCTCCGGTGGTCGGAGGCGTCTTCCGGCGAGTTCATTGGCAGCGAGAAGCCCTAAAAGGGTTCAAGGATCTGGGCCGTTGGTTGAGTGCATGGAGGGCTGAGATGAGCGGGGGACAAAAAGGAGCGAAAGCCGCAGTGAAAGTGGACTGTGAAATGACTGCAAAAGCTTAAAAAAAAGCAGCAGTTCCTCCAAAACATGGCACTGCTCTACGCATGAAGCAGGACAACGCCAATCTTTCTTCTTTTTTTTTTATAAATAATTATTGATTTTTTATTTTCATTTCTATATTTCTAATATATATATATATATATGTGTGTAATTTTTATTTAATAAAAATGAGTAAACAATAATTTTGTTAAAAAAATACTATGGTCCCAAAATGAAGGAAAAAAGGGCAAAAAAATACAGATGCACTATTCATGAAAGTGGATAGGGACTTTCATGGCAGGGGAAAGAAAGAGATATTGATTTTTTTTCATTTTTTATTTGTATTATTTACATAAACAAATGTGTTTATTTATTTATATTATTATTGTTATAATATAATTTACGTGATAAAATCTATCGAATATCTTGGAAATAAATAAATTAAATATTGAGGGAAATCCAAACAGCAAATAACTTTATTCTTGTAATAAATCCAGAGGGATTATGCATATATTTGCATACTTGGAAATGAGTAATTTCCTAATTTTTTAATTTATATAGCTTTTTTATAAATATTTTGCAAAAATTTTTATAAACTATTTACACCATGTACTTTTTTTTTTTGGTGACAAACCACATTCCATGCACAGTTGCTCTGACATTAAGGTTTAATTTATTTTTTCTTCGTGAAAAAAAGAAAAAGAAAAATACTCTTATGATTTCAGCAAACTTGATAATACCGTAACTGAAAATCATCATCATCATCATCATCATCATCCGTTCATGCGACTTTTCTACAGTTTACACTAAGATTTATGACGTGGAATTTTGCTTATATTCTCTAAAAAATAAACAACTTGCTCAAAATACATCAAAACCAAATTAGTGCTAATTAAATAGTAATATTTTTAAGATTAAAAACTTTTTCTTAATTACTAATGATAGCAGTTTGTTAATATTAACAAATTTTAAAAACTAATTAATTAAATAAGTTTACTAAAAATTTTTATTATATGAAAAAGAAATGGTGCGATAATGCGGGTATCAAGAGCATTCATTATTTTAGATGTATATCAAGCAGGTTTAACATAACCTACGGCTTTCAGATCAATTTCCCTAAAGATGCCATACCAATTGTGAGTGATCTCGTGACACATATGCACAGATCCCACATGCCACAACCGAGATTCCTTTCAGCAAAAAAATAGGTTCGACAAAACTTATTCATCAAGTACTGGAGTAGAAAATAAGCCAAATAAGAAATTTCTGTGTTTCTTTATCACTGTTCTTGATAAAAAGCTAAGAAAGTGTGACTTCTTCCTTCAAGCACTCAAATAAATAAATAAATAAATAAATAAGTAAAATAATTCCATCGATACAATCGGGTAGACAAAACCTGAAATTCTAACTAGTAAGATGATACTCATTTATTAGATCTTTTTTACTTGTCCCCTTGTGTAAGCTTTTTGTTATTTCTATTTTTTTATATATTATTTTGAAAAATCAATGAAACATTGAATAATTTTTTTCTAAATTTATCCTTTATATTTAATGTATTTATACAATTTTCAACAAATCAGGTTCAACTACACTTTTTATTAAATCATATTTTAAATAAAAATAATTTTGAAAAACCAATTAAATTTTTTATAAATTTTAGATTATCAACTAAATTCAACTTTCTTAATCCACGGAAATTAGTTGAAATGAACAAGGGATCTGAGGGAGTATATTAATCAATCTGCAATAGAGCACCACGTACTTAATTAAGGATGCATTACTGTCACCTAATGACAAAAAAGAAAAAGAAAGAGAAAATTGCTTATACACCATTGTCAAATGTCTAATTGCTAATATCCACGTGTAAAAATCATTCTTGCTTATATAACATTGCAAAACATTTACATTTACTTATATGCCCTCAAAAAAACGTTTCTACAGAATTATCGACCATATGATTTATTTTTACATATACCTATTTCTGCTGGGTTAAAAAAATATATATATTGCAGAACAGTAGAATACTTAAATTATAAGCCAACACCATCACTCAGTTCAATGAACTTGAGTGACAAAATTACTCTTTTAAGATAGTACTTGGGCAACGTTATAAGTTTCCATGACGAGGGATCTCATCACAACTAACATTACGCGTGCCCTTGTTCCGCAAATGCTAAGGCAAGACAGAGCTATTTGTTATGTATTCTCAATGTTTATAAACCTTGGAAATTAAGCAAAACATAATCTAGGCCAAACAACTGTGACCGAACTGGCTTGCTTCTTTTGACGGAAACAACACATCTGTGTTTGGATAGCAGGGAAACAAAGGTTAGGGGAAGCATTGAAGAAAATCAAAGAAAAAAATAAAGGAAATTGCGAATAATATGTTTGTTTCATTGAGATTACAAACAAGAAAACAGTTCTCTCTCCCATGTTCTTTTCTTAGTATCAATTGTCAAGTCCATAGGTATCATCCTTCATAATCATATCAAAACTTTATGGTAAAACATTATAAAGGATGAACATATAGACATAGATCTATTTAGCCAACTGGTTCGTTCTGGGGCTAGTGAGAGAAAGGGTGCTCAATGGAAGGGCTTCAAAGTTGATAAATTTTAATCCAAATGACATAGCTAGCTAAACAATATGAAGAACCCTAATTCAAGTGTAAACAACTTTGAAATTCTACCAACAAAGATTGAGGTAGATTACGTCATAAATCTTCATGATATCAATTATATTTTAGTACATTTACTGTCAATGCATTGAGACATATAATTCAGAAGAAATTATGCATGCTACATTTTATTAAATTCATCCATAAAGAACACCATATCCAAATGAACATATATCGAAGATTCTCAATGGGTTCATTAACTCTCAGATATTATCTCCAGAGACGACTTCATGCAAACCACTATTTCTTCAATGAAAAGGGTGTACTAGCTCCGATAAAAATTTGGGTATTATGTTTAATAAAATGTTCAAAGCTTTTGAGGTGTTTCATGAGATAACTCATATGATCAGCTAGTATTATTTGTTCCTTTACAATTGATAATTAGGTCCCCTAAAGTTCATAATTGTGCAATATGCCCACCTAATTAAATTGAAATCCCATCAAGATACAACCAAGCCTATAGATTGAACTTCAACCTTGAAAGCCCTAGTTTAGCATTCAGATTCAATGTAAGCAACACCAATTAAAGTTCATCACGCTCGAGTATCCTACTCGTGCGGGCAAAAAATGGGTGCTTTCACCCTAATAAAATACCAACTGATTCAAAGGATATCAGATATACATTATTCAAGTTCTGAGTAACAAACAATAACCTAATCAAAATACAGAGAAAAAACAAAATTGAGGCAAACTTTCTATGCGGAATTATATTTCCAAAGGCACAATGTTTAACAAGATAAATAAACCCAGCAAGTGATAAATGGTACAGCCTCCAACGTCCAAGTACTATATCCATTTGTAGAAAGCTAAGATTGGTCTTGGTGATTAAAAAAACACACCTTAATGACAAAGAGACACAAAATCACTAGAAAATGTGGCTAGAGAACAAGGTTAAATAATCATCTAATGAACAAGAAATATACAGTTAGGCTTGTCTAAGATGATTCCATTTTCACTCCTCACTCCACTCAATTTTAACACTTGCCTTATAGTTTGATTGACAATTAGAAATCCACAAAACCACGCCTGAAGCTTGAACATCATACTATTACTACTACTATTACTACTTAATCTCATTGCTTCCATTGAAAACAGAAACACATTGTTATCCATCTCTTGAATATCTAGTCAAATCATGTCATGTGAGATTATAGAACAATCAGCAAACATAGCAACATTCCATATTACAAAACCCTGAATAGAATTCAACCGAGCAAGGGGAAAGGGATCAAATTAAAGAGCTAACCTCTAGTTGTTGTCATCCTCAGCAAAGAGGCGGCGTAGATGGGACGAGAGGAGGCCGGAGGGGTCAAGGGAGGCCTCGCGGAGGAGCGCGTCCTTGACGGAGGCCATGCGAAGGGAGAGGGAGTCGCGCTCGTCGCGTAGGCTGGAGTTATCGTTGGTGAGCTCGTGGATGCGGTACTTCTGCCCCAGCGAACGCAGGCTCAGCATGAGGATCCCAGTCATGAGGAAGAACTGAACGAAGCTATCCTTCCTCTTCATCGCGTTCGCCATCAGTCCCAATGGCTTCCTCCTTGAGCTCGCGCCGCCAAAGCCCCCATCGTGCGCGGACGCCATTGATGGAGCTCTGTGCTGGGGTTTCCTCCAGAACAAGAGACAGGGCTTCAAATTTAGAAGGTGAAATTTTTCATAGATACCCCTGTATAACTATCTAATTCCAGAGTTCGCTTTTGGTTCTCTTTCTCAGTCTCTCTCACACACACCCCCTGTCAAAATCTAAATTTACACTTCTATTATACACCCCCTAATTTTTCACTAATGCTTTTACATAAATAATAAATTAAGAATGTAGAGTTAGTTTTCCATGGATTTCTTTATACAAATAATTAATAAAGAATTTTTAATCCTACATCATGCCTAAACTCTAAAGAATTGAACATAAGCAACATAACAGTAAACTTCACTTGTATTTAACTGTCACATAACAATGAAACAGTTTTTAAAGTTAAATTATACAATAAAAACTGATTTAAGTATAGATTATTTGATAAAAAAGAGGAATTCAAGTTTGATGTTTATGCTGAGATTTTATTCTACTAACATAGGGAAAAAGGAGAGTCTTTTGTGGGAAGAGTGCAGGTTTCTTCGGTTCAATTTTCTTCTGTTTGGATATGAGAATTTATTTTTTGTTAAACATGACCACAATATGATAAATGATGAAGATGTGAAGATAAAACAACTGATACAATAAAACTCTGTTGATAGAATTGAAAGATGAAAACGTTGACTTATTGTTTTTTTGCTGAAACAAATTTTGTAAGTACCGGGCTATGTTTACCTGAAACAAATTTAGCAGCATGCACATACACCAAAAACCGAAACAAAATTTGTAGAATCACACACAAACACAGAACAAATTACAAAAGTAATGCAGTTTTAAAAACTTGAAAAGCACTTCTAAATAAAAGGATTCCTCAATGGTTTGAACAAGAGGACAATCAGAACAAGAAGTATAGACTGACCAAAACTACAACATTCATCTCACCAAAACTTCAAATAACAAGCTGCTCCTCAAAAATATGAAAAACAAGGAAAATGTTAAACCATATTCGACGTGCCTTCCTTTTTGGGTACCTTATTTCCAGGAAATGCATTCCTAGAAATGTCCACAAGGGCCTTGAAGCTGTATGGTTCATGCATTGACAGTTCTGACAGTACCTTCCGATTCAGTTGGATGTTCTCCTTCAATAAACCATGCATGAAGTTTCCATAATTCACCTGGTATCAACATAATGAAAGATGGATCGTTAGTACCTATTATGACTACATCATACATAATATATGAAGTTTGACATAAAACTCTATTCAAAATGCAGCCTATTTGTGCGTACTGGTTTTTTTTTTTGCTAAAATGAGCGAAACTCTTAATGGACATGGTAAACTAAGGCAGGGGCATACGCATATCTCGGCAGCAGCCTGTGGGGCCCGCGCATACGTGGGTGCTGAGACCACCCACAGTTCATGCTCACACCTCTTAGACGTGCACCCTCATCCTGCGGATTCGAACTCTCGTTATTTACGAGACATCCTCATGGGAGATCCGAGTGCCAACTGACCTAAAGACCGTTGACTAATATGTGCATATTATTGATGATGAAAGGCAGAACCCACAGAAAAGCCATAATGTTCAATAAGTACAAAAGTTCTACTGATTACTAAACTGTTTTACTGAAGCCAAAGACAACTCAGGTTATTTATTTATATATTTCTTTGGAAAATAAATTTCAAGTTGACCGGGTACATACAAATACCATAATGAGAAGAAAATATGAATTTCCCATAGGTATTTGACCAAATAGTACCATCAAGTTACTGTAGATCGAACATATGAGTCAAGCGATTACATAGAGGCATACATATGCGCATGCATTTGCAGATTCAATTCCAACAACCTGGGCTACAAATATAGGGGTTGAGAGAGCATGTTCAGAAATACCTAAATGAAATAAAATAAGAGTTTGTTGCTGCCTATTTGACCAAAAAGATTGTCCAGTTCCTACAGTACCTATCACTAAAACAATAAGCATGTGTGTGGACGCATGGGTATGCAGTTGCATATATAAATCCTAAAATTTGCACCATTGGGATTGCATATATAAATCCTAAAATTTGCACCATGCTTCTAACATCAACATTAATAAAGGGTCATTGATAGAAGCCTAGTTTGAAGGGTTTAGTTCTAACTATATATATCCACAATACTATAGATGTCACTTGGTGAAGATTGCCACAACTATGTTGTAGTCAGTTTATTCTTTTCAATTATTCATCAGTTTGATAGTAGAGGCACAGCTAATATTCACAATGGCATCTACATGATTGCAAACTTTTGAGAGGCATGTGCAATTTGACTGGTTTATAGTATAACCAAACAAAAATGTACATTTTATATAAACTTTCCCATAAAAATGGCAACAAAAACATAATATATTAAAGAAGAACTTTAGTTTGCAGGGTATGTTTATTTCCAAACTATACCAATGAACACTGATTCTAGCTGCATTCATTCTTTTAAAATGTTTGCAAAATACATGTATATGCTCTGTTTTCATCAAGCTTCATAAAGCATGGCAAAGGGCTAATAGGAAATTCAAAGAGACAATTCACATGACTTAATAAAATTTGATCAACGATAAGTTTTTAACTCAAAAGGTTTCTTGTCAATGCAATTGAATTTCATCAAAAAGCTAATTCGAGCATAACATTAATAACAAAAGCTCAAATTTCATCGCAAAAAAATTCCCTTTTAATAAAACATGTCTATACTCCATTTCATCAACAATCATAAAGAATGATAGCGAACAAACAAGCAATTCAAATTGACAATTCACATATTGAAGCAGTAAAATTGATCAATCGTAAATCAAATTGAATTTCACCGAATAACTAACTCAAACATAGTATCAACAACAACAACACCTCAAATTTCTTCAAACAGCTAAATTATCTCAATTAACAACATTTCTAGGTTTTCTCAACGGTCGGTGGGATGACCAAAAAAAAAAAAATAAAAAGACAAGTTAGGGAAGCACAAACCCCGTGGAGGCGAGTGCCGGCGTTGATGCGCTCGATCCAGAGGGAGCGCATGTCACGCTTCTTGTTGCGGCGATCGCGGTAGGAGTACTGCAAGGCCTTCTCCACCCTTTCCCTGGCGATCCTTATGCAATTCTTTGCCCTTCCCCGGAATCCCTTGGCGAGCTTGAAGACCTTGTCCTTGTTCATCTTCCACTCTCCGAGAAGCAAGCAACGGAGAAGCAGCGGTGAGAATGAACTGGGGGTTCAGAAGCAAAGAGAAGCGAGGGTTTTAGGGAACGGTTTTTTTTTTTCAATTACCACCCCCTCAAATTTCCAAATTATTTAGTGTCTTTTTATCATGTTTATTGACTTGCTCTTTCATTTCATGAATTTTTGTTCTTTTAAATTTATCTCCATGGATGAGTTCACCTTCTCACAAGTGTTCATTCCAGTACAAATAGAGGGATGAAGTATCATTTTTCTAAAATGTGGTGAAAAACATCTATCACTTTATGTGTTTGTTTTATGAAAAGTGTCTCTTATAGAAAATATTTATTTTCTCACTTCTGATATTCATTTTGATGTAAATAGTGTCACTTATGAAGGGTATTTGGAATTGGAGTCTCACTTCTTTTTTTAAATGTAAAAAATACTGAAATAGAAGAAATGGTTACTTCTTTACTTCAAAGAAAAAAGCATCGGAAGTGAAGAAATTAAATCAGTCCACTTCACCCACATTCCCCACATACACTATGTTCATTTGGGCATAAGTGGGCAGAAGTCGAGGAAAGTGGACTGACTTTCTCCACTTCTGATGTTCTTTTCCTCTGAAGTGGGGAAGTGACCACTTCCTTTACTTTAGACTTCGGTACTTTTTTTACCGAAGTGGGAGAAGTGAGTTTTTTATAAAGCTCACTTCCCACACTTCAAAGACCCTTCAGAAGTTACACTACTTATACCGAAATGAATACTAGAAGTGGGAAAATGAACACTTCATGAAAAAGACACTTTCTGAAAAATAAACACAAGAAGTGGTGGAAGTTATATCACTTCTACCACTTCAAAGAAGTGCCACTTCCCCCACTTTCTGACTTCCTCCCACTTACGCATAAATGAACACGCCCTAAAATGAACACATAGTGTCTTGTCCCAGCCCATAATAAACATAAAATGAAGAAAATTATTTAAAATTGTTTCTTTCATAAAAAAAATTAGATAAACTATAAATTTATTCAATTAAAGAAAAACAAATACACCAATTTGATAGAAATTATAACTTATTTAAAAAAAACCACGTTTATTCCAACTGAAATTTTATACAACAATGCAAGGAAAAATAGACAAACATAAAAAAGGCATCACAATCCAATTAAATAAAACTTATTTATTAATATTTGATATCAAACAAACAACAAAGCAAATTGCAAAGCCATATATAGAACAAGAACCACTGAAACAGATAGCACACCACAGTGAACAGTTTGCTACTGCAGTGAATTCTCAAGTTATTTAATTTCCCATCAAACTTAGATAATTATTATGCATATATAAATAGAGAGAGAACTTTGCTGTCTCTAGTTAATTATAAACCGGACAATTTCCCCATAATCTTCACAAGCATACTTTTCTTCTCCTTTGTATCACTTGGTTCACCTCCCTCTTGCTTCACACTCTCATCTTTAAGTTCATTCTCCTTCTCTTCACTTTTCTTGTTTACTTTCTCCTTCAGCTTCTTCTTCAACACCTTCTTCTTTTTCTTTTTACTTCCCTCATTGTCTTCACCAGCCTGCATGAGAATTAAGTGTATATATTAGGATGCCATTTGAATTATGTCTTTATATTATACTGTAATATGGAAAGTAGCCTAGTTATTTAAGTGAGAATGCATACTAAATATATATATATATATATTGATGAAAATTTTGCTATTAATTGAGGTCACACACTTTCTTTAGGGACTTGGTTTCACTTTCACTTTTGCTATCATCCCCGCTACCGCTGTCGCTCTTGCTATCTGAGCCGCTTTTCTGAATTCAAGATAAAAAAAATAAGTAGATATTATTTTATTAAATAAATATTGACATAATAAAGTACTGCATAATAAAGTTACATTAACTGAAAGGGAAAACAAGGTAATGATGTTTTTAGTGACAGGTTAATACAAAATGAATTTTATGAGAATACTTTAGAAAATAGAAAATTGTTTGAAAGTAGGCGGAGAAATTACCGAGCTATTGCTTTTGCATTCAAGTTTCTCATCATCATCCTTCTCTTTTCCTCCTTCTGCCTTACTTGTCTGTATTAATTATATTATATGTTTATATATCAATATTTTATATAGTTGAATTTTAAAATTTATTAATAAAAGCTACTGGAGAGAAGGGATATATATATATTATATAAAAAAATAATGATCTAATATAGATGCTAGCCAAATACTTCCTGTCAATATATACATTTAACAATGTGAACTACTTCATGTAGAATCATCATAATAAACAAGAAATTTATTGTTTTCCTCTTAATTTTTTGTATTTGCATGTTTAACCACGTCTGAACTAATTATAAAAGGGAGCAGCCCACCTTCTTCAGTTTCTTCTTTGCAATCTTTTTCTTCTTCTTTTCCTATTTTCAAGAAAAAAAAATAAATATTTGAGAAAACTTTTAATAAAAAAAAAATACACTGAATAATATTATTACTATTTTTTTTTATTAAGATCACATACTGTTTTCAGTGACTTTGATTCTTTTCCACTCTTGCTATCATCACTGCTTTTGCTATCCTCGCTCTTGCTATCATCACCGCTTTTGCTACCATCACTCTTACTATCATCGGCACTTTTACTACCATCACTCTTGCTATCTGAATCACTTTTCTGAATTGAAGAAAGAAAAAAAAAAGGAGATATTATCTGAATAAATAGATTACTATAAATACACAACCATGAGTTTTTCCATCAATCTTGTTTTCTTTCCGAATAATCGAAGACAAACAAGTACTGCATAATACAAACCCCTTTCACTAGGAGATAATTTTTTTTTTTTTTTGTCAAACATGAATTTCAAAGATGATTTTATGAGAATAATATAACAAAATGAAGTAAGTTTGATAATAGATGAAAAAAAAAAATTTACCGAGCTTGTGCTTTTGCATTCAAGTTTCTCTTCGTCGTCTTCTTCTTCATCTCCGTTATCTCCTTCTGCCTTACTTGGCTGGTCCTTATTCTCCACCTCTGGATTTGTTTTCTTTTCATCATCACCTTTTACATCCTTATCACTCTCCTTTAATTAGTACAAATATCAAGCTAGAAAACAATCAGTATTTTGAAACGGATAATTTCTAACATGCATATGTTTTTAATCAAATCTTGCAATTAAAAAAAAACTATAAATAAGGACAATTCTCACATGTTCTGAATTGAATCTTGCAATTAACAAAAACTATAAACTCACGGAATCAGAGCCGGAGCTGGTACTTTTACACTCGACGTTTTTAACCTCATCCTTCTCATTCGGGTTTGCTTCCTCGGCCGCCTTTGGGTTTGCCGGAGTTGGTTCATCAGTCACAGGCATTTTCTCACAAGAGTTGGCCATTGATTTAAGTATTTTTTTTTTTTTTTCTTAGTGATATGCGTTGCTTGCTATGATAAGGTATATATAGGCATGATGCATGATGCATGATGCACTGTTATGGCTTCCTTTCTATTATGGCAATGTGGATAGACAGAACAAGGGAACAAGAAGAAGAGATTATTAAAGGGGGAATGATAAAGAAAGTAGTCTTTGGATTTGGTATTCTTAGCATTGGATGCTAAGTGTCTCTAGTGACATACTTGGGGCATGATGTATATGTGAAGAAGAATAATTGTGAGTCATCATGTGCAAGATAATTATATCAAGATAAAAAGGCATTGATTAGTGGCATGATATGTATATCATTATCAGATTATTTGTTCAAGTTGGATCTAGGAAGAAAATGGATAATTAGATCAAGTAAAATATATCTACCAAAATTTGTTCTCTTGGTTCTTTCCATGATATATATGTTTCTTTTCATTGATATTTATCTTTTTTTCTTTTCTTTTTCTTTAAGTTTTCTTAATTTAAACATTGTTGAAGATGATTGGTTGATTGACGTATATGGCAAAGGTTTCAAAAGAGAAATAGTGATTAATTAAGAAGGGGGTTTAGGGGTGGTGATTATCCTGCCTTGGAGGATGGCGGCCTCTAAGATATAAAGACTCAAAAATATTTTATCATTTTCTTCATAATAGTGGTTTTCTATTTGATGTTCATAGTAAGCTATAAAATTTGTTTATCACTAAAATATATATAATACGTTTATATGTGCTGTGCTAAATGACAAAAATTTAAATATTGACAATTTCATTGCTTGCAACTGTGACAACAACAATATTGTTAGTTTAAACTGGTAAGACATTTATTAGATTTTTTTTTAGGGTAAATTACAAGATTAGTCACTAAACTATCCACCAGTTTCTATTTTGGTCACTAAACAAAAAAAATTTCTATTTTGGTCACTAATCTTTTAAATTGCTTTCAATTTGGTCACTGTCGCCAACACCATTAACGGCGATCTGACGTGGCTTAGCCATGTCAGCGAACTTAGCCACATCAGCACCTGTCTTGCTTATTTAAAAGGGTAAATTACAAGATTAGTCACTAAACTATTTACTAGTTCCTATTTTGGTCACTAAACAAAAAAAATTTCTATTTTGGTCACTATAATTTATTCTCCAATAGGGGTCTCCAGAAAAGTCTCTGCTAATTGAATTTTATCTCTCTCCAACTGATACAACTACAATTAATTTAGTGCTAATCAACATTACAACTCTATAATCCAGTACCCAACCTTGCAAATCGACACCATCTATGTCTAAAAACAACAGAAACCAATGACTACAAATTGCCATCTTCGGAATAGACAGTTTTAAATGAATGTCATCTTCGGAATTCTGTATATTACCATTCTGAATATCATTATGTCATGATATTGTTACCAGATTACTATGTTTCTTATTTTGTATCATATGCAGAATTACCAGATTATCTGCAGAATTTTGAATGTCATTATGTTATTACTAGATGACTATGTTGCTTATTTTGTATCATCTGCAGAATTACTAGTTTATCTGCATATCTGTGTTGGTTATTCTGTATCATCTGCAAAATTATGTGTTGGTTATTCTGTATTATCTGCAGAATTCTGTGTATTATTAAAATATAATGACATTATGTGTTGCTTATTGTACATAATGACATGCTGCATGTATTATGTTTTTTTCCTTGTTTTTGTTTGACAAAAGAATTAATTTTTAAGTATTTGTGTGTGTGTGTTCTCAGGGAGGTGCAAGTTGTTCATTGAATCTGCGAAGCAGAATAAACAAGGATTAAGCATTAATTGTGTGAGAGTTGTGCAATTTGTAGTCATTGGTTTATGTTGTTTTTAGACATAGATGGTGTCGATTTGCAAGGTTGGGTACTGGATTATAGAGCTGCAATGTTGATTAGCACTAAATTAATTGTAGTTATGTCAGTTGGAGAGAGATTAAATTCAATTAGCAGAGACTTTTCTGGGGACCCCTATTGGAGAATAAATTATAGTGACCAAAATAGAATTTTTTTTTTGTTTAGTGACCAAAATAGGAACTAGTAAATAGTTTAGTGACTAATCTTGTAATTTACCCTTTTAAATAAGCAAGACAGGTGCTGACGTGGCTAAGTTCGCTGACATGGCTAAGCCACGTCAGATCGCCATTAATGGCGTTGGCGACAGTGACCAAATTGAAAGCAATTTAAAAGATTAGTGACCAAAATAGAAATTTTTTTTGTTTAGTGACCAAAATAGGAACTGGTGGATAGTTTAGTGACCAATCTTGTAATTTACCCTTTTTTTTATAAAAGTGGATAAATCATGCATTTATTGAGAAAGAAAAACAATAGAGTGCTAAAGCTAATTAACAAACTACAAAGCTGGTTCGCTCGCAAGATCTGCTACTCAGCTCTGATTGGGAAGCGCTGGTGCTGGTCTCGATCTGCAAAAATCCAAAGAAAAATATATGAATGACTTTAGAAGTTTGTTATTTCTTTCTTGCTATAAATTCTAATATATGGATCTTCAAAACACTTGAAAATTAAAGATTTTTATTTTCAATATGGTTTTTATTTTCTTTTAAATGTTTATTTTTCAATATTTTTTAAATTTTTTAATTGTGAAACAAATATAGAAAAGACAAAGGGTATTGTAATAATTTTATAATTTTCTATTCAGTACTAATTCTCATCAAATGAAAAATAACACAACAAATCTGTGTTTATTCATATCACTGAGTATTACCAAACATCAAACGTAAAATAGTACATGCATTTCGTAGTGCACCTTAACTATACATTTGTATATTGTGCTATATATATATATATATATATATATTGCTTGTGCTATGCTCATCTGCAAATCAAATAAGCCTTTAATATATACTAGAAGAACAAGAATTTGTATAGATCCCCAGTCACATACAAAACTTGGAAGACAAACTTATTATTAGTGAACACTGGATTGTTTACTTGTATTTCACTTTTGCAAGGTAATTGGAAATACCAATATTTCTTAAAATCCTGCTTTGAAAAAGATATAATGCAAGATTGGATTTAGGGATATCTTTTGCAGCTAATATTGGCCTACGTACTTAATTACATATGAAGATTGAGCCCATTGTTTGGTTTGTTTTAATAATTAGCATCTTGACCTTAGTTATTTCTGATGAGGGAAATTAAGGTGGCAATCAGACTTCTCATATTCTTTGTTTAATTTGATTGGACAAAGTTAAAATGAATCTCTTACAATTTGGTGGTCTATCCACTTTTACTTAAAAAAATCAATTCCAATTTTTTGCTTAATAAAACTTGATAATCACTACTTTAATAAAAATAAAGGCAGTGTTATTAATAAGATAAGCAAGTAGAAATAAACATCCATTAACAGTGGAAGAACTAAACATAATTCAGGAAAAACAAAACAAGGGAAAATAAAAAACAAAACAAGGAAAAAAGAAAAATAGATAGGTCATGTTGGAAATAAACTTAAACATAAAAAAAAATATTGAAAATAAACTTAAACATAAATAATTATATGGGTTAATAATGTGGGGATTATTATGAAACATAAGTTAGAGAATATGAAATGTTCGGAGTTGAGGAATGTGAAGATCAATGGTCATGTGTTACATGAATTATTATGGGAGTTATAGAAGCTCAAAGGTTTATGCAAAGCCTATATAAGAGGCTATTAATATAATGTTTTGTTGAGGAGGTTTGAGATTTGAATAAAAATTTATATTATCGAGTGATATTCTATCTTCCTCTTCCTACTATCTCTTTTGAACATATTTTGGCTCATCATCGGTTCCAACATAGGTCACACACCATCCAAGTCAAGGATGGGCAGATAGGTGCATGGCATTAGTTATAATTATAATAGAAATGTTAGTGTTGAAGCACGATGACTAGTCTAGCTCTATGGTGACGTGGCAAATGTTAACAGGCCAACTGATGGTGGTGTGGCATCCAGGACAAGGGATGGTGGCATGGCATTGAAGATGCAACACTTGAAGAAAACATCTTTAAGCAAAGGGCTAGCTATCTTAAGAAGCTATTAAAGGCAAGGTTGATCTCACTTGCATTGCGGAGGATCTCAGCTATATTTGATAAGTGAAGAGATTTGATTTGGACTAACACTGTTTAGAGGTCAAGATCACATTGGAACCTACTTTAGTGATTAGATAAATGAAGAGACATAAGTTATGAAAGGAAAGTGAAATCAAGCAAGATCTAATTACCATATGAAGATGAACGCAAATGAAGACAACCTATGCTTGGCATAAATTTGGAGGAAAGCCAAATATGGATGAAGTTATTTGAAGACATATCCAAGATATTGGACGGAGCTATTTGAAGACAGGTTTCTACATGGTAAAGATAGAGGACATGTTTGCAGAAATCAAATTTAGATGAATAGAAGATTAAATTTGAAAGATTATAAAGAACCCAATTTGAATGAATGAAGATTAAGTTTAAGAATTTGAAGATTAAGAAGATCAAATTTGGATGACTTGGAAATCAAGTTTGATAAAAGATTTTTTTTTTTGAAGAAAAGAACCCTAAGGCTGTTTTTATTAAGAACACAAAGCTAAAAAACACAAACAACACCCAAGTCCAAAGAAAACAGAACACCAAAAAAATAAATTACATAAAATAGAACCCTGACTGAATGAAGGATTTCATAACCCAATAAGGGAGATCCCTGCCTCTATGAAAAAGACTAATACTATGAAGATTAGAGCAACTAAACATAGCTAAATCATTAGCAGGCCGATTCCACATCTTGGGAATAAGGCGAATATGTGGGTCGCCTAAATCGCTGATTAGATTCTTAATACTTGCAATCCAAGGTGAAAGCCTCCAGTCCATCGTCTCAGTTTGATCTTTAATGGCGTTATGAATACTTAGACTGTCAAGAAACACATACCGACATTGCAATTGAAGACTGACAGCTATGTATAAAGCAGTGTAGACTGCCACAGCTTCAACCATTGAACCAAGACTCTCATGCACAGCCGAACAACCTGCAAGAGAAACCAAGCAATTAGAGTTTGTGATAAAGAAACCAGAACCACTTACCTCGGCTTCAGGATTCTTCCTGCTGGCGATAAACAAAAATGAAGATCCAGATTGAAAATTGTTGAGGAGAAGTTTGATAAAAGATTTGAAGATCCTTCGAAGATTGTTGAAACAATTTTTGGTATGATAAAGATGCATCATGTAGGATACGACTGAGCTTGAAAGGGTATTGCTAACAAGATCATCTAGTTGCTGGCATGTTGAGATTGACAAGATTCAACTCCATTCGACTCAAACTTGATACAACTAGGAGGGTTGGAGGCATGCGTCTTAAGGTCGCGTTGTAACGGAAGTTGCGACTCAATTAAGGTTTGAAAAAAGGCCACATTACAAACTTAGTTACAACTGGAGATGCAATGGCTAAGTGTGGAATGAGTCAAAATTAGTAACCACGGAAATTTTAAGAGTATTCTAACCCATATACACCTGGCAGGACTAATAAGAAATTATACCTTATTTGAATAAACCACATTGCTCCATTAGAAAAAATGTACAACAATGCAAATTAAATAAGATTAAAAAAATTACGATCCAATTAAGTAAAACTTATTTATTAATATTTGAAAGCAAACAAACAAGTGAACAACAAAGCAAATTGTAAAGCCAGACAACAAGAATCACTGAAACAGATATCACACCACAATGAACAGTGATTTACTGCAGTGAATTCTCAACTTATTCCCCATAATACTGAGATAATTATGCATATAGATAGATATATAAATATAAAGAGAACAAACTCTGATCTCTTTAGTTATAACCTAGCAATTTCCCCATAATCTTCCATCCCTCTTGTTTCACACTCTCATCTTTAGGTTCATTCAATTCTCCTTCTCTTCACTCTTCTTGTTTACCTTCTCATTGAGTTTCTTCTTCTTCAACACCTTCTTTTTCTTTTTATTTCCCACATTATCTTCACTGGCCTGCATGAGAATTATGTGCATGTTAGGATGGCATTTTATGTCTCCATTTTACATTGTAATATGGAAAGTAGTCAAGTTTAGATGAATAAAATAACATAACACATATTTCATGGAGGAAATGAATGAGATAATGGAGTAAATTTTAAATGAGAAAGTATATATACTAAATATATGGTCACACACTTTCTTGAGAGATTTCCCTTCACTTTCACTTTTGCTATCGTCTCCACTATTGCTATCACCGTCGCTCTTGCTATCTGAGTCACTTTTCTGAATTCAAGAAATTAAAGAACAATGGAGAAATATTATTTTACTATATATATATATATATATATATATATATATATATATATAACAAGGAGGCTTTATAATTAGTACGGCATAATACAATTACAAGATAATAATGTTCTTGGTGAGTGATTAACAAAGAATACATTTTATGATAATAATTTAGAAAATGAAGATAGTTTGATAATAGTTAGAGAAATTACCGAGCTGTTGCTTTTGCATTCAAGTTTCTCTTCATCGTCTTTTTCTTTGTCAATGTTTTCTCCTTCCATCTTACTTGTTTCGTCCTTATTTGTTGCTTTACTTGTCTGTATTATCTTAATTATATCGTTAGTATATATAGTTGAATTTTATAATTTATCCATTAAAGTTACCATTAAGAGAAGGGATATATTGATATTATATACTGATCTAATATAAATATACTAGAAAAATAAGATGTAGATGAATAAAATAACATTTCAAAACATTTAACGACATGAATTACTTCACACAGAATCATCATGATAATCAAGAAATTTGTTGTTTTCTTTTTAATTATATATATATATATATATATATATATATATATATATATATATATATATATATATATATATATATATAAGCTTGTAGAAGGGCATCCCACCTTCTTCATTTTCTTCTTTGTCACCTTTTTCTTCTTCTTCTTTTCCTATTTTTAAAGACAAAATGAGATATTCGTAAAAATTTAAATGAGAACATACAAAAATTATAGTTTTTTAATTAAGATCACAGACCTTCTTCGAGGATTTCGATTCATTTTCACTTTTGCTATCATCCCCACTTACACTATCAGCGTCACTCTTACTATCATCACTCTTGCTATCAGAATCGCTTTTCTGGATTCAAGGTAGAAGAAGAAAAAAAATATCATCTGAATAAATAGATATTATCTAAATAAATAGATATAGTTATAAATGCATAATTATATGTTTTTCCATCAATCTTATTTGCTTTCCAAATAATTGAAGGCAAACTGATACTACATAATACAAACCTATTCCACTAAGAGACAATTTTTTTAGTCAGAAATTAACTAAAAAATAATTTTATAAGAATAGTGTAACAAAATGAAGTAAGTTTGATAATAGATAAAAAAAAAATTACCGAGCTTGTGCTTTTGCATTCTAGTTTTTGTTCATCATCATTTTCTTCATTAGTGTTATCTCCTTCTGTCTTACTTGGTTGGTCTTTATTCACCACCTCCGTATTATTTTTCTTCTCATCTTCTTCTTTTGCATCCTTATCACTCTCCTTCAATATAACATTATTTTTCTTGTAAAGATAATTTCTCGCATGTTTTGAATGCAGTAATATATTAACAAAAATTTTAAACTCACTGAATCAGAGTCAGAGCTTGTGCTTTTACATTCTACCTTTTCAACCTCATCCTTCTCATTCGGCTTTGCTTCCGCATTCACCTCAGGGTTCTCTGGAGCTTGTTCATCGGTCACGGGCATGTTATCGCAAGTGTTGCCCATTGAGCTTCTCTTCATCATCCTTCTCTTAATTACTCAGGTTGAAGTATTACTTTTCTTCTAGTGATTTGCATTGCTTGATAAGATAAGGTATATATATAGGCATGATGTGGTTCAGTGTTATGACTTCCTTTCTATAATGGCCATGTGGATAAACAGCACAAGGGAACAAGAAGGGCAGATTATTGAAGAGAGTATGATAATTAAAGAAAGTTGCATGCATGTGTTTGGACTTGGTACTCTTAGCATTGGATGCTAAGTGTGTTTGGTGACATACTTGGGGTATGATGTATAGGCGAATTAGATGAATAATTGTGTGTCATGTGCAAGTTAATTATATCAAGGGGAGAAAAAAAGAAATTGCATGATTAGTGGCATGATATGTATCATCAAGAGATTATTTATTGGTTCAAGTTGGATCTAGGAAAAATAAATTGATAATAAGACCAAGTAAAATATATTTAATTAAAGCCACTTGGTTAAAGTGATTGGAGACACTAACAAGTTTAACATGACTTCTTTGTGTGGTGTGTAGGATGGCAAATCCTCGTTGGAAAAAATAATTTACGGGGATGTTACTTACACCCCTTATTTAAATGTACCCACGGGATGAGAGCAAGTTTGAGTACTCTAATAACTCACGTGTGATATAAACACTAACATGTGTTTTTGTTGCCTTTGTAAAATAATAATAATAATTTATTATTATTAAAAAAATCTAACCAATTAAATTTGTCCTTCTCCTTCCATCATATACATTTTTTGGTAATATTTATTTTATTTATCTATTCTTTTACTCTAATAAGTTTCCTTAGTCCTAACATACTCAAGATGATTTGTTGAAGTATATGCTAAAGGTTTTAGAAGAGAGATATAGTGATTAAGAAGAGGATCCATCTCACCTTAGGGGATGATTTTTCTTTTTCTTTTTCATTTTTTTTTTAGTCTGAGAAAAGGAGGATGATCACTACAATATAAAAATTATCAGTAAGCATTGGATTCTTGTATTTCACTTTTGCAAGGTGATTGGAAATACTAAATTTTCTTAAAATCTTGATTGTGACATAAACAAGGTCCAATGCAGCATCTTTAGATTCAGATTTAGGGGTATTTTTGGAACTAACTTTGGCTTATTTATTTATAAACATCACACCCTTTGTTTGGTTGGTTGGGTTTTATATTATATTATAGCAACATCTTGATCCATATATTTGGGTTTAATGCAGTTTATTCATCCGGCGCTCATAAAAAAGCTGGAGGTGGAGGTAGAGTCTTTTGTGAAGTAATGCATTATCAATATTCACTTAGGAAGAGCACCCTCATCAATTGCCAAGTGAGGAAAACTTTGCATATTTTTTCTTTTTTGAAATTAATCAATAAATTTATTTTTTTTTAAAATACGAACAAACCACGTATTAAGGATATACACAGATATAGAGTTAATTATTATTAATACACTTATATGTTACTCTACGTGAGTTAAATTTCAAACATATTTCTTCAATAAACACCTGAACACTCTATATAAGAGACCTGATGCTAACAAACCAAAAAATTATTGACTCTTTTGAAAACTATATATATATATAATTTTTAACACTTTACCCACCATCTTTATAATAAAAATTTAGACAAAAGTCCATGCATATACTGTATCCCAAATCTTTTTGTTAGATATGATTGTAAACACAATAATTTACAAACAATGTTATTTTGAGTGATGGAGTTTGTGATTAGAATTTTTTTTAAGCTTGATTGGAAAAACTCATTGTGTGATTCATAATTTTTGAATCATGAAAAAAGTCTAATCTTCTACCCCTACTTATTCTTATTCGGGTGTGGAGTAAAACCTCCAATATATATCTAATTAGAGAATTAAATCAATTCAAACCGCATATAATTAAAAAACATCAGAGTTAGAACACAGTTCATATAAAATTTAAATCAACCTAATTTATAATAAATCCAGTGTCTATTAATTTAAACATATTTAAAAATTTTATTATAATAAAATATCTCCGGTAAATTGTGCTATTATACTGCACTCAATTTTCAGAATACATGAGGTTTTTTTTTTAAAAAAAAAAAAGTTTTGGATTTTCTACGTAAATTTATGTGCTCTTATTTTCTTTTGCTTGTTATAGTTTGTCATTTTTTTTTTCATTAAAATATGGAGATTTGGATGCAAAATAAAATCCTATTTTAGTGCATAAGACAAAATATAGCTTAAAACTTCTCAAAGGAAAGACACAACTATATATCAATCATAACAAGAAAGTGATCAACTCTTTTATCTCCAATGCAAGTTACATGAGTAGTTTCTTTGTCAAATACTCACAATAAGACTGAACTCTATCAGCAAACTCTAAGGGAACTCTGAGCTCAGTGAGCACCAAAGGCCAGCAATGGCGGCCGGTGACCGGAAAGTACTCTCCGACAACATTAAGGATATGATAACAACAAGGGACGGTGAAGTTGAAATCATAGCCATGGTTTGGGAGGTTCACATAGATCTCTCCCACACAGTCATCAGAAGTGTCAAAGATTTCCCAACACTTGAACATGAAGCTTGGTTCATGAGGGAAGTCTTTTGGAAGGTCATGTTGGGTTAATGGTTGGTGATGCTGGTTGGTGGATGTAGTTGAAGAGATCATGATGTTTATAGTGATGAAAGTGAAAGTTAGCCAAATTTTGGCATGCATTGTTGAGAAATTTAGCCTTTTTGATAAACTAAGAATGCTTGCTTTAGTGGAAAGGTTTTGTCTTTTTTGGATGGGTGGCTTTGTCTGGATTGATTTTATTGGGATTAATTGTTTGTAACTTATTTTGTCTTAAAGGTATATATGCTCCGTTTCATGTTGTGTTTGGAGGAGTTGAGTTTTTTTTTTTTTTTTTTTTTTTTTTTTTTTTTTTTTTTTGAGTTTATTACATTGTAGCAAAATGAAATTTACTCACACACATATTAACACATTTATGTATTAATGGGTAAATAATGTGTATGTTTTTTGTTTTTTGTTTTTTTATTTTTCTGAAAAGTGGATAAATTTTAATAAGGACAAGTTTTTTTTGGGTATATTTTCATATTAATGTAAAATGTGTGATCCTTTTCAATTAAAAAAAAAATATACTTCCTTGTTCAACATTGAAGGAATTAATGTAGGAAACAATTAATGCATCATATTGACATATATTTTTAATAAATACAAATTTATCATTTTTTTTTTTTACTTGAATTTTCGACTTTGTAATGGTTCCACTTCATTTATTTGTGGCTAGATGAAACTTAATTTTAGCTTTCTATTGACTGCTATGCATTAAATTTTGTGTGATTTATTAACCTTTATTAGATCAACCTTTTGTTCTTGTAATTTTTCCAGTTTCCATTTTTGTACCTTTAAACTGTTATATCCCATTTTTATATATTATTTTTTAGTATTTTCATCCATGGCAGTGAGCCAACATTAACTAAATCCTTTCTAGTCTTGTTCGGGTAGTACCGTAATATTTATCATCTACAATATGCAGATGACCTAATTATCTTGCTCGTTGAAGAAAAAAAAAATATTAATGTATTTTAACTTATTTTTTTCTTATTTGAGAGAATTTTTTGCCTAATTAATGATAAATTTTCATAATGCTCACCTGTACTTCTATGGATATTGGCAAAAGATGTGGGTGTAAATGCCGAACCTAGAGCTTGCTATAACTCTAAATTACATCACCGGATCTTTTCCTCTATTTTTCCTTGGTGTTCTCTTTTCTGGAAGGCCACCAGCTTGCCAATATGATTGGGATAAGCTCATTTTGAAAATCAAATTTAAATCAAAATTTTTATTTTAAAAAGGTTCACTAACAAGAAGATAGAATTAATAAACTCCCAACTACCACTTGTGTTCTTTGCCAAGCATCCAATGAATTGGTGGACCATCGCTTCCTAGGGCTTCATTTCCTTCACAGATGTGAGACTTCTAAAACCACCTATTTCTTTTGTTTTTTTTTTTTTTTTTTTTTTTAAGAAGAACGAAATCCCTAATGGGCCTGCTAAACAAAGACAGGGACGTGCACAAGCCTCGACTGCGGTCTGTGGGGCCCGCGCACACGTGGGCGCTGGGACCACTCACAGTTCGTGCTCACAGTTCTCAGACATGCACCCTCACCCCAAAGATTCGAACTCTCGCAACTTGCGAAGCGTCGTCATGGGGGACCCAAGTGCCAATTGACCCAAAAGCCGTTGACTAAAGCCACCTATTTCAGCTACCTACTCCTATGAACACCCTTGGGTCCTCAAGAGTTTGTAGAAGGATAGAGATTTTTTGGTTCATGCTATTATTTGAAACATTTGAATAATGCCATAAAGCATATTTTTAAATACATAGTGATGATCCTTTTTTGTGACTTTAGGTAGAATGAATCATGCATACGTTTATTATATGTTTGTTTGCATCTTTAGATAAAAAAAAAAGAATCAAACTGATGTGATCAGCACATAAAGGGCTTGTTTGAATGTGCTTTTAAAAAAGTGCTTTTTTTAAGTTTTGGGGAAGCACTTTTTTTAAAAAGTGCTTTCAAAGTAAGTTAAGTGCTTTTCTCTGAAACAGCTTCTCAGAAGTGCTTTTCTAAGAAGCACCTATAAGACAGCTTCTGAAAAAAAAGCTGAATTTTAGCTTTTTTCATAGCTTCTGCTTCTGCCCAAAAACCCAAACAAACATGTTTTTTAAAACCTAGAAATGCTTAATTTATAAAAAAGCACTTCTGGGCTTAAAAAAAAGCCATTCAAACACCCCCAAAAAACAGTTTGAAGTTTGTGGGATCTCAAAAGACAGAGGTGAGTGATTCTGGTGAGCTTGCAACTTCTCAGGGACTTGGTTGATCCATCTTCTGTGCTTCCAATGCCTTCCTGGGAGAAGATCATGTATCAAGTATCATCTCCTCCCAATGGCCCATGTGTGTGTGCCTTTTTTATTTTTATACTTGTTTGTTTGTTTGGTTTTTTGCAATTCAAATGGTTTATTGTTTTTTAAAAAAAATTAGTATAAACTTAAGTCAAGAAAGTGGATAGAGAATAAAAAGAAAATGGGTAGAAAACAACTGCAACACTCCCATAAATGAATATTTGGAAAAAGCCAACACCAAGGCAAGTAAAACTAAATTATATATTCTTTATTGAATGTCATGTTGGAGGGATCCTCATTAAAATAAAGGTGACAAGTAATATTCGAAAACATGGGTTGACAGGTATTTTGTCAATTTTTTCAAAAAATAAATTTCATAATTATAAATTTTTATTAATTTGAAAATAATAACTTTTCAATATTAAATTATGGAAAAATATTTTGGCTTGAGATGAGGATGCAAAGTGGAAGATCAACAAATCAAGTGGTTCCGCTGATCTATATATTATTATTTTATGGCAACGTGGTATTATTTTATGACATTTGCTTTTATTTTAATTTGAGCATCAATTTTTAATTTATATCATAATGAATACGAAGTTTTGATTTGTGTTGGGGAATAAGGGGAACTGAGTGGAGCATGGTCGCAGCATAAGTACTTGAAGATGAAAGATAAAGATGATAGACACAGATTTTACGTGAAAAACCTCTAAACAAATCAGGGTAAAAACCACGGGCAAGATAGAAGAATTTACTATAGTGGTAAAAAGAGGAGCTACAAGCTTTCTGTTAACAGGGAAAATACCAACTAATTCTCTCATGTAACAGAAGCAACACAAACTCTCTAAAATATTTTTTCCACTATTTTTCCCACTTTCTCACCCTCACCCTCACCCTCACTCTCACTCTCACTCTTCTCTTCAAATTTGAGGCTGTGCAATGAAAGCCTTCAACATTCCTCTATTTATAGGAATTCATGGGTGATTAAGTGAGGATTAGGTGGCTTAATTAGGTGGGAATAAGCTTAACAAGGTTGGTGGCAGCCAACCTTGACTAAAGGTTGGTTGCAGCCAACCTTGACCAGCATTCTCCCACTTGAAGATACGATTGATAGTCAATCAGATCTTCACACCATTCTTTCTATCTTTCCACTTGATGTTGCTTATGTCTCTGTCAGACCACAAGAGGATCGACACCACTTGAACTTGTCGGTGTTGATTGCTTTTGTCAGAAAATCTGCTAGGTTGTCACTTGTATGAATCTTCTGCATATCCACTGTTCCTTCTTCCACTTTCTCACGAACGAAGTGGTACTGAACTCTGATATGTTTTGTCTTGGAATGAAATGCTTGGTTCCTTGCAAGATGCAAAGCACTCTGATTGTCACAAAATAGAGAAATGCTTTCTCGTTTGTACCCGAGTTCTTCCAGCACCATCTTTAACCACACTGCTTCTTTACTAGCTTGTGTAGCTGCTATATATTCTGCTTCTGTCGTTGATGTAGCAACGAGTGACTGCAGTTTCGAAATCCAGCTCACAGCTCCTCCAGCTAGTGTGAACACATATCCTGAAATGGATTTGCTTTTGTCAAGATCACCTGCATAGTCAGCATCAACATACTCATTCATAGTAAAATCTGATCCCCCATAACATAATGCAACATCTGAGGTTCCCTTTACATATATGAGAATCCTCTTAACAGTACTCCAATGCTCTCGACCAGGATTCGCCATGTACCGACTTACCACTCCCACTGCATGTGCAATGTCCAGTCTTGTACAGATCATGGCAAACATTAGACTTCCCACTGCTGATGCATACGGTACTCGAGACATCTCTATCCTCTCTTCTTCATTGCTAGGACTCATACTTGAGGATAACTTGAAATTAATAAGAAGTGGGGTAGAAATTGGCTTACAATCTTGCATGTTAAAGCGTCGCAAGATCTTCTTCAGATAATTCTTCTGCGAAAGCCAAATCTTCTTATTATTTCTGTCTCGGTAAATTTGCATCCCTAGAATATTGTTTGCTGGTCCCAAGTCCTTCATTTCAAATTCCCTAGCCAACTGTGCCTTCAACTCCTTGATACGATCTTTGTTGGGGCCTGCAACCAACATGTCGTCAACATACAACAACAAGAAGACAAAATCTTCTTCTCCAAGCCTCTTGACATATGCACAAGGGTCTGCATTAAGTCTGTTGTATCCAAGGCTCATGATGAAGGAATCAAATCTCTTGTACCAACATCTTGGCGCCTGCTTTAGCCCGTACAGAGATTTGTTCAACCTGCAAACCAAGTTCTCTTTACCTTGTTCTTCAAATCCTTCTGGTTGGAGCATGTAAATTTCTTCTTCAAGATCTCCATGAAGAAATGCAGTCTTGACATCCAACTGCTCAAGATGCAAGTCGAAAACAGCACATATCGCCAATACTACTCGGACTGTTGTAAGTCGAACCACAGGTGAAAATATTTCATTGAAGTCAATACCTTCTTTCTGAGCATATCCTTTGACCACCAATCTGGCACGATAGCGGTCTACTTGATCATCACCATTGCGCTTGATCTTGTAGACCCATTTGTTGCCAATAGCTTTCCTTCCTAGTGGTAATGATACCAGCTCCCATGTCCTATTTTTATGAAGGGCTTCAATTTCTTCTTGCATTGCTGCCATCCACTGAGATGCATCTGAACTACTCAGTGCTTCTTGAAGAGTTGATGGTTCTCCATCCTCAGTTAGAAAGCAATATGCAATATTCCCTTCCATAATATAGTCAGAGTGCCAACCTGGTATTTTTCTTGAACGAGTTGACCGCCGAACTTCTGGTACTTCAGATTCAGCTGGTTCTTGTTCTTCATGCTCTAGTATAGCTTCAGCTTCCTTTTCTACCTGTACAGTAGTAGTCTCCGTGCTTTCATCATTTGCTTGCTCTTGTCCTTTGTCTTCTATGAAGACAACATCTCTGCTGATCACGACCTTGTAGGCAGTGGGATCCCACAGGCGATACCCCTTTACTCCATCAGCATATCCCAAGAACATACATTTTCTGGATTTTGGATCCAGCTTTGTAGTTTCTAGGGCATTATATATCACATGTACAGGACTTCCAAATATATGAAGGTTTGAATAGTCTACTGGCTTACCAGTCCACATTTCCATCGGTGTCTTCAACTCTATTGCAGTTGATGGAGACCGATTTACCACATAGCAGGCGGTGCTGACTGCTTCTGCCCAAAACTTCTTGTCTAGGCCTGCAGCTCCCATCATTGCCCTTGTTCTCTCCAACAGGGTTCTATTCATCCGCTCTGCCACTCCATTTTGTTGAGGAGTGTATGCTGTAGTGAACTGCCTTTTGATGCCTTCTTGTTTGCAAAATTCATCAAATTCTTTGCCAGTGTATTCTCCTCCATTATCTGTCCTCAAACATTTGATCTTCTCGCCAGATTCAAGCTCTACTCGCGCTTTGTAAGTTTTGAAGACTTGAAACACATCCGCCTTCCTCTTGATAGGATACACCCAACATCTCCTGGAGTAATCATCAATAAATGATACAAAATAATTTGCTCCTCCTAGGGATGTAACTGGTGCTTGCCACACATCAGAGTGAATCAATTCTAGAATGTCTTTGCTTCTAGAATTAGATGTGTTGAACTTTAGTCGATGCCGCTATCGACAATGCAATGCTCACAAAAGGGTAGTGTTACCTTTGTGAGACCTTGAAGTAGACTTCTCTCTCGCAAGAATCTTCATTCCTTGCTCACTCATATGTCCGAGTTTCTTGTGCCATGTTATTGCACGCTTTTCACTTGGACTACTTGCAGCAACTGAAGCTTCTCCTTCTTGCAGAGTCTCTCCTTTCAACATATACAAGTTTGCAGCTATCTTGTCTCCTTTCATTAATACAAGCGCACCTCGAATTATTTTCATAATCTTGCTTTGAACTTCAATCTTGCACCCAAGATCATCAAGTTGTCCAATAGACAACAAGTTCTTCGTCAGCCCCTCCACATGTCGGACTTCTTGTATAGTCCGGATCGTGCCATCATACATCTTCAACTTGATGGTGCCAATACCAACGATCTTCAGAGCTTGATCGTTGCAACTATACACAGAACCTCCAGAAATAGATTCATAGTGATAAAACCATTCCTTTCTTGAAGTCATATGAAAGGTTGCCGCTGAGTCTAGAAGCCAAACATCAGCAAACCTTTTCCCTGTGTGTGTTGCTACTTCACATACCATGGCTTCTCTATCATTTGAGATGCTTGCAACATTTCCTTGAGGATTGGAGTCTTTCTTATTTAGACTCCAACAATCTTTCTTCAAGTGACCTTTCTTGCCACAATTGTAGCACTTGAAAGTTTTCTTACTCATTGACTTTGATCTGCCATTATTGTAGCTCCCACTGGGGCCACGCTCCATTGATCTTCCTCTCATCACCAACAAGGCCTCTGCTTGATGTGAATTTGCTGACCTGTCTTCCTTATTCTTGCGCCGACTCTCTTCCTCCAGAATAACAGCTGCAATGTCGTCGAAGACTAGAATGTCCGTGGGGACATTGTTTGTCAAGTTGATGATGAGTTGATCATAAGAATCTGGCAAGCTTTGGAGTAGAAGCTCTGCACGTTCACCTACCTCTATTTTATGTCCCAATGATGTGAGTTGGGAAAATAGAGTATTTAAGGTGTTCAGGTGCTCCGTCACTGAAGTGGATTCCACCATACGTAAAGTATAGAGTTTCCTTTTAAGAAAAATCTTGTTGTGGAGTGACTTGGCCTCATAGAGTTTAGTGAGGTGATCCCAGATCTCCTTCGCCGTTTTCTTCTCTTCAATGCTTGATAGAACTCCATCAGCAAGTGCGAGATGAAGATTTGCTATGGCGTTCCCGTCGATCTCGTTCCACTTATCATCTTTAACCTCAGCTGGCTTTTCACTGATAGCCGCTAAGCAATTATCCTTTCTCAGGATAGCTTTCATCTTCAACTTCCACAACGAGAAATTACTCCCATTGAATTTCTCGATTTCAAACTTTGCTGCCATTGCTTCTGTAATAAACTGCTTGACGGGCAGTAATCAGTTCTTTCAATGGGTGAATAATAATCTAACTTATTTTCTGATGTGGAGGATCCACTATTAGTGGCAGCCACAGAGCATACAATAAGTAGATATATATATACACCCAAATCTAGCTCTGATACCACTTGTTGGGGAATAAGGGGAACTGAGTGGAGCAGGGTCGCAGCATAAGTACTTGAAGATGAAAGATAAAGATGATAGACACAGATTTTACGTGGAAAACCCCTAAACAAATCAGGGTAAAAACCACGGGCAAGATAGAAGAATTTACTATAGTGGTAAAAAGAGGAGCTACAAGCTTTCTGTTAACAGGGAAAATACCAACTAATTCTCTCCTGTAACAGAAGCAACACAAACTCTCTAAAATATTTTTCCCACTATTTTTCCCACTTTCTCACCCTCACCCTCACTCTCACTCTCACTCTCACTCTTCTCTTCAAATTTGAGGCTGTGCAATGAAAGCCTTCAACCTTCCTCTATTTATAGGAATTCATGGGTGATTAAGTGAAGGATTAGGTGGCTTAATTAGGTGGGAATAAGCTTAACAAGGTTGGTGGCAGCCAACCTTGACTAAAGGTTGGTTGCAGCCAACCTTGACCAGCAATTTGGACCATTTGGTTATATTAAGAGAGAACTTGGGTTTTTTTAGTGAGAATTTGGTGACATGGATGTCGGAATTCGCCAACAGTCCACATCATTTGTGCTTGTGGACTGTGTCATGTTAATAATTTATACACAGATGTTCGTAATGCCACAACTTATACACCTGGCATACTAAGAAGGTAGATGGTTTTTCTGCTCCAGACGTACTCGAACTCGATTAGAAGGCGGTGGTTCGAATGATGTGGGAGTGAAGGTCTAGGGCACAGGCATAGAGAGAGAAAAGGGGAAAAGATACGGTGTTGTGGCGTCATGTGTGGCATTAAGAACCACCATGCATATAAATTGGTGATATGACACAGTTTAAGAGCATAGATGATGTGGATTATTTAGGGATGGCAAAACCCAATCTGCCCCATGATTTCTGATCTGATCCGTCTTGAACATGGTGGTTTTTTTTTGTTGAAAATCAAGGAACGGGGCGGGGCGGGGATTTTTGGTGAGTGGGGTGGGGCAGGGCGGTTTTGGTTTTACCTTCCCCCGCCCCGTTAAAAATTTGCATATATATATCTATATATTAATATATACACATAATTTTAATTTTTTTAATTTATAAATCAAAATAAATAAGGTTATATTCAGTTAATTATGATAGTTGTGTATTATGATTAAGCTTATGTATTAATGATTTAATTACAAAATATAGTACTTCACAAATATTATTTACTTTAATTTTAACTTATTAATAAATAGTATATATTATAAGGGGTTTAATAAAAAATCTAATAATTAATATTGAACTATGTAATTTTAAATTTTTATAGCAATTTTAGTAAAAACAGAACGGGCGATGCGGGGCGAGGGAAAAAAACTGCGGGACGGTTTTGATATTGAGAATGTTAAAAAAAAAAGTAGGATGAGACGCAGAGCAAACCATGCGGTTGGCGGGACGGGACGAGCCTGCCCTACTGCCATCCCTAGGATTATTGGCTTTCATGCAAGCATTCATCAAATTCTCACGCAATCAAATCAAAACTTTGAGCAATGTACAGAAAACCATTTCGTGTTTGTAAAAATACCTTGATCATATTTGTTCAATCAAATAGTCATTTTTATTCTATCAACTCAAAAACATAAACGTATTAAAAATCTTAATTAACTCATAAACATTAAGAAATAAAAATAAAAATAAAAATAAGAAATGTGAGGCCCAATACGGTTGGTAGATGTTTGGTGGGTAGCAGGCGAAGTTGGCTGATCCGGTTTTCCTCCTTTCTTAAATTTCTTTTTTTTAAGAAAAGAAAAAAATTATTAGAAAGAAAGGGGGAAAAAAGAAAACTCTCACAGGGTCGTGAACACCACCGGCCCTTGTACTTCTCTATCGGCGGGGCATCTCCCCGTCGATGAATGTATAGAAGGAAATAGCTTTCGATCTTCTCCAAGATCCATCGGAGAAGCAAGAAAGCTCCAAGCTTTGCCGTCGTGGACACGAGAGAGATGATAACGCGATCCAATCTTGCGGAGCAGTTGAAGGAGTACCAGATCCGGTCCAAGAATGAATGGGCTTCTCTTTCCTTCTTCTCCTCCACCTCCAACATCTCCTCCAGGTGCCCTAACTTTCTCTGTAGGGTTTTCTTTTGACCAAAATTGGTTAAGAATATTAGAATTGTTTAGGGTTTCATTTGTGAATTTGTTTTTTTATTCATATTGTATGGGTTTTTATCTTGCTTGTGCTGCATTTCAATTGCAGTGATCATTGGCAATCTTTTCACTGATAATTTTTGTTGCTATTAAGGAATGTTGTAGAGATTCCCACGTCTTTGATTTCGCAATGTTTATCTTTTTTTTAGCAATACCATATCTTTGATTTTGCAATTTTGTATCTTTTCTTAGCGTTCCCATGTCTTTGATTTTGCAATTTTGATCTTTTATTGGCATTCCCATGTTTTCATTTAACCTGCTGTAGGTTTTTCTTGTGATTTTGCTCAAGTGGTACAAAACTGGTAAATTTGATTGCTTTTGTGTAATTAGAACTTTAGGAGTGATACAAGCAACATTGTGAAAGATAAGGAAGCTTAGTGTATCATGTTGGTTTATTGCTTTTGATTTGCATTATTGAGATGAAACGTGTGTGTCCTCTTCGTGGCTATATCTTATTCAGTGGACATCATTATTAGGTTTTCAGCTGTGAATTATTGGGAATATTGTTGAAAATTGGTCATGCCACCTTTATTATGTGACTCTGCAAACTATAGTTGATCAGAGGTGTAAGATGACGAATTTGTCGTTTACTCTTTCTTCAAATTAGTGTAAAGTTTGCCAAAGTATACCTTCCAACTGAGTTAAAGTGTTTGATTACATGTATTATAGCTGGATTTCATATTAAGATTGAGGTTGCTATGGCTGTCATCTGGACTTCGACACACTTGGCATATATGGAGCTCTATGTTGAATGTTGAAGATGTAATGATTTTCTATCAAATAATTTTGTGTGTTGGCGCTTTGTTGGATGCTTTCATCTTGTCACCCTTGCTTGCTAAGTTATTGCTAGTGCAGGACTTATATGTTTTCTTTATTAAATTAGAGAAACTAGAGTTAAAAGATGCATTTTCTTTTTGACAAATGGGAACTTAAATATAGAATAGGGAATCATGAGTTGTAGATGAGAGGTTTATGATAAAAATATTGTAAATAATGCTGAACATATGCGATCATTTGTGGATCAGGGAGTATAAAGAAATAAGTGGAATAAAAAAAGAAAGTGAAGAACACTGATCATTCATCAAGATGGAAATTTCTTCGCAAGCATCTTCTTTAATCATCTCCTCTGGTTGTCTAGCATCAGGAGTGTTGCAATTTTCCCTTTAGTAACCTGTGTTTACACACTGCAATGGATTAAATGCCATCAATAATTCTCAGTAAATCTTCCATTAATTGGCGGTATGTATAGGTATTATTCCACACAATGGTGTCTAGGCCCTATAGCAGACAAAAGACCTCATTACTGTGATACCTCGTAGGCTTTGAACTCTGACAACTACCTTACCTGGCAAGCATGCCACATTATATATTTATCATTATTTTTAAATTATATAAGAGGAAGCTATTTTATGCCAACCATCACCTGAGTAAAAGTTCATTGAATATCAGTTCTTTGTTATAGCTGCTTATATGCAGGCATTTTCAGTATTTATTTCCAACTACCTTCTTATCCTTCAGCTGGTTCATTTTGTTCTGATGAAACGTCTTTCAATTACCATGGTTTTTAATAGTGAACATTGGACAGTTTTAAGTGATTGGATGCTACCATCTTTGGCAATAGTGAAACAAGTAACACAATTCTTTTTGGTACAAAGTGTTTGTGTGTTTTTGTTTAACTCTTAAGAGTGATTTCGAAATATTTTCATAAGCTTATCCAGTTATTATTTTTTCTCAAGATCCAATACTGTTTTCTACATGCTGTTCTGTGTGATTGCATATATAAGTTGATAAAGGAGGGGATTGTTCTCACATGAACAAGAATTCTGATTCTGTGAATTCCTTGAATTTTGTGTTGCAGGATGGAAGTGCTATCTGTGATATGGGAGCTGTTAACTTTGGCATTGATTGTTCTCTCAGCGGTTTCTCTGTATTTCGGGTATATAAGGGTCGCCTTATCCTTGGTATTTGTTGCGATACTTATTTTTATTTTTGCTAAAATAATAAAAGAGGTAAGACAAAGCAGGAAAAGCAAGCGAAGAATGCTCCTGCCATTGTCGATGTAAATTATAGACCAATCCCATTGTCAATGTAAACCAGCATTTATACTCAAAGCAGCCTGGGATGCTGAATCTATTAATCCGAATATATTACTTGCTTAGTTGCTGTTTCTGTAAAGTCTCAGATTCAAAAGTGTAAATTTTAAGGAGGATGAAGGAAAAAGTTGACTAACGTATTGAATTTTTATATCGGTAGCTTGATGAAAGAAGATTTTTATTTATTTATTTTTTTGCATCTTGTAAGCAAATCTCAAATTATTTCTTGACCGAATGGAAAAGTAATTTTGGATTTGTGCATCTGCAAACCAGGTCATCTCAAACTATTTCACATCCAAATGGAATAATTTTAGGTAGCAATAACTTATTTGTTAAGCAAATATATTTATCAATTAACTATATATATATTAACAATAGGCGACGAGTGGTTCCCACTTAAGGGTTTTGCCAAGTGACAGGTAGCATCAATTACAGTGGTTTATCGACTATCTAAGAACTTATTAACTTAGTCAGATATCACATGAGACAATGGAAGTTTCACATTCGGAAGATTTACAGAAATCATAGATGGGTTAATCTCCTTGCAACCCTAGTTCTTCTTCCAAAATCTCCAAGAGCTCGCCAAGGGAACCATCAATTGCTTCCTCTTTGATGTGTAAACAAAGAAATGGTCCTTCTCCACAACAGATGTACTGCATTTAGTGAAATCAGAGTGTTTTATTTGCTCTCGGTGAGGAACTCATTCTCTTCAAGGATGCCACCGTTTGCAACTTCACATAGTTTTAGATAAAGATTGTAATTAAAAAAAAAAAAAATCTGAAGGTTACTCTATTAAAAAATCAGAATAATCTAGGACCTTGTACAACTACTACAAATACCTCATGACCTCATGAAATTTAGAAATAAAGTATCCAATGAAAGATCTTGTTCAAAGTAGTCCCCAAACTTCCAAGTGCCCATATTTTGTTCTTTTCATAATCTAAGTCACATTTCAAGCTAGTAAAGTAACATTTTTTTGGATAAAGTTTGATTTTCAAAATATGAACTTTCAAAAATAAAACAGCACCATAAACAACTTTTTTTTTTCCTAATTCCGGTAAATAATTCAAAAAAGATTTTTTTTAAAAAAAAATATCCGTTGATTGATTTCCTTCCAAGATAACCGTTGTAATTGTCTCCCAATACAATATTACCGTTACCTTCCATCTTCCTCGTCTTGTCCATGGCCACCACTCTTGTTCTTATCAATGGAGTTGTTTGGCAGCATCATTGTTAGGTTTCCTTCTCATTCTCATTCTCATCATTCTCATTATATGGTGGGCATTATTATCTCGAACTCTAATTCCTCCTTCTCTTTTCTTTTATGTTTATTTTTACTGTTTTTGTCTCTCAGTGTTTGAGGAGAAGTTCTTGATTGATGTTGTATTGTGATCTGAAACCCTAGATGTTAGCATGAATCTTTTATATCTATTTTTACTATTTTTGTGGATCGCTTCAGTGTTTGAAGAGAAGCAGAGTGGTTTTTCTGCTCATCCCCCAGGGTATTAGAAGTTCTAATTGCTTGATGTTTCATTTTGATCTGAAACCCTTGATGTTAGCATGAATCTTTTCTATTTAGTTTTACTATTTTTTGTGGATGGTTTCAGTGTTTGGAGAGGAGCAGAGTGGTTTTCCCACTCAGCTCCTCTGAAGAATTAGAAGTTCTTAATCTCCAAACATGTTGCTGTTGTTGCATGAATTAGTTCAAGATAATAAATATGTCAACGTTTGGAATTAGTTCTGGTTCTTGTATGTTTTTTCAGTATTTTGAGAATTATGGAGAGTGGATGTTCTTATGCACAATTTGATGAAGAGAATTTTTTTAAGATTAAGTAATTTGGTGTTCACCAGTGGTAACAATCAAAGCAGAGAGATAGGAAAACCCTTATGAGGTTTGAGATTAGGTAATTCAAAATCAATTCTGGTTAAATTTTCTCCCTTTTTTTCCCTGATTGGCATGATGCTGATTTTCCTTGTCATATTTTCCTTTACTTTCTTCGTGATGATTTTCCTTGTCATCCAATATTTATCTTTTAGCCTGTTCTTGGACTTGTAATGGGACTCCTTTAATTTAGTTTAATTCTTTGATTGCGAAGCAAGCCCTGGTGGATTTAGGAAGTGAGCCCAATAACATGTAGATGCTCTGATGCATCCTTTGATTCATCTTAGATGCTTCATATTGGAATGCCTTAGTGATTTCTTTGTAATCATCTCCACACAATTATAACCTTCTTAGTTACATTTTGATTAATATGACCTCACACAAAATTCTCTACTTGGTACAAATCTGGTCTATTTCAGTTTGTATGTTGCTTTGATTTTCTGTACCTTGTTTCATGACTAAATTTCCTGGATTTTCTTGGGACCGGACATGCTTAGCTCTAATTTGATATCTTAATGTGGAAGTAACATCTTCCTACGAACAACAGGTGTTAGTGCAAATTTTTATTAGATATAGCTCAATCATAGTAGGATTTATATCAATTGCCTCTCTTCTTTGGAGCTGCATAAATGAGTATTAACTCTAATCTAGTCAGGGAGAAGAATCTGGTTAAATTCTTGTCCTGCTAGTCCTCTCATCTGAAATTCAACATTTCATTTTGGCCAACCACTCATCTTCTTACATTTTAGTCAAGACTGATTTAGTGCCTCCAAGTTGCTTGTAGTGTGATTGATGCTATGAATTTTGTTGCTATTGGCATATACATACTAGGTTTTCTTAGGAAAGAAAATTTTATTTGCCAAAAAGGTTTGTTGATGATAGCTCAATCATAGCTTTCTTATTTCTGAATGGTGATACGTGCATGAACCTCTATCATGTATATTTTGTATTCCCCTGCCTTGTCTCATAGAGAATCTCTAGATTTCAATATGGATACCTTCAATGTCTCCTCACCCATTGAAATGCTTATTTTGAGTATCCCTTGCAAGACATACATTGGTGAAATGTTGGTTAACATTTTCCTACAGATGGATGTCTTATAGCCTTGCTTTTTGTATGCTTATAAGTTTATATATTCACATTTACAATTATCAAACTAGTTGTATATAGAGATGAGCATCAGCAAAAAAGAGATGAGCTGGTGGAGATTGACAGACTTAAAGAGTTTAGGGGCATGCCATATGCATATAACCAAGCTCAAACCCACACGCTATGAAACAAAATCAATTCATTGAAATCTTTAAGTACTCTTTGAGCTATATATATGTCCACGTGGCTCACCATTTTTGGCATTGGTGTTCATTTTTGCCTCTCTGCACATTTTTAAACCACAGAGATCATTTCAGACAATTGAAGGACATGAAGTTTGGTTCTGCAGATGTGAAAGTTCAAGTAATATAAATGCCCACTAATTATGAACTCTATTTGATTTTGACTCATCTATTGCAATGCCATGAAACAGATAAGGGATAAATTTTCTTCAAATAATCAATTTGCGTTTATCAAATTGTTTCCAGTCAAAATTTGGGAGATATGTATAGACTATTCCATTCTGTATTCTAGCCGGCCATAGGGATGCAAGTGGGCCGAGGAATCTCCGTTCCCAGCAGAGACCCACTTTGACAGAGCGGGGATTCTCCGAAATAGTTCCCCCGTTGGGCAGGGAATGGAGGAAAACCCCTCCCCAACTAGCGGGGCTGGGTATATATAATATTTATAAAAAATAACTTATATGATTAATTTTAATTATTAAAAAAATGCAATATGAGAATCATGAGGTAAATATGGTTTTCATGTAATTTTATGTTTAACTTTGATATCATTTATAAATTTATTTTATACTTATAATTTTATTTATTTTATAAATATAATTTTATTTTTAACTTTGATATTATTTTATACTTATGATTTTTATTTATTTTTACACTATCATATCAAAATGTACTGTGGTAGTAGATTCTAATCTAAATATCTTGAAGAACAAAAAAAATTAATGAAAATATAAAATTGTTATACTAGTTTTTGTATTATGAATTTTATTAATGAATTTATACTTTTAATTTTATTTTAAACTTTATGTTATTCGTAAGAATTAATTTTTTCATCCTACATTGTATTATTTTTATTTTGAGAAATATTTTGTATAATTAATTTTAACCTTATGTAAGAAAAGAATTTGGTGGGGCGCGGATCCCCTTGGAGAATTTTTCCTTCATGGGGAATTTTGAGATGGGGTATCCTCGCCCCATGGGAAGCGAGGATTGGGATCCCATTCTCCTTCCCGCCCTGCCCCACTTGTAGGTGGTCTTTGTACTAATTCTGTTTTTATAATATACGTGATTTGTCCACTTTATTAAATAGCTATCTAAATTCTGAACCACAAATACCAAAATTCACACGCTGTTTTTAGTCGATCATTTGAGTTTGCAAAGGAGCACGTGGATTATTACTGTGGTTGTTGAGCAACCTCCATTCTGAACTATGTTCCATTTCAATTTGTTTCCTGAAGAATGTATCAAGTAATTAAATGATATAATATTACCAGCAAGACTTATGTTATATATTTCATATCTCTGTGATACTTGTTTATAGACTTTCTTGTGGGTACGAAGTGGTATTTTTTACTTAGGTGAGAAAGACAATTAAAGCAACATGTTAACACAAGTTTCTTTTAAACAGGGCATACCTGGACAACCTTCACGGTGAGCTCCTAGGTGGCGCTCATGGCGGTTTGCACAATAGCGGGCGCGACGGTGGGCATGGTGGTCACAGTAGAGGAGGTTTTAACCAGCGGGGCCTCAACAACTCGTCCAAGATAGCATCATCCACATACGAACGACGTTCTAGCAACAAGTCAAACTCCATTCAAACCAAGCCCAAATCTCTCCTACGCAGAAGCTACAAGTTCAGACTCCTCATCGGGCAAATAGTCACACCCTCCAAGCCAGAAGCCTCCAATTATCAACATGAGACCAAGATGGTTGGATTACAGTGCGCCAAAAGGAGAAGAGAGATACAACAACCTTTGTGACTGGGATCACAAGTAAGAAAAGGCAACGCAGATCTCCAGCCTCTCCAAACGTTTTGTCAAAAGTGTCTTCGGATTGCCCATAGAATTGAGGAGTGTCGGCACCTCCTTACTTACCGAAGATGTGAAGGATCTGGGCATGTTGCATCTTCATGCTTGATGAGAACTCCATTCATTAGATGGTGCGTAGTAGATCCATGGTTTCCACATCTATATAGCCAAGCTTCTCATCATCAACTACACTAATGGGCCTTGTTGCAAGAAGTGTTGGTGGATCTGATTGGTTCTCAATATATGGGTGATGTTATATGTTTCAGAGGAGATTCATATGTTGTTTCATTGGCCTCTGAAGATTAAGTGAAGAGGACGTGCAAGCTTGGGGATTTGGAAATCTCTTCTAATTATGGTAAGTGCAAGATATCATTTGCTCCGTAGTCAGGCGGCATTGGCTCCGATGGTGCCGCTAGAGGAGCTGGTACATAGCACATTTGGACCTTGCCGCTACACTACCTTGTGCTAGCAAGTTGTCGTCGATGTCCTTAAACCAGTTGGAGACTTGGTTGCCATTTCACAGGGTTCACAAGAAAACAAAAGTTATCTTGGCGTTTTCATCAGACTTCATAGTAAGGCGACTCTTCCGCATGAAGTGGAGCTCAACATCGGAGTACGAAGATTCACGATGCTTCTTACCAGTGGAAAAAATCTATGGCCTATCTTCTGACGAGACCTATCTAAATATGTTGTAGTTTCTCAAGATGTAGGAACTAACATGGTTGAGGTTTCTAACTCCCGTGAAAGGAAGCATAGAGATCCCTCGTTCAGAGAAAAAGAAGGATGTAGAGGCCGGTGGCAATCGGATAGATCATCCAGGGAATCACATGGAGACCCTGATGGTGCCGGAATGCCGGACTTCACCCACGCATGGTCTTTTTGATCGAAGCTCTGATGGAAGAATTCGCATCTCGCATTCACCCCGTTTGTCCGGCTAATGATCAGTGACAAACCAATGGTCAAAACAAAATAGCCTCGAGAAATGTGTCACGGACTTATAGTATCACGTATCGTGTTGTTGCCTATTCATTAGGTATGCAGGGAGAGAATGCCGTGCAAACAAATCCAATAAAGACACGTGGTGAAGTGCTGACAACTGAAGAGAAGCATGACCTTAGCATGGTGATGGTTTCAAAGCTAGGTGAACTTCATTCAGGCCCACATACCAATTTTCCTCTTAATCAGGTTAAAACTCAATTGGGCCCACCTATTTCACTGCCTCCAAAAGCTCTTATCACTTGGGTTGAGACAAATTCAATCAAGCCCACAAAGAATTGTTGAGTTGGAACAAGATGCAGTTAACTTAGCTTTCAAAATGTGGCCCAAAACCAGTGTATTGAATGAAAATGTGATCCTCCCATTTTTAGTAGAGACCAAAGAAAATCTCACTTTGAATTCTCCGGGTGGAAACCTGGATCAAGTGCCACAATAACAGGATCCTAATTATAATTCTGGGGACCCAGATCAAATTCCTGAAGCTTGTTATGACTCCGCCAAGCTATCTTTACCACGCACCATGATACCGGGATATACCTGGCATTTTACCTAGAGATTCCCATGGGTAATTAATTGGGAAGACGAGGTGGTCTTGAAGCAAAATCTAGAGAATGAACTATTAGAGACTGATGGCATTGTTCAAGAGACACAATCAACCCCTGCTCCTAACAAACTAGGATAGAAAAATTTTGAAGACAGACTCAGACTTTGAAGAGAAGATTAGGCGACTTTTACCGGGATCCTACAATGAGATAGAGACTGTTGACTCAGAGAAGCAGGATCCTACCATTCTCCCTAGTGCAAGGAGAAGTAAGAGGCCTAAGAAGCCGTCAACAAGGAGGAATGAGAAAGCAAGATACATGGCCCTCCCACCAAGGTTAGCTAAAATGAAGGGCACTGGCTCCAGAACTCAATCTGCAGAAGGTACTGACCCTGCCCCTCTTTTAATTTTTGAATGGTCTAATGTTCAACTGGATAAATGTGGAAGTTCGACCTTTTTCGCTTCTCTTGTGCTTTGTTTCTTGTGTAGAAGTTGTGTGTTTAAGTTTTTATCGAGTTTGATTTTTGTTGGGATCTTAGTTAAGGTCTTTTTGAGAGGTTAAAAGATGGGGGAAAAGTGTTTTAAAAGGTATAAGCAAGGAAGGGACATTGCGGGCACTTAGTGTTTAGTGTGCCCGCAAGGAGCCAAAAAAGGGGCCTTGCGGCCTCCTATGCGCCCACATGGGAGCCCGCAAGGACCACCGGCCAGAAGACCATGCGGGCGCATGGGAGGCCACATGGCTTCCTAGTTGAGGCCTCGCGGCCTCCCTTGCGCCCGCAAGGGAGCCCGTGAGCTCTCCCGCGCTTTGGGGCCTATCTATACCGATTTGAAACTCAAAGGGCCTTCATAAGACCCCATTTCCCTATCTTTTTCTCCCCATCTTGAATCCTCATTCTCCCCTCTATTAGATCTTCATTCTTGAGCTCCAAGAAAGAAGAAAGGTGTTGATCTTCCCCTCTCCTCCATTGGTGATGAATCTCCTCTAGTTCTAGCAAGATTTAAGGTGGGTTTTCTTCTCTTCTTCAATTTCTTTTTCTTTTATTCAATTCTCTATAGATCCATGTAGGATTAGTGTGGATCTAGTATGGATCTAATGTTTAATTGGAATTTAGCCATAGATCTTATGTTTGGATGGTATAGGAGTCTTGATTTCATGTTTTTGCGAAGAATGAAGGAGATCCTTCATCTCTAAACCCTTGATTATTGTATATCAGAACCCAATTAGGATATTCTTGATTTTATTATGATTTTGAGGGTTTAAGGATACTATTATTGTTAATTCTTGAATCTAGAACACTTAGTAAACCCTAGAAGCCATGAGATCTAATTTTGGATCATTATTTCCTCCTTTGTTTATTGTTTGGGTTATGTGATTGATTCTTGTTTTTCTTGGATGGTTAATGGCTTCAAGGAGGTGGATCTAAAGGCAAGGGTAAAGGTCAAGTAGGCGAGTGATCCAAGAGTTCGATCTCGCCAAGTTTGTGAGTGGGAAATTGTTTAATTCTTGAGCTATGGTCATGCTTGGTTGAATACCTAATTATATACATTCTTGAATGGTCAATTTCATGTTTTAAAGGTTTCTTGAGATGTTTTCATGAAACTTTGAATAATGATGATTCATGTTTCAGTTTATTTCTTGATTGAAGATATTGATCATCTATATTTTTTGATTTATGATCCGATGTACTTTTGATTAAGGTTGTTGATTATTTATACTTATGGTTTATGATTTGATATACTTTTTCGATTATGATAAATGATTTTTTATTATTCTTAAGGGATGAAATCCCTATGTCTTGAAATGCATATTTTCAAAGTAATGTCAAAGGGTTAATAATCTTGACATAAGGACCCAAGAAAGGGCCTAAGTGAATCAAAATGGATTTCTTAGTGATGAAACTCTATTTGAAAGGTTATTCTTTGCGACGATGTCATATTTGAAATGTGTTTTCAAAGGATATTTTTATGATGATAATCTTGATGAAATAATATCATTGCCGATGTTTACTCAAGAATTCACTTTCGAATTGAGAGTTGTATCTATGAGAATTTGTGATCTCTTGACGAGATTTATGATATCATATTGATGTGTTCATATTATTATCGTGATGTGTTCATGATGAGCCTACGGGCGGCATGGATATCCCAAATGTTTTGATGGTGGCATTGGGGGGATCCCCGTCTTCTGACGAAGCGAGTCTCCACGGACCGACCTAGTTGGGGTGGCGTGGAGTTCTCGGCTGACTAGCCCTTACAGGAGGCCCGTAGAGAACCTGAATGCGCTGTGTTGGGTTCCCGGAGTCACCACGCGGGATTCCCAACGGCCAACGCCAAGATACGCGCATCTTGGTGGCTCCTGACCTAACCACAACCATGGTTAGTGATGGAGGGTTTTCATAGGCTATTGATGATGCTATCGATAGAGGATTTCCGCATGTGTTGCACTATAAATTCTTGTTTCGATGGGTTTGATCTTTTAACGAGTATTCTTAACTTGAATTTTCAGTATTGAATCTCTTTACAAATGATTTTCAGAGTTTTATTGATGGCTTTCTTTGAGAAAGTTGGAAAGCTTCTTATTTTGAAATGTGTATTTAAAGCATTTTGTAAGTTACTGGTTATTAAAGATATAGATATATATATATTTTCGGTATATTATTTTGTTACACTGGTATGAGTTATAGCTCCATGTTCAACCACTCACTGAGTAACTTAGTTACTCACCCATTCTTCTTCCCTTCTTTTCAGGTGTTAGCACTGCAGTAGGGCATGAGACGTGATATTGCTTGGCAGATCTATTCTTGCATTTACCTTTGAGTAGTGTATGATTTATAAACATTGTTGTCATACATAAGATGGATCCACTAGGACCTATGTTTTCGTATTTTCATTTTGGTCTTGTATAATCTTGATTGGTTCAGTCAGGACCTTAGGTTGTATGAGCTTTACACCCAGTGTTTGGGGGAGACTATGATTGTGTCCATGATCATTGATGTTATGATTTTCAGGGATATATGTACATACCTGGTGTGAGTATGTTGATATTGTAAAGGGTTGTGGTTGAATACGTTAGATTTAGAGTATTATTGTGGTAATGTTAATATTGTACAGTTAACAGGTTAGCCTTGCGGTGATCTGGGGTTGAGGCAGGTGCTTGACCTCCCCTGGGTTGTGAGTATATGTACATACCTGGTGTGAGTATGTTGATATTGTAAAGGGTTGTGGTTGAATGCGTTAGATTTAGAGTATTATTGTGGTAATGTTAATATTGTACAGTTAACAGGTTAGCCTTGCGGTGATCTGGGGTTGAGGCAGGTGCTTGACCTCCCCTGGGTTGTCGTGGCGGTAGTGCCATGGGCTGGGACTCGAGGGTCGGGCCGTGACAATAAATTTTGTAATGCATGTGGTATAAATTTTCTTGATACTCTCTCACAAAAATGTATGCTTTGAACACATTCATCAATTAGAATGCAATTGTGTGGCCCCTTGTAAGAAGCCCGTAGAGACCAATTAGATGGTTCTCATTTTGAAATCTAATTGTTTTCTTATGAATAACATATTTTGGAATGTTAGAGGCCTTGGTAGGCTAGCCTAAATATTTTTGGTTAAAGATTCTCTAGAGATTTATTGCGCGGATGTTTGTTGCATCCAAGAGTCAAAATTGACTAAGATTAATTCCACAACTTGGAGATCCATAGAAGGTCCTCGTCTGGACCAATTTTCCTATGTGCCATCCCTTGGATCTGCCAAAGGTATGATCATTAGTTGGAATTGCAGCTTTTACAAGGGTAAGATTGCCTTTGTGGGTACCTACTATCTTTCGGTAAAATTCAACAATGTGTTTGACAATTTGAGTTGGATGTGTACCACGGCCTACGGACCAAACTTACGCCATTTGAAACACAGTTTGTGGGAGGAGATTAGGCAATGTCATACCCCTTTTACCTTGGGTCCTATGTGGTGATTTCAATGCTATCTTCACACTTGAGGATAAAAACGGAGGTAACTCTAATCTGGGGGATATATATTGTGCTTAAAGCTTAATGAATGATTTAAACCTCTTCGAACCTCCATTGCTAGGAAGGAAATTTACATGGACAAATGGCCAAGCTGATCCCACTTGGGTCAGAGTGGACCATTTTCTGGTTAACCCATAATGGTCCACTCTATTTCCTAGAGTTGTTCAAGTTAGCTTGCATAGGCTATGTTCAGAACACTTGCCTTTAAGATTAGAATCTGGGAGTCACTTTCAAAACTAAAAACTTTCATTTTGAGCAAGTTTAGTTTTCTGATGATTGAATGAGTGATTTAATCTCTTTTTGGTGGAATGAAAGCACACCAGTAGGGTGTGGTGCTTTTGTGGTCTCGAAAAAACTTATTTTCCTTAAACACAAACTGCATCACTGGGCTAAATTTAGCTTTGGTTCTATAAAGTTAAAAAAACTAGCCCTTCTTCATGATCTAGAAAACCTAGATGCCACTAAGGAAAATGGGATCCTCACAGAGGATGAGGTGTTAGAAGAAGCAGAGTTGCATTTTTCCTTAGACCGCCTGCTTAAGCAGGAAGAGATATACTTGAAGGAAAGATCAAGGGCTAATTGGATCAAGGAAGGGGATGAAAATAGAAAGTTATTCCATGCCATCAAGAATGGTCGTCAGAATAGGAATTTTATCCCCTGAGTCCAGTTTAATAATTAGGTCGTTGAAGAGTCTGATGAGATAGGATGTGCCTTTATAAATCATTTCCGACCTTATTTTGGATCCAAAAGGGAAAATCGATCCATCTTCTTTTGTAACACTTTATTGAGGAACAAGCACTTATGTGATCTTTTATCTCTGGAACCCCCTTTTTCTAAGGATGAAATTAGAAAAACAACATTTGATTTGGGAGCAGAAAAAACACTCGATTGAGAAGGATTTCCAATATCCTTCTTTCAGAAATACTGGTCTGTGGTGAAATAAGATATGATTAGACTTTGTGAAGGATTTTATGAGGGATCAGTCAATTTGGAGAAAATCAATTGGGCAATCATTGCGTTATAACAAAGAAAACCCGGAAAACCAAGCGGAGTTCCGCCCAATTAGCCTTTAAATTCATCTCTCAAAATTCTCTCAAAACTCTTGGCTACCGTCTAAGTAAGGTCATTGACTCGCTAGTAGATCCTTCACAAACTGCCTTCATTAAAGGTTGATGCATCCTTGATAACATAGTACCAACGGAGAAGCTCATTTTTAGCCTGTAGAGGAGGAGAATCCTAGGACATATAATCAAAGTAGATTTTGCGAAAGTATTTGACATAGTAGATTAGGATTTTCTGGTTGAATTGTTGAATGCGTATGGTTTTGGGGCCAAGTGGATTAACTGAGTCAAATCCATTTTAATCTCCTCAAAAGCCAATTTCTTAATCAATGGTGCACAAAGAGGTTATGTTAGAAACCTTAGGGGAATTAGGCAGGGCGACCCTTTTCCCCCCTTTTGTTTGTGCTTATTTCATATGTCCTAAGTTTAATGTTTAACCATGCATTGGATTATGGGGTGCTATACGGGGTCCTGCTGGGTAATTTTGGGAAGATGTGCCACCTTCAATACGTGGATGACCTATTAATTATAATGGTTGGAGGAATTAAAGATTTGAGAATAATCAAGCTCATCTTGTATCTCCTTGTGGGTATGTATGGACTGGCTATTAAATTTGATAAGACTAGCATTTTTTCAACAGACACAATACAATTACCTATAGACACCCTAGCACAAACACCCAATTGTTCTAAAGGAACTCTCCCAGTTGTGTATCTGGAAATGCCCTTTTCAGGTAGACGCCTTAGAAGACAGGATTGGGAATCTCTTATAGCCAAGATCATAGTCATGCTAACTACTTGGAAAGCAAGATTCGTATCCTAAGGTGGGAGATTAACCCTATTTAATTCGGTGCTCTCGTCCATCCCGTTATACTAGATGTCCATTTTCAAACTCCCAAGTTGGGTTATCAAATCGATCAATAGGATTAGGAAGGATTTTCTATGGTCTGGGCCTAGCATTAACCATCCCAAAGCCCGATTGGTGAATTGAAAACGTATTTGCATACCCCGAGAAAAGGGAGGATGGGGGGTTTTGAACTTGGAAGACTTCAATCTTGCCCTCCTAGGAAAGTGGTGGTGGAAGGTTTCAACTGGAACACCTTGGTGCGGGGCAAAAGTGATCCAATACAACTATTTTCAAGAATCCCAGACCTGAAACCTTTTCTGTCGTCTTCCCCTACGGAAATCATTCTTTTGGAATGGTTTACTAAGATGTTTTCCTGCTTTCAGGGCTTCTATTGCCCCGAACATTCATGATGGAGTAGCTACCCTATTTTGGTATGGTAGATGGGTAGACAACCAGGCTCCGATGTACATTTGGACTGAATATTTCATTTTTGAGCAACAACCATTTGACACGATAAAGGATTTGATTCATTTGTTACACATGCCTTGGTTTTCAGCTAATCAAAGCCTCAAAGCCAGTCTCACCAATGAACCTATTTTTGGACCATCTAGAGATAGTAAAAAGTGGTGTCTTACAACAAAAAGACGCTTTACAGTCAAGTCCTTCTATGGTTTCTTAAGACACGGAGGTGTTACTTATGTGACAACTAATTTGATCTCAAAAAGCCTATACTCTAAGAAGATTAATATCTTCAACTGACTTGCTTGGGATAACAGTATCCTTACTTTGGACAAATTGGCAGAGAGAAGGTGCAATAGACTGCCAACAATCACGTGCGTAGTTTGTCATGCAGTAAATGAATAAGCAAATCATCTCCTTCTGCATTGTCTAATGTCCTCACACATTTGGATTTTTTTCACTTAGGCCTTCCACATACCTGATCCACCACTGTCCCTGCAAGACATGTGGGTAAGATGAAGACCTCAGCTTCCGCATGAGGTAAGAGAAGATGGGGATATCATCATAAGGGCCATAACTTAGAACATTTGGTTGGAAAGAAATGCACGCATTTTTAATGATAAATATTGTGATTACTAAAATCATTTACATGTTTTTGTCGAGGATTGCCGTAGCTCCAGATGCAAAAAAAGCCAGATTGGCAGTTGCTACAGCAAAACGCAGTTTGGAATTCCTTGATCAGCGCTTAGGACTTGGTGATGCAAGCTTAGCAGAGTAGGGAGCGAGCCCCTGCACCTAGGCTCGCAATCCAGTGTTTCAGACCCCTAGGGACTTCTATCTTTGTTTTCTTATATTTGCCTTATTTGCACTTGTTTGTTTTCTCTTTCTCTTATACTTCTCAGTTATTTTTGCAAATTACACTGCTATTGTACTGTCTTATTGTACTTTTCTTACATAATGCACATAGTTTATCCACTTTTTCAAAAAAAAAAAGACATGTTATTTGTAGTCTTTTAAGAGACACTCCTTATGTGCATTCCTGCTTTCGGTGTTTGTCTTTAGGTCATTTGAATTTAATAAATTTGTAAATTTATCAAATTTGGTTCCTTGAAATTATTTCTGTTAATAATTGATGATGTTGCAAGTAGAACATGTGATCCAACTAACAACAACAAACATGATGAGATTGATCAGTTCACAATTATTTTTTGTCTAAAAAGTAAGTAGACTATCCACTGAATTAATCGTGGAAGATGGTAATGCCCATTTTTATTAATTTCTTGAACAGCAAATAGGTGCATTTCATTTCATCATGTGTTTTTACTGATACTTGTTTATCTTAACTCTTAATACAATCAGATTTGCCAAAATATAGCTCAGTATGTGAGAGTCAGGAAATTGGATGAATCTGAATATTGCATTGAATATACAAGTGAAGCTTTGTTAAATTACAATAAGAATGTCAAGAATTAATCAACAGCTACAAACTGCGAATTGTTGCATATGTTCTACAGCAAGCGTAGAACATGTGGATCTGAAAGAGATGAAAATGGAGCTAAGCAAGACCCTCTCTACTTCTTGAGACACTTCTCTTCTTAGCATGGAGAGCACATACTCCATTGATGTACCATCACAGGGCAATGTGATGGGGCCTTCGCTCGGCAACCCAAATTCTTCTTCTGATATCTTCAAAAGCTCCTTGAAGATATTATTCTCAAGATACGTCAAGGGAACCATGAATCTCTTCCCCTCCAATGTATAAACAAAGAAATGGCCATTCTCTGCTACAGATGAAGTACTGCATTCCTTGAAATCAAAAAGTTTATTGGCTCTTGGTGAAGAGATCATTCTCTTAAGGGATGGAACCTTCATCAACTTCCTTGCCATCTTTCACTGAAGTCTACGAGAATCAAAGCTCAGGGTGTATGAAATTTGTGGTTGTCTTGGTTGCAAGAGCAATGGCAACGATATACATATATAGATGAGAAAGAAAATAGCTTCCTCATATTAATGGTAGGAGCAAGGCCATGTTATGAGTACGTTTTTCGGATTTGGTATTGCAATTGGCACATGAAGAGTGGACCGGATGTGCTTGTTGTTAGTATTGCATTTCCTAATGATCTTCTTAACACAACAATGACTTGCCCTGTTGAGGTTATTGAATTGCAGAAATACTAACCAGGACATCAGTCTGTCCTGTTACAATGAGATGTGAATCACAGTGTTTACCTACCAGTTTATGAGAATCTTCTTATGCATAGATTTATGTTGATGAAGACCAAAGGCATGAAGATGGAAAAATTGTGTTCATTCTTTCTTTTTTCATTAATGCTTCAAACAAGAAAGTTACTTTAATGATTGAACTTCAAGTCCACTTGGCATTTCAATCTTATCACGCAGAATTGATCTTCAACTGATAATTAACTGCTCCAAAATCAGTAGACAAGACTTGGGTTGAAGAAAGTTTGCTATATTATTTATTTAATGGAAGGTTATCAATGTATATTTCATCCTCTCTTTTTACTTATTTATTTATTTGAAAAAGGTGGATATGTATATATATATTTCATCCTGTACTGGCCAGCTTGCTTCATCAACTTTTTTCAAACATAATCTTGTCAATTTAATTTTGCCAGATAATATCTGCCTCATTTCATGAGTTTATTTTGGTTCATTAAAAGGCAATAAAAGCAGCATGTTATATGTAAGATTTGGAAAGCACATCATGCCTGATTCAATACCTTCAGGGCAACTGGCATGATCCATTCTTCATAAATCATTAAGCAAATGCACCATCAAAATCAAAACATGTCACAGAACATGTCACTAGAATGCCAAGAAGATCTGGGCCACTCTTCATGTGCCAATTGCCACATCGAATCCAAAAATGTAATTTTCCTTGTTCTCTAATCTGAGTACACAGAGCATGACCTTGCTCCTACCATCAATGGCCGAAGTATAATCTTTCTCATCTATAAAAGCATTCCGCTGCCATTGTTCTTTCCACAAAGAGAACCACAATAATCAAGCACACCAAGCTTTGATTCTTACTGACATCTCTGAGATGGCAAAGAAGTTGCAGAAGGTTGCATCCTTGAAGAGAATGATCTCCTCACCAAGAGCTGATAAACACTCTGACTTCAGTGAATGCAGGACATCATTTGTTGCCGAGAAGGGCCATTTCGTTGTGTACACATCAGAGGAGAAGCGGTTCATGGTCCCTTTGGCATATCTCAATAATAATATCTTCAAAGAGCTCTTGAAGATTTCAGAAGAAGAATTTGGGTTGCCAGGCAATGGCCCGATCACATTGCCTTGTGATGCAGTATTGATGGAGTATGTGCTGTCAATGCTAAGAAGAGGAGTATCAGAAGAAGTGGAGAGGGCATTGCTTAGTTCCATTTTCATCTCTTGCCAATCCGCATGTTCTACTCTTGATTTAGAACATAGTCAGCAATTCACAGTTTGTAGCTGTTGATTAATTCTTGACATTCTTGATGTAATCTCTAACAAATCTTCAGTTGTATATTCTATGCAATTTTTTGATTCATCAGAGTCCTCTCTAAAACTTTATCATGACAAAATTTAGTTCTTTTACTTCTAAAAGTGTGGCTATGATATGTTCTCAAACTGATGAAATTTTTAATGATCTGAATCATCGGTTCTTTGAAAGAAATATATTTGGTATTATTAATTACATGAATGCAATACGTAGAAGAAATCCAAACCTGATTAGGAACATAATACACATTAGAAACTCAATTCCTGTTTTACACGTCTTCTAATTTTATGCTATATCTGCTAAATACTTTCTCATCTAAGTAGAAACTATAATGCGTCATTTTATGCTACCCACTAATTACTCAAAACAAACTTGTACTTGATCTTGCATCTATAGGTAGTTCAAAGCATGTGGGTTTGTTCATATCTACTGTAAAGATATAAATTAGATTAAAAACAAGAAAGATACACATCAGGAAAACAGGCAGATGAGCTGGTGGAGGTTGACAGGTTTAAAAGAGTTCAGACAAGTCAGATGCATGCAACCAAGCTCAACCACACAATATGAAGAAGCTTTCAATGCTAGATTAATTTAACTAGTTTTCACTTAATTTGCTCATTTGATCCTTCCATTGTTGGACAAGCCCATATGAATTATATAGATGGCATGCAACTTGTTTAGCATTAAAATCCATGTCTCTGTCATGCTACTGAAGATTCATAATGAACATTGGAGATGGATTATGAATTTGGTTTTAACACTAAATATTTTTCATCTCATTAGACAAAGATTGAATATTTCTCTTGCGATGCGTCAAAAGTTTCTACGAACCATCATTTATAAGTTTGCTGCAAGTCTAAATTGTTGGGCGCGTAACAAACAAGAACTGTCAATGAGTTTACAATCCGATTTCTGAACTGCATAGCTCAAAAGCCACAGACAGCTAGTTGTTGATCATGCACAATTGCAAGGGAGGAACATGAGGATTGATTGAAGGCCAAGCCATGTGCTTTCTAGATAAGGAGTTAACAATGATATTTGCATCTGTATATGGTTCACTCATTGCCTTTTTCAGATAGTGGAAAAGATGATATACAAATGGTTCTTCTACTTTCTTCAGTGTATCGACATGCTGGGTCCACCAATTCTATATGCTGAAATAATGAATTTTCATTTGCTTAACTCTGCATGTGTTAATGCACTTCTTACAGACTTGCATAAAATGACATAAATTAGCTGCAGTGTCATTATCACTTTTTAAGTACTATTCTCTATGAATATGACTTGTGGACGAAATGGAAATGTTATCGATTGTATTGGTGGGTAAGGTGATAAAAGCATCATGTTGTATGTAGGATTTTGATGGACACTCCATATGTGCATTCCAGCTTTCATCTTGGGTGACTCTGTCTCTATACATTGTGATGACCCAATGAAGACTTGCCTTTAAAAGTGAAATATTTTCTAGATGAGAAGTATCCCTGCAATTAAATTGATAAGAAAGACCTTTCTGAAGACAGTAAATACAATTAAATTGAGCAGTTCACTATTATTTCTATCTGAAAGTTATAACTTGCCGTTGGATGCTATATCAAGTCCATGCTTTTCAAATTAAGCAGCTGATACAACCAATTATTTGAGGAAGTTGGAAATGTTTATTTATTTGTTTTCAACTTCCATTTCATCATGCTTTTACTGGTTTTTTTTCCTTTTGGAAAATTTGAGGCGGTTGCCAAATTATTGCTAATTTAAAGGACATCGTTAGTCATCAACATTGGCCAGTTAAGTGCTAAGTCATATGTATTTGTAATATATTTGAGGCATCAAAAAATTGAATAGGATATACAAGTGAGGATTTGAGACATTACAATAAGAATGTCAAGAATCAATCAATCAGCAGCTACAAACTGCACGTTGCTGAGTATTTTCTACAGAAAGAGCAGAGCATGTTGATTGGCAGGAGATGAAAATGGAGCTAAGCAATGCCCTTTCCACCTCTTCAGATACTCCTCTTCTCAGCATGGAGAGCACATACTCCATCAATGCTGCATCACAGGGCAATGTAATGGGGCCATCACCCGGCAACCCAAATTCTTCTTCGGATATCTTCAAGAGCTCCGTGAAAATATTATTGGTGAGGTATGCCAAGGGAACCATGAATCGCTTCCCCTCCAATGTGTAAACAAAGAAATGACCCTTCTCCGCAACACATGATGTACTGCATTCATTGAAATCAGAGAGTTTTTCTGCTCTTGGTGAAGAGATCATTCTCTTAAGGGATGGAACCTTCAGCAACTTCCTCGCCATTTCTCAGTGATGTCTATGAGAATCAATCCTTGTTGTATATGAAAGTTGTGAATGCCTTGGTGGCCAGGGCAATGGCTGCCATATGCTTATATAGCTGAGTAATGGCATAGCTTCTTCCACTTGTGTTACCAGACAAGTCCATTTGCAATTAATATTTCTGGATTCGGTGTTGCAATTTCCACATGAAGAGTGGACCAGATGGATGTGTGGTTAGCATTGCATTTACTTGGCCGTTCTCGACATGAAAATGACATGTTGCTTCTACATTTTCAATCCATGTGTATGCATTTAAAGTGAACTGTGAGTTAATATTAACTCACACTTCACTTAAATGTACTCAGATGGATTGATATCCTGGTCCTAACATGTCAATGGCTAGTCAAGAAGGGCATGAGGAAATGCAATGCTAACAACAAGCACATCTGGTCCACTCTTCATGTGCCAATTGCAGCATTTCAATCCAAAAATTTTAATCTCATGTCTTCTCATCTATGTTTTCAGAACATGGCCTTGCTCCTACCATCAATCAGAGAAGCTGTACTCCTACCTATAAAAGACTATGGCATCCTTTGCTCTTTCCACCAAGACAATCGCAACTTTCATATACACGAAGCTTTGATTGTCATAAACATTTGCTAGAGATGGCAAGGAAGTTGCTGAAGGTTTCATCCCTCAAGAGAATGATCTCTTCACCAAAAGCTGAGAAACGGTCTGATTTCAATGCATGTAGTACATCATCCATTGCAGAGAAAGGTCATTTCAATGTGTACACTTCCGAGGGGAAGCGTCATATGATTCCCTTGGCATACCTTGACAACAGTATTTTCAAGGAGCTATTGAGGATATCTGAAGAAGAATTCTGTTTGCCATGCGATGGTCCTATCACATTGCCCTGTGATGCAACATCCATGGAGTATGTGTTATCCTTGCTAAGAAGAGGAGTATCTAAGGAGATCGAGATGCAATTGCTTAGCTCCATTTTCATCTCTTGCCAATCAACATGCTCTATGCTTGTTGTTGAGAATCCTCAACAATTTGCAGTTTGTAGTTTTTGAGCACTTTGTGATTTTACAAGCCCTCACTTTGTATAGTTTTACTGAATTCTTTGATTCTTATTAGGTTGTCTCATTCTTGTCGTATGAAACTTATACATTGATCTTGCTATCTGGCTCTGTTTTCTGGCTTGGTCTACTCTGTTTTCAGATAATGGAAAATCTGACAAGTAGAAAGTTTTTTTTTTTTTGTTAGTACATTCTTGTCTATCCATTTTTTTAGAAAAAGGAAATACATTGAATAACATATTCCTAAAATAATTAAAATTAGCACTAACAAAATAATATACACTTCGGAGGGTATGTACTATGTAGTAAAAAATTAAAATAAAAAACTGATGCCTACTTCACATCATCATGTTTGACTTCACTTTGATGTCTAACGACATGGTCAAGAAATTAAATGATGTAATGCTTCTAAATCTGCCTCCTTTGCAGCATGAGCTAATGAGTTTTTTCTGGGCACTAAATTGAAGTCTTGTCAATTAGAAAGGTGGTTAACATAATCAAAGAAGCATGTTATTTGTGTAGTCTGTTGAAAGACACTCCATATGCCCATTCCAGCTTTCAATTGGGGAGCCATGGTTTTGAATCAGCCACATTGTGATGATCAGATGAACAATTATATTGGAATTTTTCTGTCAAAAATTAATGATATTCACAATTGAATGTGAGATCTCTTTGACATTAAAACCAGAATGCCCTGATGTTACCAAACTCAATAAGCTTTGAGATCGATGTTCACAATTATCTGTTAACAAATGCAATAGCTTTCACTGGATGCCATCCTTGATAATTATCATTACTTGGTTTCCAAATTAAGCAGATCATTCAATGAATTATTTGAGGTAGCTGCTAATGTTAATTTATCTGTTCTGAATTCATCGTGTTTGTGCTTATTCATCATGTTTGTATGTTATCCTTGATAATTATTTGAGGATTCTTGTTGATGGTTACCATTTGGTTACATATAAGATGAGAAGGGACATAGCTTCTAAAATTGATGATGAGAACAAGGCCATGTCATCAATGGATTTGAGGAGGGGAGCATGGAAAGTTAAACATCTGGATTTGTTGGTGCCGTGATCGATCAGTATTACATTGCCTTCTTTAATTCTTGACAGTTGTACTATGACGTATCCGGACCACAATACTAATCTGCGGAAATATTATCATCACAGTTCACATTGATTGGTGACCTGGACCAACATGTCAATAGAGTGTCATGGAGGGCATGAAGAAATGCAATGCTAACTACAAGCACATCAGGTCCACTCTTCATGTGCCAATGTTGAGACCAAATTCATAATTGTTACTTTCTCATGTCTTCTGATCTATGTTCACAGAACATGGCATTGGTCCTACCATCAGTGGGATAAGCTTATACTCTTATTCAGCTATATAAGCATATCCATTCTATTGCTCTTGCCACCAAAACAATCACAACTTTCCTAAACAATAAGTTTTGATTCTCAAAGGCATTAGTGATAGATGGCAAGGAAGTTGCTGAAGGTTCCTTCCCTTAAGAGAATGATCTCTTCGCCAAGGGCAGATAAACCCTCTGATTTCAATGAATGCAGTACATCATGTGTTGCGGAGAAGGGCCATTTCTTCGTTTACACATCGGAGGGGAAGCGTTTCATGGTTCCCTTGGCATATCTCAACAATAATATCTTTAAGGAGCTCTTGAAGATATCTGAGGAAGAATTTGGGTTGCCGGTTGATGGTCCTATCACATTGCCTTGTGATGCGGCATCTATGGAATATGTGCTGTCCTTGCTAAGAAGAGGAGTGTCTAAGGAGACGGAGATGCAATTGCTTAGCTCCATCTTCATCTCTTGCCAATCAGCATGTTCTATGCTTGCTGTTGAGCAATCTCAACAAATAGCAGTTTGTAGTTTTTGATTAATTGGAATGTCACAAACGCCCCACTTGTATAATATTATGGAATTCTTTGATTTTTGGAAAATTCTCTCAAGAACTTTTTTATGAAGAAATTTTCTCTTGCTGATTATATGAAACTAAGACATCAATCACTCCATCTCATTCCGTTCGCTGGCTGCATGTAATTTTGTTATTATAAATCGACAATTAGGTACATCAAAATTAGCTGTCGAACGGATATTGATTACTATTTCAAAAAAAAGAAAAAATTGATTACTTCGTTTGGATGAGCGAAACTGTCAACAATGGCTCGAAGAAGATTCTAGGATCATTGCTTTCTTTGAGCTATTTTAATCTCTTTTTACTATAAATTTAGTGGGATAGAGGCCCATAAGAAACAATAGCAGGTTTCATATCTAATTATAGTCATAATGCTTCAAATGATATATTTGTTCAGCCCAAAGATTTGTGTTTGATTAATTTCTCCAACTTGTTAGGAAGATGTGCATCAGAAAATGCAGATGAGCTGGTGGAATTTGACAGACTAAGAAGAGTTAAAGACAAGCCATATGCTTCAAAATAAAGCTCCAACCCCACACATTATGAAAGAGTTTCATTAATAGATTAACTCATTTTTGAGCAATTTATTCATTTGGTCCTTCCATGTTTGGACAAAGGCACATGAAATGTGTAAATGAACCACCACATGTGAAGATGGACAACAAAGAACATGAACAGCTGTGATAATTGTTGAGAAGTTAACCAATGGCCATCAACAATCCCCAGTACACTCATTATGAACAGCATTGTGGTTTTACAAGAAAGAGTCTTCATCTTATGAACAGCATTGTGCTTTTTAAGTTAACCAGATTATCCAGACCATCATTTAAGTTGGGAATGTTCATTTGTCTGTTTTGAACTACAAATAGTTCCATCTCATCTTGCTTTTTTTTTTTTTTTTTAATTCTTCATTGAGAAATATTTATTGGTGGATTACAGACAATGTCAGTCATTGAACTCGGCAACTTAAGTGAGAAATCATATGTGTTTGTAATAAATTTGAGGCATCAAAAAATTCTACAGATGTACAAGTGAGGTTTTGTGAGATCACATAAACAATTTGAAGAATGAATCAATCAGCAGCTGCAAATTGTAAGTTGTGGAGTATTTTGTACTGCAAGAGCAGGGCACGTCGATTGGCAAGAAATGAAAATGCAGCTAAGCAATTGCATCTCTATCTCCTTAGATACTCCTCTCCTTAGCAAGGACAACACATACTCCATGGATGCCGCATCACAGGGCAATGTGATGGGGCCATCACCCGGCAACCCAAATTCTTCTTCAGAAATCTTCAAGAGCTCCTTGAAGATATTATTGGTGAGATATGCCAATGGAACCATGAATCGCTTCCCCTCCGACGTGTAAATGAAGACATGGCCCTTCTCCGCAACAGATGATGTACTGCATTCATTGAAATCATTGTGTTTATCCACTCTTGGTGAAGAGATCATTCTCTTAAGGGATGGAACCTTCAGCAACTTCCTCGCCATTTCTCAGTGATGTCTATGAAAAGCAGAGCTTGTTGTATATGAAACTTGTGACTGTCTTGGTGGCAAGAGCAATAGGACTTATATAGCCAATTAAGGGTATAGCTTTTTCTACTGATGGTAGGAGCAATTGATAACTTGGATGAAGATTGGACCAGATGGGTATGTGGATAGCATTGCATTTAGTCCGCCTTTCCTCGACACTCCAATGACATGTGGGTTCTATGTACCAACCAGACTGCATTCATAGTAGATTGTGAATTAACGTTCTCTGAATGCAGTTAGATGGATTGATAACCTGGATCTAATATGTCATTTGTATGTCAAGAAAGGCATAAGGAAATGTAATGCTAACAACAAGCACATCGGGTCCACGTCATGTCCCTATGTCAAAATCAAATCCAAGAACTGTTTCTTTTTCCAGTCCCCTCATTAATGTTACAGAACATGGCCTTGCTCCTATATATCATCAACTCACCTATATAAGCAGATGCCAACCATTGCTTTTGTCACCAAGACAATCACAGCTCTCATATACACCAATCTTTGAATTTCATAAACATTAGTGAGCGAGATGGCAAGGAAGCTGCTGAAGGTTCCATCCTTCAAGAGAAAGATCTCATCGCCAAGATCCAATGATGCTTGCTCTGATTTCAATGCATGCAGCACATCATATGTTGCGGAGAAGGGCCATTTCAATGTTTACTCTTCAGAGGGGAAGCGTTTCATAGTTCCCTTGGCATTCCTTCACAACAATATTTTCAAGGAGCTCTTGAGGATATCTGAAGAAGAATTTGGCTTGCCAGGTGATGGTCCCATCACAGTGCCCTGTGATGCAGCATCCATGGAATATGTGCTGACTTTGCTAAGAAGAGGAGTGTCTAAGGAAATGGAGATGCAATTGCTCAGCTCCATCTTCATCTCTTGCCACTCAACATGTTCTATGCTTGCTGTTGAGGAACCTCAACAAGTAGCAGTTTGCAGTTTTTGATTAATTGGAATGCCACATAATCTCACTTGTATAATCTAAGGAAATTCTTTGATTCTTGAAAATTTCTCTCAAGAACTTATTTGTGACAAAATTCTCTCTTTCTGATTATTTGAAATTAAGATATCAGTCATGCGATCTCATGTTGTTCGTTGGTTGCATGTAATTTTGTTGCTATAAATCCAAAACTAGGAACATCAAAATTAGCTGTTCAACAAGTATTGATTAAATTTTCTGGATGAGCGAAAATGTCGACAATATCTTGGAGAAGATTCTCAGATCATTGCCCTTTTTGAGTTAATTTTGTTCTCTTTTTACTGTATACTTGATGCGATAGTGCTCATACGAAACAATAGTGGGTTTCATATCTAATTAGAATCATAATGCTTCATGTGATCTATTCTTTCAATGCTACATTCTGCTACTATATGACAGTGACTGCCAGTTTGAGGACTTGGTTCAATTTATGAACTGAGATCATTTCTACTATTAGACACAAATTACTCAAAGCTAGTTGTTCTTACATTAGTGAAGTTTTGTTCGGAGCATGTGGGATTGTTTATATATACCCCACAGATTTGCATTCAATTAATTTCTCTTACTTGCAAGGAAGATGTGCATTAGAAATTGCAGATGAGCTGGTGGAAGTTGACAGGCTTTGAAGACGTGAGACAACCCATATGCTCCAAATAAATCTCACATTATGGAGAGTTTTCATTGATAGATCAACTAGTTTTTGAGCCATTTATTCATTTGGTACTCCCATGTTTGGACAAAACCACATGAAATATATAAATGAACCACCACAAGTGACGATGGAAAATGAAGAACTTGAGAACAGCTGTGATAATTGTTTGGGAGTTAAGCAATGGCTACTCTCCATGGTCTAAGAATTTTGAATGGCCATCAGCTGGCCAGGTCCACTTGTTATGAATTGCATTGGGCTTTTAGAAGAACGAGTTTTCATCTTATTCGACAATGACTAATTTTAATGTTGGAATACTATGGAACAGGGGAGTGGAACATTTTCTTGGAACAATTTGCAATATGAAGAGACAAATATTACATTGAGCAGTTCATAATCTTTTTCTGCCAAAAAGCAATACCTTGCCACTGGATTCACAAAAACTATAGTTTCTTACCTTTTAAGTTAAACCAGATTATCCAAACCATCATTAGAGTAAGTTAGTAATGTGCATAAGTCAACTCATTGAAAATTTCAAGTTATGTGAGAAATTGTATATATTTGTAATAAACTTGAGGCATCAAAAAATCTTAGAAAATATGTACAAGTTTGGATTTGTGAGCTCCCAAAAAAGAATTTCAAGAATGAATCAATCAGCAGCTGCAAATTGTGAGTTGTGGAGTATTTTTCACAGCAAGAGCAGAGCATGTGGATTGGCAAGAGATGAAAATGGAGCTAAACAGTGCCCTCTCCACCTCTTCAGATACACCTCTTCTCAGCATCGAGAGCACATACTCCATCGACACAGCGTCACAGGCCAATGTGATGGGCCCATCGGCTGGCAACCCAAATTCTTCTTCAGATATCTTCAAGAGCTCCTTGAAGATGTTTTTGTCGAGATATGCCAGTGGAACCATGAACCGCTTCCCCTCTGATGTGTAGACAAAGAAATGGCCCTTCTCCGCGACACATGATGTGCTGCATTCATTGAAACTAGAGATTTTATCGGCTCTTGGTGAAGAGATCATTCTCTTGAGGGAAGGAACCTTAAGAAACTTCCTCGCCATTCTCTCAAGGATGTAAATCTATAGAAATCAAAGCTTGATGTGTTTGAAATTTGTGGTTGTTCTTGGCTGCAAGAGCAACGAAGAACATATGCTTATATAGATGAGAAAGAGTATAGCTTCCTCATATTAATGTTAGCAGCAAGGTCATGTTCTGTGAAGACATATTCAAGAACATCACAATTAATATTTTTTGATTCGGTGTTGCAATTTCCACATGAAGAGTGGACCAGATGGTTATGTGGTTAGCATTGCATTTCATCGGCAGTCCTTTACAAGGCAGTGACATGTTGGTTCTACATTATGAATCCATGTGTATGCATTCAAAGTGAACTGTCAGTCATTAACTCACAATGTACATAAATGTACTCAGATGGATTGATATCCTGGTCCTAACATGTCAATGGCTAGTCAAGAAGGGCATGAGGAAATGCAATGCTAACAACAAGCACAGCTGGTCCACTCTTCATGTGCCAATTGCAGCATCGGATCCAAAAATGTTAATCTCATGTCTTTTCATGTATGTTTTCAGAACATGGCCTTGCTCCTACCTTCAATGGGAGAAGCTATACTCTTAGTCACCTATATAAGACTATGGCAACCATTGATCTTACCACCAAGACAATCACAGCTTTCATATACACACAGCTTTAATTCTCATAAACATTTGCTAGAGATGGCAAGGAAGTTGCTGAAGGTTCCATCACTCAAGAGAATGATCTCTTCACCAAGAGCTGATACACACTCTGATTTCAGCGCATGCAGTACATCATCTGTTGCTGAAAAAGGTCATTTTAATGTGTACACTTGCGAGGGGAAGCGTTTCATGGTTCCCTTGGTGTACCTCGACAACAGAATTTTCAAGGAGCTTTTGAGGATATCAGAAGAAGAACTCGGTTTGCCATGTGATGGTCCCATCACATTGCCCTGTGATGCGGCATCCATGGAGTATGTGTTGTCCTTACTAAGGAGAGGAGTATCCAAGGAGATAGAGATGCAATTGCTGAGCTCTATTTTCATCTCTTGCCAATCAACATGCTCTATGCTTGCTGTTGAGAACCCTCAACAATTTGCAGTTTGCTGTTGAGAACGCTCGGCAATTTGCTGTTTGTAGACTTTGAATACTTGTAATTTAGCAAGCCTTCACTTTGTATAGTTCTGCGGTAATTTTTTATTCTTAAAAAGTTCTCTCATTTTTGTTCTATGAAACTTATACATGGATCTTGCCATCTGGCTCTTTTTTTTTTTTTTTTTTTTGAAAAGAACCCATGGGCTATTTATTAAACCAGAAACAAACAAGAAAGAAAAACCTAACAACAAGAAGAAATAAACAACACCAAAGCAAACCAAACTAAACAAAATTCAAACCAAAGTTTTCAATGCTCTTCATCAGCCAATGAGGAAGCTCTCTTCCAGAATGGAATAAATTAAGATCATGAAGATTTATGCTATGCAAGGATAACTTCACAGCAGGAGCGTTCCAAGACTTCGGGATCAAATGCAGCTCAGGAAAATCCATATCTGTAAGTAAATTTGTAATGATTGACAGGGACCTGAGGATACGCCAATCCCAAATGGGTCTTCTATTCTTTAAAATTTCATAGATGTCTGCATTATCCGTGAGGATATGGTTGAGTTTAATGTGATTCTCATCCACAACTTGAAGAGCAGCTATTAAAGCATCTAGATTAGCAGCCATATCTGTTTCAGCATTCTTAGTATAACAACCTGCAAAAGAGAGACGATAATTAGAATTAGTCAAAATAAAACCTGAATTACATACCTCAGTATCCTGGTTCATCATAGTAGAGATGAACAAAAAAGTGTCTCCAGGTGGAAAATTTCTTAAAATGAGACTCTTTCCAATTTGGTTGGAATGAGCACTAATGAAATCAACTGCAAAAGTGTAAGCTTTCCAAGCAATGCAATGCCAATTAGGAGTAAGACTTCTGAAAATTGCATCACATCGGGCTTTCCAGAGGAACCAAATAACAGAGGCAATCAATGATTTTTCAAAAGGAGTAAAAAAAGAGTTTATAATCCAATCACCTGTGCAGAGACCATTAGGAAAGTTAAGATCCTTACCAATCTTGCTACTAATCAAAGTCCAAACAACCTGCGATTTAACACATCTGACAAAAAGATGTTCTGGATTTTCCAGATGCATGTTGCAAAAGATACAAAGATTGTTAGGACTTAAATTAATATAATGAAGATAGTCGCTTGTAGGAATTCTGCCTTTAAACATGAGCCACAAAAAATGTTTAACTCTAGGAGCAATTTGAATATGCCAAAGTGTCTTCCAGCCATTCCAATTTTCCGATAATGATCTGTTCTCATTAAGATGTCTATAAATGGTGGAAGGGATTTTATTTCTATGAGCCTTGGGAGTCAAGATCCAATGGTTATGGATATTGTGATCTATATTTCCCAGGCTGTCTGCAAACAACTCCAAATTATCACCAAACAGGTCATGAAGTCTAGGAACACTCCAATGATCATTATAACACAAATCAGCAATGCAAATATTGTTTAAATCTAAATTGATATTTAAATAAGTAGGGTTTAAAGCCAACGGAACATCGGAGCACCAGGGATCGTACAAGAATGAAGTAGAATCAGGATTAATCGTTTTAATGCGACAAAAGGATTTCAGCTTCGAAGCTGTATAACATAAACCTTTAAAAAAAGTAGAAGATCGAGGAGGAATAGAGTCTTTCCAAAAGTTCACACGACCATATTTCAAATTCAGGATATTCATCCAAACAACATTGTCACTATTCAAATATTTGAAAACATTTTTAGCCATTAAAGAGTGCTTAGATTTAAGAAGATTTCTAATACCAAGTCCTCCGTCAGATTTATACATATTGATAGTATCCCAATCGACTGCATGGATGCCCTTTCCATTGCTCCCCTTACTCCAAAAGAATTTCCTAACAGTTCTGGTTATCTCAAGTAAAACACAATCAGGAATGGGGTAAACAGACAAGTAATAGTTAGGCTGGGCGAGAAGGGAAGTGTTTATTAAAATAGCCTTGGCAGCAGCAGATAGTTTGGAACCATTCCAACTATTACAAAGGCGACGAGTTTTCTCAATCATGTTGTTAAAAGTAGATGTGGCTAATCTTTTAGGAGTGATCATAATCCCAAGATAGGTAAAAGGAAAGTGAGAAATCTTGATATTGAGATTATTAGAAATACTCTTAGACACTCTTTTATTAAACCAAGAAGGAGCTCTTTTCTCTTTTGACGTAACTCTGTTTTCAGGTAATGGAGAATCTGGCATGTAGAAATTTTTTTCTTAGTACATAAAGGTTTATCCATTTTTTTTTTAATGAAAGGAAGTATATCACATAGGATCATTGTAGGAATAATCAAAATTAGCACTGAGTAGATTTGTGAAGAGCCGAGTGAATTAAGGCCTGGGAAGGTTTGGGTTGCAGAGCTTATTGGTTACAGATTCTGTGATTCTTTGTGTTTTTCTTAATTTGCTGCTGTTAATTCAGTCTATTAGTGATTGTAATAATCTTATAGTCAAGAGTACCAACCCTTGGAATATATCTGTCTGCGCTTGAACTCTTAGCTGCACTTATATACAGAAATATCTCTCTGTTGCCTCTCTGCATCACAGTTTATCATTCAGGAAAGCATTAAAGGATTTTACAGAGAACCTGCCATTAGACATTGCTGTTTTCAAATCAGCCATATTGTTATCATTGGAAAACATTTATATAGAATTTTCTGCCAAAAATTGATGATATTGGCGATTGAACATGTTACACTTTGAGATGTTCACAATCATCTTTCAACAAATGCAATGGCTTGCATTGGATGCTATCCTTCATAATTATCAGATACTTGGTTTTCAAATCAAGCAGACTATTCAATGAATTATTTTGAGGAAGTTACCAAAGTTAACTAATATATATATATATATATATATATATATATATATATAGATAACATTGCTCTTGGTCAATGAAATTGGCAAGAAACTAATAAATCATGTGGATTTGTAAGAAACTTGATGCATCACAGAATTGTGTATAATGTACAGGTGAGGATTTGTGAGAATACTATAAGAATGTCTAGAATTAATCAACAGCTACAAACTGTGAGTTATTGAGGGTGTTCCACAACAAGATTAGAACATGTGGATTGGCTTAGATATAGTTACTTATATTTGTACATGTCCCTGTTTATACATACGTATTTGTACTGCTTGTTTCTATTTATTAGGTTGTTACCCTAATGTAAACATAATCCATTTTTATCAAACTTCACATGGTATCAGAGAGGTTTTTGGGTATTTTTCCAGCATTCTTGTAATTCTTTTTTTCTGGCGTCTTGTTTGACCTCACCACCGTGCATCGCAACTACCAACTCTCCACTGCCACCGTCTGCTTCACCTTCGGCCTTGCCCAGTGCCATCCTGACGTCTCCACTTCCTCCGACCACCCCGTCTTCTTCCTCCGAGCTGTGGCCTTAACAACAAGAAGGCCGTCTCGAAGATCGGAATAAAAAGAAGAGTGAGAGACGTCATCGTCGGAGAAGCTCGTGGTCAAAGAAATCATTGTCATCATCATCCATATTGTCTGAGACATCGTCGTCGTCATCGTTGTCGGAGAAGCAACACCACATTTCAAAGCTTCAACTGAAATTTCCATCTTCAACAATAACATCAGATTTAAGCTTTGGCACAAATTCCGATGAGCACACATCTTTTCATGGCCGACATTTCTTTTCCAAATGGCAGACAACCCTCCTTGGTCTCACTGTGATTTCACAATGATTTTATAATAAAATTATTGTGCAATTTCACGATTTAAAAAAAATCCAAGAAATGACTTCTTCCTCTTCTCCCAATTTTTTTACCCTTATAGATGTCAAATTAAATAGGTCCAATTATAAATAATGGTATATTACTGTACGTATCATTATACTTAGATTAGAGTTGTTTGGCCATGTGGATGGTACTTCCACCTACTCCCAAAGAGACTGACACTAGTATATCTGCTTTATGGTCTATTGTTGATCATCATGCCATGACCCTCATTTGTCAATCATTTGAGGTTGACATTCACATGGAGATTGGCAATCTTTCGACTGTCTTCGCTATGTGATACCACTTACGTCATATATTTGAGCATTCCAGTTCTGCTTGTTATTATGCTATTTTGAAGGATCTCACTCATGTCCAACAATGGGAGCGTTCTATTCGGGAATATGTCACTAAATTCCACTGCCAAGGAGGTTTTTTGGTTGCGTCATATTTTGAGAGATTTTGGTGTCTCTATATCTGCTCCCACTCCTCTCTATTGTGACAACCAGAGTGCTATCAAAATTGCCGCTAATCCTGTGTTTCATGAGCGCACAAAGCATATTGAGGTTGCTTTTCACTTTGTTCGTCATCATTACTTTGCTGGCAGTATTCTTCTTCCATATGTTGCCTCCACCCACCAACTTACTGATTTTTTCACAAATGCTCATACCATTTCTCGATTTCAATTTCTAGTTGACAAACTCTCGGTTTATGACTCACCGTGAGTTTGAGGAAGTGTATTAGAGTATATACGTACTTATACTTATACATGTCCATGTTTAGACATACATATTTGTACTCCTTGTTTTTATTTATTGGGTTATTACCCTAATGTAAACATAATCCATTCTTATCAAACTTCACAGGCGAGATTTGAAAATGGAGCTAGGCAATGCTCTTTCTACTTTTGAGGAACTCGTCTTCTTATCAAAGATAACACATACTCCATCGATACTGTATCACAGTGCAATGTAATGGGACCATCTCAAGACAAATTGAACTCTTCTTGAGAAATCTTCAAGAGCTCCTTGAAAATACCATTTTCTAAGAATACAAAGGGAACCATGAGCCTCTTCCCCTCCAATGTGCAGAAAAAGAGATGAACTTTCTCTTCAACTGATGATGTTCTGTATGTGTCAAAATCAGAACATTCATCAACCCTTGGTAAGGTGATCCTTCTCCCAAATGCAGCTACCTTCTGCCACTTTCTTGCCCTTTCAGATGCCTTCCAGAATAAATCCTTATTGTATGTGATTCTTGTTGATGTGCTTGGTCACAGGCTATGGTTTTCATTTAGTTATATGTAAGATGAAAAGGGATATAGCTTCTTCTATGGATGATGTGGACAAGGTCATGTCATCAATGGATTTGAGGAGGAGAGCATGGATAGTTAGATCTTTGGATTTCTTGGTTCTGCGGTCACTATTACATTACGTTCTTGGCAGTTGTACTATGACATGTCAGGACCATGAAACTAATCTTGAGATATTTTATCATCACAGTTCACTTTGATTGATGACCTGGACCAACATTCAATTAGAGTGTCATGGAGGGGCATGAAGAACTGCAATGCTAACTACAAGCATGTTAGGTCCACTCTTCACGTGCCAATCGTTAATCGATACCAAATCCTAGATTATTACTTTCTTATGTCCTCCTTATCTATGTTCAGAGAACATGGTTTAGGTTCTACCATCAGTGGGATAAGCCTAAGCCTATACTCTTATTCAGCTATATAAGCATATCCATTCTGTTGCTCTCGAAACCAAAACAATTCCAACCTCACCAAACAACAAGCTTGGATTCTCATAGGCATTAGTGAGAAATGGCAAGGAAGTTGCTGAAGGTTTCAACCCTCAAGAGAATGATCTCTTCACCAAGAGTGGATAAACACTTTGATTTCAATGAATGCAGTACATCATGTGTTGCAGAGAAAGGCCATTTCTTTGTTTACACATCGGAGGGGAAGCGTTTCATGGTTCCCTTGGCATATCTCAACAATAATATCTTTAAGGAGCTCTTGAAGATATCTGAAGAAGAATTTGGGTTGCCGGGTGATGGTCCAATCACATTGCCTTGTGATGAGGCATCCATGGAATATGTACTGTCCTTGCTAAGAAGAGGAGTGTCCAAGGAGATGGAGATGCAATTGACTAGCTTCATCTTTATCTCTTGCCAATCACGGTGTTCTATGGTTGCTGTTGAGCAACCTCAACAAGTAGCAGTCTGTAGTTTTTGATTACTTGGAATGTCACTGATCCTCACTTGTATAATCTCAAGGAATTTTTTTTGTTTCTTGAAAAATTCTCTCAAGAAATTATTCGTGAAGAAATTCTCTCTTCTGATTATATGAAAATAAGGCATCAGTCACTCGATCTCATTCTGTTCACTGGCTGCATGTAGTTTTGTAATTATAAATGGAATTTTAGGTGCATCAAAGTTAGTGGTTGAAAAAGTATTGAATGCACTTTTGGAAAAAACAGATCGATTACTTTGTCTGGACGAGAGAAACTGTCAACAATGTTTTGTACAAGATTCTCCGATCATTGCCCTTCTGAGCTAATTTTATGCTCTTTTTACTGTATACTAAGTAAGATAGGGGAGCATATGAAATCCTATAAAGTTTCATATCTAATTACATTCATAATGCTTCATTTGATCTATTTGTTCAGTGCTACACTGCTATTACTTGACAGTGACTGCCAGTTTGATCGAGCTCCATCAATTTATAAACTGATGTGATTTCTACTTTTAGACACATTACTCAAAACAAGTAGTTGTTCTTACATTAGTGATGGATCGTTCGGAGCATGTGGAGTTGTTCATATGTACTCCAAAGATTTGCATTCAATTAATTTCCCTAGCTTGCAAGGAACTTGTACATCAGAAAATGCAGATGAGCTGGTGGAAGTTGACAGACTAAGAAGATTTAAAGACAAGCCATATGCTTCAAAATAAAGCTCCAGCCCTACACACCATGAAAGAGTTTTCATTAACAGGTTAACTCCTTTTCGAGCAATTTATTCTTTTGGTCCTTCCATGTTTGGACAAAACCACATGAAATGTATAAATGAAACACCACAAGTGAATATGGAAAGTAAAGAACATGAACAGCTGTGATAATTGTTTCCTAGTTAAGTGATCTCTACTCTCCATGGTGTAAGAATTACATCAAATGGCCCTTGTCCCCTACTTATGAATTGTCCTGGGCCAGTTTTCATCTTGCTGGACAAGGACTGAATAATTACATTCGAATATCTTGAAACAAATGAGGTGTAACATCCTCGAATAATTGCCAATGTGAAGAAATAGTGTCATATTGAGAAGTTCATAATTTTTCTGAAAAATAGCAATACCTTGCCATTGGATTCCTCAAAAACTATAGTTCCTTGCATTTTAAGTTAACCAGATTAACTAAACCATTACTTGAGTAAGTTAGCCATGTGAGTAAGTCAGTCATTGAAATTGGCAAGTTAAGGGAGAAATCATATGTATTTGTAATAAATTTGAGGCATCAAAAAATTCTACAGGATGTACAAGTGAGATTCTGTGAGATCACAAAACGAATTTGAGGAATGAATCAATCAGCTGCTGCAAACTGTGAGTTGTGGAGTATTCTCTACAGAAAGAGCAGAGCATGTGCATTGGCAAGATATGAAAATGGAGCTAAGCAATGCCCTCTCCACCTCTTCAGATACACCCCTTCTCAGCATGGAAAGCACATACTCCATTGATGCAGCATCACAGGGCAGTGTGATGGGACCATCGCCGGGCAATCCAAATTCTTCTTCGGATATCTTCAAGAGCTCCTTGAAGATATTATTTCTGAGATATGCCAAGGGAACCATGAATTTCTTCCCCTCTGATGTGTAAACAAAGAAGTGGCCCTTCTCTGCAACACATGATGTACTGCATTCATTGAAATCAGCCAGCTTATCTGCTCTTGGTGAAGAGATCATTCTCTTAAGGGATGGAACCTTCAGCAACTTCCTTGCCATTTTCCCAAGGATGTAACTTTTTAGCAATCAGAGCTTGGTGTGTGAAATTTGTGGTTGTTTTGGCTGCAAGATCGATGATAACCATATGCTTATATAGATGAGAAAGAGTATAGCTTCCTCCTATTAATGTTAGCAGCAAAGTCATGTTCTGTGAAGACATATTCAAGAACATCAAAATTAATATTTTTTGATTCGGTGTTGCAATTTCCACATGGAGAATGGACCAGATGGTTATGTGGTTAGCATTGTATTTCGTCGGCAGTCCTTGACATGGCAATGACATGTTGGTTCTACGTTATAAATCCATGTGTAAGCATTTAAAGTGAACCGTGAGTCATTAACTCACACTTCACTTAAATGTACTCATATGGATTGATATCCTGGTCCTAACATGTCAATGGCTAGTCAAGAAGGGCATGAGGATATGTAATGCTAACAACAAGCACAGCTGGTCCACTCTTCTTGTGCCAATTGCAGCATCGGATCCAAAAATGTTAATCTCATGTCTTTTCATGTCTGTTTTCAGAACATGGCCTTGCTCCTACCTTCAATGGGAGAAGCTGTACTCCTACCTATAAAAGACTATGGCAACCATTGATCTTACCACCAAGACGATCACAACTTTCATATACACAAAGCTTTGATTCTCGTAAACATTTGTTAGAGATGGCAAAGAAGTTGCTGAAGGTTCCATCACTCAAAAGAATGATAGCTTCACCAAAATCTAATAAACAGTCTGATTTCAATGCGTGCAGTACATCATCTGTTGCTGAAAAAGGTCATTTTAATGTGTACACTTGTGAGGGGAAGCGTTTTATGGTTCCCTTGGTGTACCTCGACAACAGAATTTTCAAGGAGCTTTTGAGGATATCAGAAGAAGAATTCGGTTTGCCATGTGATGGTCCTATCACATTGCCCTGTGATGCAACAACCATGGAGTATGTGTTGTCCTTGCTTAGAAGAGGAGTATCTAAGGAGATAGAGATGCAATTGCTTATCTCCATTTTCATCTCTTGCAAATCAACATGCTCTATGTTTGCTGTTGAGAATCAACAATTTGCCGTTTGTAGTTTTTGAGTACTTGTAATTTGACAATCACTCACTTTGTATAGTTTTTCAAAATTGTTTGACTTTTATGGTAGTTCTCTCTTTTTGTCATTTGAATGAGATACGTCATGGTTTATCCAGTTTCTTTTTTCTTAAAGAAAGAATTGGCATTAACAAAAAACTGTCACTTCTTAGATTGTTTGGATAACGCAATCATGATTTATTCACTTGAATAAAACCAATATTGCAAATCTGTATAACTAGTTTGATATCTAGCTAGAACAATAAAGCTTCAACTAATCAATTAGTTCAGCGCTACTCTTTGCCATCATCAAGTATGACAGTGACTCCCTTCAATCAGATTTGAGAGATGAAGTGAGTTCTACTTTTAATTGCAATTTTTCCCCCACATAAAGTAAGTGGCCTTGCATTTAAAAGCTGTTCAAAGCGTGTGGGGTTCTTCAAATTAAATTAGAGTTTATGCAGTAATTAGTTTCCTTGATCTGCAGGGAAGATGTGCATCAGAAATATCCTCGGCTGAGCTGTTGAGGCAAGCCAATGTTTGGCCACGTAATTATTTAGAAGCTTTAAATGCTAAGATTAACTGGTTTTTAAGCAATCTATTCATTTGGTACTTCCATGTTTGGACAATCCCACATGAAATCTACAGTTGGACTGTCCCTTGTTTGGCATTAACATTCTTGCCTCTCTCTGTCAGCAAGTGGATAATGAACAACTGTATTTGCTTCTAACAAGGATAAATATTCAAAATCAATACGGCAATGTGATAAGGTTCATCACTCTCTTGTGGGAAGTAAATAGTTATCTTGTCAATTATATAGGTGACAAGGTAATTGAAGACACTCCCCTATTTGCATGCCAACTTTCATCTTGGCTGGCTGTCTCTGAACCATATGACGATGGAGTAGATAGTTATCTTGGTACTAAAAATATTTCCTGCATGATAAGAATGCTCAGAATAAATTGATTAAGCATAACACCTTGAAATCTTTTGTCAATGATTTAAGAGTTTGGCAATTGAACTGGAAATCTCTTAGAAAATCCAGCAGATTGTTCAACCAGTTTCTCGTGTTGGAAATGTATTTATTTCCGGTAAACATTGTTAATACAGGGACCCACAACCCTAACTTCTCCATAACTGCAGTTAGAAAGAAGGTTTGGTAAGGATATATAAGGCTAGAGGGACTCAGTCCCGCAGGCGATGTGGGACTATGGACCTGTGTTAACCACTGCGTCCCTAACATGCCCCCTAGGCCCACAGCGGATGTGGGACCCAAGGTCCTAGCCACAGCACAGCCCTAGATACCTAAGCTCTGATACCATGTTAATACAGGGACCCACCACCCTAACTTCTCCATAACTGCAGTTAGAGGGAAGGTTTGGTAAGGGTATATAAGGCTAGAGGGACTCGGTCCGCGAGCGATGTGGGACTATGGACCTCGTGTTAACCACTGCGTCCCTAACATGCCCCCTAGGCCCACGGCGGATGTGGGACCCAAGGTCCTAGCCACAAAGCACGGCCCTAGATACCTAAGCTCGATACCATGTTAATACGGGGACTATGGACCTGTGTTAACCCACTGCGTCCCTAACATGCCCCCTAGGCCCACGGCGGATGTGGGACCCAAGGTCCTAGCCACAAAGACGGCCCCTAGATACCTAAGCTCGATACCATGTTAATACAGGGGACTATGGACCTGTGTTAACCACTGCGTCCCTAACATGCCCCCTAGGCCCACGGCGGATGTGGGACCCAAGGTCCTAGCCACAAGCACGGCCCCTAGATACCTAAGCTCTGATACCATGTTAATACAGGGACCCACCACCCTAACTTCTCCATAACTGCAGTTAGAGGGAAGGTTTGGTAAGGGTATATAAGGCTAGAGGGACTCAGTCCCGCAGGCGATGTGGGACTATGGACCTGTGTTAACCACTGCGTCCCTAACATGCCCCCTAGGCCCACAGCGGATGTGGGACCCAAGGTCCTAGCCACAGCACAGCCCTAGATACCTAAGCTCTGATACCATGTTAATACAGGGACTATGGACCTGTGTTAACCACTGCGTCCCTAACATGCCCCCTAGGCCCACAGCGGATGTGGGACCCAAGGTCCTAGCCACAGCACAGCCCTAGATACCTAAGCTCTGATACCATGTTAATACAGGGACTATGGACCTGTGTTAACCACTGCGTCCCTAACATGCCCCCTAGGCCCACAGCGGATGTGGGACCCAAGGTCCTAGCCACAGCACAGCCCTAGATACCTAAGCTCTGATACCATGTTAATACAGGGACCCACCACCCTAACTTCTCCATAACTGCAGTTAGAGGGAAGGTTTGGTAAGGGTATATAAGGCTAGAGGGACTCAGTCCCGCAGGCGATGTGGGACTATGGACCTGTGTTAACCACTGCGTCCCTAACAAACATCATGTACACCTTAGTAACATTAGATTTAGAAATAGCACTATAGGTGATAAGCATTGCTAGTGGTTAGTAAGTGGTAGATCATATGAATTCTTGAACAATTTGATGAATCAAAAGGTTGTATATAGAATGTACAAGTGAAGATCTGTGAGATTACAAGAAGAATGTGGAGAACTATTCAAAAACTACAAAGTGCATGTTGCTGAGGATGTTCCACAGCAAGACTGTAACATGTGGATTGGCAAGATATGAAAATTGTGCTGATTAATGCCTGCTCTACTTCTTGAGATATTCCTCTTCTGAGCATTGAGAACATATACTCCATTGATGCCGCATCACAGGGCAATGTGATGGGGCCATCACCGGGCAATCCAAATTCTTCCTCTGATATCTTTAAGAGCTCTTTGAAGATAACACTGTCTAGATATACCAAGGGAATCATGAACCTCCTCTTCTCTGTGCTGTAAACAAAGAAATGGCCCTTCTCAGGAACAGTTGATGTACTGCATGCGTTGAAATCAGAGTGTTCATCTTTGGTTCTTGGTGAGGAGATCTTTCTCCTCAAGCTCGCCACCTTCTGCCATGTCTTTGCCATTTCAGATTCTTTTCTTGTGAGAACCAAGAAGCTTGGGCTTATATGAAAGCTGTTGAAGTGTTTGCCACAAGAGCACTTGTAACCGTATATTTATAAGCTGAGAAAGAGAATACCATCCACCATTGATGACTGGGTCATGGCCATGTTCTGTGTCTATAGTTTACAAAACAGGAAGAGCTTGGTTTGTCTCCAGAGGTTGCCATGATATTGCCTTGTGATACGGCGCCCATGAGTATGTGTAATTACTGCTCGGAGGAGTATCTTAACCCAAAAAAAAATAAAAAAGTGGAAAGAGCATTGATGCTTAGCTCCAACTCCATCTCTTGCCAATCATGTTCTCTTTGTAATCTCCCAAATTTTCATTTGTATTTGTAGACAATTTTTGTCACTTAAACTTTCACTGCAAGACTTTCATTGCCAAGATGAAAGCTGGAATGCATATACTGACTGTTTCTCAAAAGCCCACACATTACATGCTGCTTTAATCACCTTGTCAGTTGTCAGCTATATAATTGACAAGGTAACTACTTACCTCCCCCAAGAAAGTGATGAACCTTATCACATTGCCGTATTGATTTTGAATACTTATCCTTGTTAGAAGCAAAGACAGTTGTTCATTATCCACTTGTTGACACAGAGACAACAATCTTAATGCTAAACAAGAGACAGTCCAACTATATATTTCATGTGGCATTGCCCAAACAATGAAGGACCAAATGAATTGATTGGTCAAACACTAGTTGATCTTAGTATTCAAAGCTATTCCATGATGGTCTGGCAAAACGCATGGCTTGTCTCAACAGCTCAACAGGGGAATTTTCTGATGTACATCTTCCATGGAAACTGAGGAAACTAATTTACTGCATAAATTCTAATTTAATATGAAGAAACTTACACGCTTTGAAATGCAAGATCAATTACTTCTTTTGGGCAATTTGCAATTGAAAAAATAGATTAACATCATATCACAAACATGATTAAAATCGTCAGCCTCACAATCACTGTCATACTAGACGCTGGCAGAGGGTAGTGCTGAACTAATTAATTAGTTGAAGCATCATTGTTCTAGTTAGATATGAAGCTTGCTATACAATTTTGCCATGCTTGTTTTACTGAAGTGAATAAATCATGTTTCTCGTTAATGGGACTTCTAATTATTCTTAAAATGATGCTATGTAATCTATTTCCTTTTTTTTTCCAAGAAAAAAAAGTTGGATAAACCATGATGTATTATTAATAGGAAAAATTCAACCTGTTTGATAACGGATTTGGACCAAGCCAGAAAACAGAGCCAGATAGCAAGATCCATGTATAAGTTTCATATGACACAAGAATGAGAGAACTTTTCAAGGACCAAAGAATTTCATATGACACAAGAATGAGATTAAGTTTCATATACAAAATTAGGGATTGTTATATTACAAGTACTCAAAAACTACAGACTGCAAATTGTTGAGGGTTCTCAACAGCAAGCATAGAGCATGTTGATTGGCAAGAGATGAAAATAGAGCTCAGCAATTGCATCTCTATCTCCTTGGATACTCCTCTCCTTAGTAAGGACAACACATACTCCATGGATGCCGCATCACAGGGCAATGTGATGGGACCATCACATGGCAAACCGAGTTCTTCTTCTGATACCCTCAAAAGCTCCTTGAAAATTCTGTTGTCGAGGTACACCAAGGGAACCATGAAACGCTTCCCCTCGCAAGTGTACACATTAAAATGACCTTTTTCAGCAACAGATGATGTACTGCATGCGCTGAAATCAGAGTGTGCATCAGCTCTTGGTGAAGAGATCATTCTCTTGAGTGATGGAACCTTCAGCAACTTCCTTGCCATCTATAACAAATGTTTATGAGAATTAAAGCTTTGTGTATATGAAAGCTGTGATTGTCTTGGTGGAAAGATCAATAGTTGCCATAGCCTTATATAGGTGACTAAGAGTATAGCTTCTCCCATTGAAGGTAGGAGCAAGGCCATGTTCTGAAAACATACATGAAAAGACATGAGATTAACATTTTTGGATCCGATGCTGCAATTGGCACATGAAGAGTGGACCAGCTGTGCTTGTTGTTAGCATTGCATTTCCTCATGCCCTTCTTGACTAGCCATTGACATGTTAGGACCAGGATATCAATCCATCTGAGTACATTTATGTACATTGTGAGTTAATGACTGACAGTTCACTTTGAATGCATACACATGGATTCATAATGTAGAACCAACATGTCACTGCCTTGTAAAGGACTGCCGATGAAATGCAATGCTAACCACATAACCATCTGGTCCACTCTTCATGTGGAAATTGCAACACCGAATCAAAAAATATTAATTGTGATGTTCTTGAATATGTCTTCACAGAACATGACCTTGCTGCTAACATTAATATGAGGAAGCTATACTCTTTCGCATCTATATAAGCATATGTTCTTCGTTGCTCTTGCAGCCAAGAACAACCACAAATTTCAAACACAGCAAGCTTTGATTTCTATAGATTTACATCCTTGAGAGAATGGCAAGGAAGTTGCTTAAGGTTCCTTCCCTCAAGAGAATGATCTCTTCACCAAGAGCAGATAAAATCTCTAGTTTCAATGAATGCAGCACATCATGTGTCGCGGAGAAGGGCCATTTCTTTGTCTACACATCAGAGGGGAAGCGGTTCATGGTTCCCCTGGCATATCTCGACAAAAACATCTTCAAGGAGCTCTTGAAGATATCTGAAGAAGAATTTGGGTTGCCAGCCGATGGGCCCATCACATTGGCCTGTGACGCTGTGTCGATGGAGTATGTGCTCTCGATGCTGAGAAGAGGTGTATCTGAAGAGGTGGAGAGGGCACTGTTTAGCTCCATTTTCATCTCTTGCCAATCCACATGCTCTTCTCTTGCTGTGAAAAATACTCCACAACTCACAATTTGCAGCTGCTGATTGATTCATTCTTGAAATTCTTTTTTGGGATCTCACCAATCCAAACTTGTACATATTTTCTAAAATTTTTTGATGCCTCAAGTTTATTACAAATATATACAATTTCTCACATAACTTGAAATTTTCAATGAGTTGACTTATGCACATTACTAACTTACTCTAATGATGGTTTGGATAATCTGGTTAACTTAAAAGGTAAGAAACTATAGTTTTTGTGAATAAAGTGGCAAGGTATTGCTTTTTGGCAGAAAAAGATTATGAACTGCTCAATGTAATATTTGTCTCTTCATATTGCAAATTGTTGCAAGAAAATGTTCCCCTCCCCTGTTCCATAGTATTCCAACATTAAAATTAGTCATTGTCGAATAAGATGAAAACTCGTTCTTCTAAAAGCCCAATGCAATTCATAACAAGTGGACCTGGCCAGTTGATGGCATTCAAAATTCTTAGACCATGGAGAGTAGCCATTGCTTAACTCCCAAACAATTATCACAGCTGTTCTCAAGTTCTTCATTTTCCATCGTCACTTGTGGTGGTTCATTTATATATTTCATGTGGTTTTGTCCAAACATGGGCGTACCAAATGATCCCATTTATAATAACGAAATTACTATATGCAGCCAGTGAAACAGAATGGGATAGAGTGATTGATGCCTTGGTCTCATACAATCAGAAAGAGAGAATTTCTTCACAAATAAGTTCTTGAGAGAATTTTTAAAGAATCAAAGAATTCCATGAGACTATACAAGTGAGGGTTTGTGGCATTCCAGGTAATCAAAAACTACAAACTGCTATTTGTTGAGGTTGCTCAACGGCAAGCAAACAACATGCTGCTTGGCCAGAGATGCAGATGGAGCTAAGCAATTGCATCTCCATTTCCTAGACACTTCTCTTCTTAGCAAGGGCAACACATATTCCATAGATGCAGCATCACAAGGCAATGTGATGGGACCATCAACTGGCAAACCAAATTCTTCTTCAGAAATCCTCGAGCTCCTTGAAAATATTATTGTCAAGATATGCCAAGGGAACCATGAAACGCTTCCCCTCAGCAGTGTACACAGTGAAATGACCCTTCTCTGCAGCAGATGGTGTACTGCATGAATGGGAATCAGAGCAAACATCATCAGCTCTTGGTGATGAGATCTCTCTCTTCAAGAATGCCACCTTCTGCCATGCTGTCACCATTTTTCAGTGATATGGAATTTCTTGTGTTTGTTTTAGCTGCAAGGAAAATGGCTACCATGAAAAACATTTTATAGTTGAGGAAGAGAATACAGCTTCTTGACTGATCATGGTACTAAACAAGATCACTCTCCTTAAACACGAGCGGCATTGAAACGGACATGGTTGCTAACTTGGAAGCTCTTACAGCTGCTCTTCAAGTGGTGTGATAAGGAAACACATTCATCTGAAGCATATATTCACTGATAATGCCGCTACTTGTGACATTTTAAAGCAAAGACACCCCATTTGGGATTGGCGCATTTTCAGGTGCCTTTCAAACATTACAAACATTTTAACAGAGCTTGATAATCCAGAAATCCATCTGATTCTGAAGCCCTGGAACATACCTGCTGTGAAGTTAGCCGTGCATAGTTTCAATCTTCACGATCTTAATCTCTTTCATTCGGGTAGAGAGCTACCTAGGTGGCTGATGAAGACCATTGAAACTTTGGTTTTACTTTTAATTAGCCTTTCCTTGTTCCTTAGTTTCTTTTCTGTTTTTGTATCAGTTTTCTGTTTTTGCTTCTGTTTTCACCCTTTCTGAAAGCGACATTTTTGGATCTGATTTTGACACTGGCAAGTGGAAGGCAGACCAACTCGGCTTGTTGTTAGTGTTATATTTCACCGCGCCCTCATTGACAGTGTTTTTACATGTGGGCCAAGATTGCCAAATTAAAGTGAACCATGATGATGATTCCGGAAATTAGCGTCATGGTCTGGTCATGTCATACATCTGTCAAAATGTATGGCATGCAGTGCCATACCAGCCACATCACCAAAGGCATTGAACGCTCCTTCAAGATGAAGTGATCGAAGCAAGCTATTGTCCTCGAGAATTAAATTCAGTTGCTGACGAATTAGCAAACTATGGTAGAAGGAATCCGATGTTATCACTGTTTCACAGGGGAGTTGATCATCCTCGGTGGCTGGAGGAGGCAGCTAATCTAGCTGGTTTATCCTTTGATTAGGTTGTGTGTTTTGGTTTTTCTAGTTTAGCTCTTCAGAGCTCCTCAGGACCAAAAAAAAGGCATTGAACGCTTTCCATGCGGATTTTTTTTTTGGGATAAGGTAAACCACAATATATTATCCCATAAAATAAAAAATAAAAAACAAAAATTACCAAACGTGACACAACAACACAATTACGTCCACCAGAATTAGAGCCATAGTATAAAAAAACTGTAAAGAAAAACAATGACAAAATACTGAAGAAGAGAAAAGTTTCATCAGCAAAAAAGTGTCACCATTAGAAATTGGGGTTTGCGGGGTTACTAAGTGTGGAAGGCTAATCTCCATGATCCGGCAATAGGGGATCTCCATTGTGCTATTAACCCCACTCTGCTCAAAAGTGTGGCCCTCAAAAGATCCATCTTTCCAATTGCTTGATTTGGAAAAGTAAAATCCTCATACTTGATAATTTATCAGCAAGGAAATGCAACAACTCCCTACAACCACCTGCATCCTTTGCCACACGGTCACTAAAACTATACAAACCATCTCTTTATCCAATGTCCCATTTGCAAAGAAGAGTTGGCTGCATTTCAAAAGAATTTTTAAACAAACTAAAATCCCACACTCCCTAGAGAACCTATGGGAAAACTGGGTTCATAACCTTAATGCGACAAACAAAACCACATGAACTCTACTGGCCAAAGCAATCATGTGGCACATTTAGCTAACAAAAACAATTGCATATTTAATACCCAATCTATACCTCTTGCTTCTATCATCTTGAAAATTAGTCACATGTTTCTCATTTGAGTTTTTGCGGTTCTTGTAACCAAAAAATAAAAGCTAGAGTAAGTTACCGAAGTGGTGGAGATAAGCATTCTATTCACATGGTCTTCCACATGAGGACGAGCACGGCCCCTAAAGCACAAGTTCTAGATCAGACTACTGGCATGTGATCCCTCGGCACCCTACCTCTTCTGAGAAGGAGAATCTCCTTGAGTCCAGGGTTGTGACTTAATTCTACTTGTTTTTTTGTTGTTGTTTTGTGTTTGTCTTGGGATGTTCCAGACCTTTGTGCTTCCACTCTGAATGAACAATTGTTTGTTTTCTTTGTGTACTTTTATTTTTTTTTAATAAGTTCGAGATTTACCCTCTTCAAAAAAAACATATTTATAGTTGATGTAAGATTAGTAGCAGTGACTGCTTTTATATATATATATATATATATATAGCAATATGAAGAAAGGCACTTTGCTTAAGTCAATATTTCATGACGTAAATGCAGTGACCAATTGTACATATTGCAACTAACCTTTGAAAAGATAGCCTGAAAACTAATAGTTCGTGGAAGTCTATACCTCTTCTATTTAAAATACAATTAATTAGTTAACTTATCTTTGTGATAAGTTCCATCCCGTACATTGACCCCGATTAACAATTTCCAATATTCAAACTCCAAGTTGATTCGGTTGACTGAATGGGCGTTTGGAAGACATGGAGTACTCCAATATTTGGTATTTATAAAGAAGACAAATGTTATTGAAAAAATTCCAATGTATAGAAATTTACTACTCATGATACCTTGATAATTTTTTAAAAATTTATTATATGGGATTGGCCACCGCAAGAAATGATAACGTGTCACGTATGGGTAAAATGATATATAATGGATTATAACCCCGCATAATAAATTTCTTATGGCAAGCAATTTTTTAAAAATAGAAAATATAGTTCCTTTTATACGAAATTTGGTGAACAATTAATAAATAATATTAATAAAATATTTTAAACTATTATACAGTATTTGTACAGTATCAAGTTCCAAAGGTTTTGACCTTTTGCTGCCTATTCATCGCTCATTACACTGGACTACCATTCCTAATTAACCGTGTTATCATTCTATTACTCCAATTTTAATAGATAAAAGAATTTTTCTAGTCCTATTTATTCCATTCCAAAGTAGTGTGAATGACTTCATTTGAAAATCAGCTAATTTTGCTTGTTGCAACCCACTCTGTCTTTGTTTACATAGGAGTGGATTTGTCTAGAACCTGCTCTGTCTTTGTTTTTCATGACGCTACCTCAGAATCAGTCCGAGTTTTGAATTGTTGAAGGGGTGTTAGTCCGGTCAGCTTCATGCACATTTGGTCAAAACTCAATGTCACACCCCAGACCCGAACTAGCAGGACCCAAAGCATAGACAAATAGCCACACACCCACAGGATCGGAACCCAGTAGACATGCAAGACCTTAAATCTATTCAAAAGCAAAAGGATAGGCAAACAACATAACCTCAAATACAAATAGGTATAACAGAGTCCAAAACAAAATATAAGAAGCTCACAAATATAGAGTTTTGAGGTTTACAATAAGCCAAACAACATAACCCATACATAGGAAAACATGTATCTACTCACTAAACTGCTAAAATGCCCGTTGAAAAACTACTCCAAATCTGAAAAAAGGGGTTAAAAAATAAATAATGAGCTCGACAACCCAGTAAGAATGCTATTAAAAAGAATTATTGAGATCATACACGTTTCAAGAAAAGATCCAAAATTGCAAATTTAAAATGCAGAGTCGGAGATATAAGTGCAACAGAGGAACATAACAAAATATTAATGTACATTTCAGATATCATAGTACAATTTCTAAACAAAGACAATCTTGTCATGCGGAATAATTAATAGAAATTTGAGTTCCGAAAATATAACAAGTGAAAGAAACAAATAAATCATTAAATAGATAAATAAAAGAAAAAAAATATCTCCCACGTTTGCTATGGCCATTTATTTTATCTCAATGGCTCTCAAGTCAGAAATATAATAATTTATTTTGTTTTTATCTTGGTGGCCTAAGTTAAAATTACCAGGATTATTTACTTTACTTCGGTAACCCCGTGTCAAAAATATTAGAATCCGTTATTATTTCACTGACGGCCCAGCACGAAACTATAATTACAATCCGCAAAATTCATATTAACATGGTCAATATTAACCCCACTGATACCGAGTTAGTGCATAGTTTATTTGGAAACTATAATACATATAACAAATACTTTGGCAATTAAAAAATTTGCTAAATCTAAAATTCAGGTATATCAAAATTGTAGAAAATAATATTGCAACTTGCCATGATTTAAAATCCAAGAGTGTCATACATTCTCATATAATTGAAATACTAAAATTTTGCATGACTCCAATTTTTCAGAAATTAACAAAAACCCAATTATTCTCAACACAGCAATTTGACAAACTAATAGGCGATGCACACTTGTATAAATAAATCATAAATAATTTGATAAGCAAAAAAATCATAAAAAAGTAAACAAGTAATTTACTAGATAGATAGATAGATACACCATAATGGAAATAATGAGCGAAATAGTTATTTAAACAAATACAAGCATTTGAGTGACAAAGTAAATAAATTGAAACTTATATAAAGCAATTAATTTAACAATAAAAAATAAGCAATAAAATGAAACTCGAATAGGTAGACGACAAAATATTTGAAGGTCGGTATTAATTAAAAAAAATACAATAATTTATAATTGGATTTACTTACTGCCTACACCAAAAACAATTAAATCTTGCACCAAGTCAAACTTCTTTGATAACCCTGCCAAATAAAGCTAACAACAATGGCAAGGGGAAAATCAACTAAGATTTTTTTTGTTTATTATTATTATTTTTTCTAACAAAAGCGATAAACACATGTTAATATCTCTAGCACGTGTGCTCGTGAATTGTTGTCCCAAATGCGCCCTCACCTCGTGGGTGCACGTGAGTGGGGGTGTAACATCACATGTGAGTTATTTTTTCCAACGAAAATCCCTTATCACTCGGCACATCACACGAGAGACCTATGTTAATATCTCTAATGATTTAAACTAAGTTAGTTAAAAATTTTCAATCAATAGATACATACATATCAAACTACTAAAAAGCCTAACTAACACACTGACAGAATCCAACTCATCAAAACACCAAGCTATCAAACATAGAATTAGCAAAGAACTCAAGCCATTCTATTAAGAGAAAAGAACTAATAATAATAAATAAAATATAAAATATAAAATATAATAATATGAAGAACTAAACCCCAACTCCTAATGATACCTAGGCTTAAGGGCAGCCAACAATTTCCAAAAGTAAAAGCTTGAGGTGGGAAAAGCTAACTTAGAGCACACTTACACTAACCAGAAATTAACTAAGAAAAATGCAAAGAGAGATAACATGGATAAATGGCGTCTTATCATAGTGTATGATAAAAGCTCATTCCCCACATTTTCAGGTAATATATATATAATTAGCATGGTTCATGAAACAAGCCGCCAACACTCGAACCACCGAATTACCAAAAGAAATTGAAAACAAAATTAACGAACACATCGAAAATCACCGGACATCAATGTTAAAACTAAAATCTAAGTCTCTCTCTCTCACAACAGTAAAGCAAAGAAAATCAACAACTAGATCCACTTTAGGTGGTGCATTAGACTCAGACCCAAAAGATGGGTTTGTTTGAATGGGCTTTTAAAAAAAGTGTTTTTTTTAAGTTTTGGGAAAGCACTTTTTAAAAAAAGTGCTTTGAAAGTAAGTTAAGTACTTTTCTCTGAAACAGCTTCTCAGAAGTGCTTTTCTAAGAAGCACCTATGAGGCAGCTTCTGAAAAAAGCTGAATTTTAGCTTTTTTCACAGCTTCTGCTTCTGCCCAAAAGCCCAAACAAACATGTTTTTTAAAACCCAGAAGTGCTTAACTTATAAAAAAAAAACTTCTGTGCTTAAAAAAAGCCCATCCAAACACCCCCGATATATGATAGTAAAGCTGATTACAAGACTAAGATACAAACTAAGGGAGAAAGCAAGCTTCACTCAAAGATTTTAGGGAAAAGAACATATCCAAATTATAATATGCTGAGCTTCAATATATATGATATCTATAGGTAGAGAATCTAAACATAATAAGATGGGGAATTAAGAAAGAGGATACAAGATCATGGCAAGAGAAAAACATTTTCAAACCATTGGTAATTGGCAAACTAATATGCAAGAATGCAATCACACAAGACACTTACTTGGTGGTGAGATAAGTAAGACTTGAAGCTCTTCTTTCCTTTGACACCAAGTTGACCAAACACCACCACACCAACAAGTAAGAGTAAGAGGAAAAAAAAAAAAGGTTACTTACTATTTCATGAGGTACAACTATATATGATGATAACAATGGCCGATAACGGGAACACAACATGCCTGTAAGCTAGAAATGTATAAAAAGAGATCAGCAAATCATCCAAAGGCTTTCAGTTTCCTGTAAAATACTTTGCAAACGGTGAGAATTTGAATCCACGGGATGAGGGTATATGTGTAAAAACTATGAGCATAGACGGTTCCCATAACTTATGTATGCACAGGCCCTACAAACCAGTGCTGGTTTAGCTTAACAGAGCACCCCATATTAAAAAAAAAAAAAGTTGTAGATAAAAACCGGACCCACACCCAACCAAAGATGAAGAAAAGTTAATTGAAGGAAACTCAAATATATATCTCCAACGATACCTCAGCACTGACGGACACCATAACAAACACATGGACCAGCTCACCATCACTGAGCTCCTCCAAGCTCAATCCCACGCCTTGACCCTCATCCTCGGCTACTTCAAATCCATGTCTTTCAAAGCCGCCATCGACCTCGGCATCGCCGACATCCTCCACAAACACGGCAAACCCATGAACCTCGCCCAACTCACCACCTCCCTCTCCATCCCCAACTCCAAGTCCGACCCTTTCCGGCGCCTCATGCGCGTCCTCATCCATCAAGGCATCTTCTCCACAGATCAAGAAACCCAATCCTCATACTCCCTCACCCCCACTTCCCAGCTCTTACTCCCCGGGAACTCCACTTCCATAACTCCATTTCTTCGCCTCATCGTTGACCCAACCGTAAGCCACCCTTCATATGATCTGGGATCATGGTTTAAGTCTCCGGACGAGACACCGTTTGAGCTTCTTCACGGGAAGGGGATCAAAGAAATGGCTGGTGAGAAGCCGGAGTTCAAAAGGTTGTTGAATGAGGGGATGGCGAGTTATGCTGGGTTGGTGATGGATGCTGTGATGAGGAGTTGTGGGGATGTGTTTGGAGGAGTGGAGTCTTTGGTGGATGTTGGTGGAGGGACCGGAGCGATGGCGATGGCGATAAAGAAAGCGTTCCCGGAGATGAAGTGCACTGTGCTTGATCTGCCTCATGTGGTCCAGGGGAAGACGGAGATTGATGGTGTTGCTTTTGTCGCCGGTGATATGTTTGAATCGGTTCCTCCGGCGAGTGCAGCCATGTTGAAGGTATGTGTTAGGTTTTATCAGCACTTGATACATAATTAAACACCAATGAAGGAAAACTCAATAAAGTAACAGAGAATGTAGATTTTATGGCATATTTGGATGGATAATAAATTTTTTATAGTAAATTTATTTTATAGGATTTGAATGTGATTTTTATAAAATTTATTTTAAAAAAAATTATACGGAATGATAGTCAGATATGCATATGAAATTACTGTGAAATATGCTAAATTTATGCGGATCGTAGTGTTTTTTTTCTTTCTTCGATCGCCTCAAACTCCCAATTTGAAAAAAAAAAAAAATTAGTCCTCATTTGGAAAAGATGTGTAGAGTGGGGTCATGAATAGTTTTGAGTACTTAATCTAGCAAACTGATCATGAATATTTGTATCATTCATATAAAATTAAAATTATCCTTGACTAGTGTAAAATAATAGAATATCCTGCATTTTGCTTTTTTTTATTTTTATTATTTTCACTATGCACTCTTAACAATAAATTATTTTACTATAGTTTAAAGCGACGTGCAAGAAGTTTCTTTATTTGGTGTTGGTGACCACATGACATGATAATATTTTAAATTCTTTTTTTAATAAATATAACTATATAAGTAAGTACGCAACCCCACCTTTTGAATGAGGGAGAGATTTGAATTCTCAATTTTTCATTTAAAACCGGAATGAAGTACCCTTAAAGGTGCTATCTTTATTGTTTTAATCTAGGGTTAATTATCTGAATAGTGATCTAATTATTTGGTAATTTTTATTTGAGTTGTTGAATTATAAAAAGATATAATTGTGTACCTCAATTTAATATGAAAGATGACACGCTTGAAATCTTTATTAAAGATAATGTGATGGATGCAGGTAGCACACATAATACACTTAAACAAAAAATAATATGTGATTTTTCAAAACATTTTTGCATCGCAAAACTAGAAAATTTATTACAGTATGCAATCCCTGACATAGTTTGCTATAAATAAAAAATTTCCCATGTTTTAGATGTCGCAAATTTTTTGAGATATTTTCAAAAAATATGTCACAAATTTTGCGATATTATATAAGAAAGATGCAAAACTCATTGCAATGTTTGAGACCCCAGATGTTGCAACGCAATTTTGAGACTCTCATGAGGAGTCATTTTTTTTACCATGCAATTTGATTCTTATAAGTGTGATGATTTTGGTTTTTGGTTGCAAATTGTTATAATATATGTTTGCAAATTTACAATATTTTTATGTGTTGCAAATTTATGTGTTGTAGATAGTGTTTTTTCCTTGTAGTGATACCTAGACCGCTTGTTATGTTTCCTCACTTAATAAGATGTTTTGGAGATCCCATTTCCATTATCAGTTATCAGAAACAAGAAAAATAGCCATGTTTAAAGGACATGAAAAGAACTCATTAGGGAAAGAAAGCACACAATTAATTATCCTAAAATAATTAATAGTTTTGAGCACTTAATTAAATCAAGAGGTTAATCAAATCAAAATTTTAAGGGGTCATGTCATTTTCAAATGGTAAAACTAATGAAAACAACATTGGATTAATTAATATCATGATGGTTGAAATCAAATTGGCATAAATCTCTAATGTATTAAAGAGATACTAGTAATCAAGTAAGTAATGGTCATTAGAAAACATGAGCCAAAAATCAACCTTTGATGCTATATTTAGTTTATGAGTATGTTTTATTATATATTATGATGATATTATAAATGATGATTTTTTTTTTTTATTTTGTCAGTGGGTTTTACATGATTGGAGTGATGAGGATTGTATTAAAATCTTAAAGCGTTGTAAGAAAGTAATACCAAATGAAGAAAATGGAGGAAAGGTAATAATAATAGATACAGTTGTTGGTGCTACTATGGATAACCATGTCAATGAAATTGAGGCGCAGATTCATTTTGATTTATTGATGCTTGTTACTGCAAAGGGAAAAGAACGAAATGAAAGCGAATGGCGAAATATATTTTCTGCAGCAGGCTTCAATAACTATAAAGTTACTCCTGTAATGGCTCTTCATTCAATTATTGAATTATATCTTTGAGAATTATTATGAGAATAATGATATGATGTTATCTAGGATATTTTTTTTACATAGATCAGCATGTTAAAAAATAGAGTATTTGAGTATTTTCAGTAATTATTTTACAAAACATGTTTTAAGGTTTGATTATCCTTTACATAGTTCATAGTAGCTCTACCTCTTTCTCTTCTGTTTGTGGTCAATGCTGGCTTTGTTCATGTATTTTAAGGAATTATACCTTGCAAGATCCATTTATTAATTTTTTCTAACTTACCTTTTTAATCTCTTTATTTTATTTTTAATATTTTAGTTTATTTAGTTTTTAAATTTAGCTATATTAGTTGTTTTGGAACTAATATGACTCAATTAAAATAACAGAAGAACTATAATGTTTTATTTTAATTTAAAATAGAGAGACCAATAGATTATATTTGAAAAAGTAGAGAGACTATTCAATATAGCACGTATCTCATAATTTATTTTTAAAACAAGATATCTTAGTACTTTAAGAAAGTTTAAAAGCAAAATATTATTTGCATTTTTTAGTATTATTATTAGTTAGAAATGATCAATTTTTTCAAAAATATTATCATTGAGTAAGATTTTATGTTTAGTAGTCTAGTCACCAATATTCCCTCCACACTTTTTTTTTTTTTTTTTTTTTTTTTTTTTGAGATACATGATTGGGGTAATCAAAACCCGTTTGAAACTTATCAAAACCAACTATCTTTGATCACTAACCAATTAGCTTGGCATGACTTTGTTTTCCTGAAATTAGAATCTCTCTGCAAAACAGTGGAGATGTTGCAGAAATCCATAACTTCTGAGCAAACAATTATGGCCTACGTGATGGTGAAATTAGCTAAGCTGGAGAAAGCCCTACCTCTATTGTCATCATTAATTGTTGCTTCCACAACCACCATCTACTAGTTTGTCAACGGTCTTTGGGTCAATTGGTATTTGGGTCCCCCATGAAGACGCCTCGCAAGTGGAGAGAGTTCAAATCCTTGTGGTGAGGGTGCATGTCTGAGAGCTGTGAGCATGAACTGTGGGCGGGCCCATTAGGCGTGTGTACACCCCTGTCTTAGTTTAGCGGGCCCATTAGGGGTTTCGTTCTTCTTGACAAAAAAAAACCACAATCTACTAGCTTTTAAGGCTCAAAATCAACCACCATTGTTCCTTTTGCTCAACTTCGAAAGTTAGAAATTCCACTCTTCACTTGCGATAATGTCCTTGGCTGGCTTTTCCAAATGGAATACTTTTTTGCCTATCATCAAATCCTTAGGGATTGGAAACTTACCATTAAGGCATTCTATATGTTTGGGCCACTTAATGCATTCCACCAACCGACTACGTGGAGCAAGTTTTCTTAGTAGATTGAGTTTCGATTTGTGCCTTGCTCCTTCATGAACATGAACTAGGACCCAAAGGAATGCGTCTAGTGGCATATACAATTTGTAGACCTCAGAAAATGGGTGGGTGGGGAATTCTCAACCTTCATGTTTTCAATAGGACATTACTAAGCAAATGGCGGTGGAATATTAATTTTAACTATTTGAGCAGAGGTCGTCCTTGCCCTTTGTCCCATTCACCACAAAGGAAAAAAATCCTTATTTGGGGCAACCATTATTTCACTCCTACCATCTTTCAGAGCTTGCTCTTAGCACATAGTCAGGGATGGTGCCAACACCTTGCTTTGGCAAGATAATTGGCTAGAGGGTGGAGCTCATATAGACATTTGGCCATTCCTCTTTAACGACAGCACAATCCTTGGATTTTAGTTAGCCAATTTTCACAGGGTCGCCTTTCTCTTGAGGTCCTTTTTCAATCAGTTTCCCTTCTTGACATCTTACCCCTCTTATCCTCCATCCCTAATTGTTCTAGCAGACAAGGTGATATGAAGACTTGCTGTCTAGAGAGCAACAAGTTGTAATTTGTAAGTTCTTTCTGCCAGTTTCTTATTGATGATAGCCTTTGCAGTCCCCTACACAATCCTTTTAGGAAAACAAGTTGCCCAAGTAAGATAACTTTATTTTGTTAGTTGGCTTGGGACGATAAAATGTTAACCCTTAACAATTTGGCTAAAAAGGGTTGTAATGTCCAATGTGACATAGATACATGAGTGAATCTAACATTTCTTCCAACAAACACTGAATCCGTAGCCTCCCCCACCCCGTAACCTTTATGAGGCTTGGACTAGCTAGATTCCCTCCGTAGAAGCCTGACATCGATTACTTTGGGACATCCTTCTAAGGTCTATTATATGGAATATTTTGCTTGAAAGAAAAGACATAATTTTCAAGGCTCATGTGTTTTTGCCTTTCTCGATTATATTTACAAAAAATTTCAAATGCTACTCTTTTGGATTTCAATTGCTCGAGACCCGCATTAGCACTTCCCGGGGACTCGATCCAATCTCTTAGGTGCTCCTTTGACTTCCTGAGCGCTAGCATGACTTAGCACATAGGCACTCCCCCGATCTAGGTATCTACTTTGAGTTTGCTTGAGCAAGCGCTTTGCTTCCACATGAATGACTTCACCATGTCAATTGTTACTTTTTTTTTCTTTTTTCTATTCCTCCCCTTTGTCAGCCAGGCTTGTGGCCCATCACTACTAGTGTCTTTTTCATATTTGGTTGTTTTGTTATATCCTCCTTTTGTTTGCTTCCCTTTCTTGTTGTGACTTCTAGTCAATTTTGTTGTTTTTTTTCTATTTTATGTTGTATCTTTTCTCATTGTTTGTTTTCTTTTTTTTCTTTCAATAAATCAATGATTTATCTATTTTTAAAAAAATAAAAATAAAATTACCAAGAAGGATCAATAGCTCAACAAACCAAATGTTTTGACAAATAAAAACTTGTAAGGTCTTGTTTGGTTACAAAATAAAAAAATCTGGCATAATTTTATTACATAGAAAATACAAGTGATTATTACACAAATTGTAGCATATTTTATTCTTATAGAATAAGTGTTTGGTTAATAAAATAAAAAATATTATATAAATATTTCACACACTTTCCAATGGAAAAAAACCACACACTTCAACATAAAAAAATATTCGATTCCTAATAGAATATTTTTTTATACCATAATTCCCACATTATAGCATAATTTTGTAGTTTAAATTAGATACCCAAATAGTTATTATGATATAATTATGTGAAAATATTATATTATGCCATAATGTACGGATTATGGCATAATATTGGGTTATCCAAACATAGCCTAAATAAGAAAAAACATAGAGACGCAAACACGAAATTGCCTACTTATCTCGTATATTTTCTTTATATTGTTGTTATTATTATTATTATTTAAAAATAAACAAATTAAACATAATATCAATATATATATAATATGTACAAAAATATAAAATAAGTTTTTTTTTTTTTTTTTTTTGGCAAATGTGACAAGCAACTCCCATTAAAGGATGTCAACAAACAAATATGGATTATGATGACTTACAGACCTCTCAAAGATAAATTTGTTTACTATGCAAACTTTAGAGAGGAAAAACCATTGTTTCTACTATTAAGGATCCACTGTGCATTTTGCAAGTGGCCGAAGGACTTGAACTCTGGTCTAATAAAAACAAAGCATGTGAGGTTTGTTGGGCTATATATGCCTCTTTCTCTAAGATGATTAACTTAAGCATAAAAAATAATTAGATGATAAAAAAAAACTGTCTCTCACAAACAACCATGTCTAGGGATTATCGTTTCTTGTAGTCTCTTTTGAGCTTCTTCAGATTATGGGATTTTCAAGTCAGGAATCCGCATGAGGAGGTTCACCGAACTTATTAAATTAGATTCTTTTAAGATGCTTCATTGAAGAAGTTAGATTTCTTTAAGTGAAATAGTTTAATTTGTGCAAGTTTTAATTTGAAAGATATATAATGAGATTTCTTGCCGTCTTAAAACTTCCTATTCGTGCTTGTGAATTTCACCTTGTTTATTCTAGCTTTTGATTCATTTTTGCATGTCATCATCAATATTGCTCCCATTGACTAAATAATAGACAAATAGTTAGTATTAGTATTTACTTTCCTCATAGGCTGATAGCACTCTAGTTTTGCACACTATTAATGTTTGGTTCGACTTGTGCACTTGCGAAACACACCCATTATATATTCTTTTTGAACAAATTGTTAGGTATAGCTCATATACTAGATAAAGGGACAAATGCTGGAGCGGAGCTGAGTGAGCGAGCGAAAGATTAAATTTATAAATTATACCGGGGGTTATATATATGCATTGTATTTGTAACTCTGATTAATTTTTCTCTTGATTAATAAGAAAGTTGCCGCTCACCGCTCCCGAGGACGTAGGCACATTGCCAAACCTCATTAAATCTTTGTCTCTTTTATTCTTGTGATTATTAGCATGTTCACTCAACAAAGTGATTTCCAACAACATAAAATTACACATGGTGCATTTAAAGGAGAAAACTCGAGTGGAAGATTTTAGTCACCAAATCAATTGAGTCTCAACTTTGGATTCTAGCTCACCTCCAACAAAGGAACATTCATTAATTAGATAGTTACATTGACACATAATGTCGCCTTCTTTTCTTGTGAACCACTCTTTTTATGAGGATGGAAAAGAAGAATGGAGAAAGGCAATGCATGATGAATTGGAAAACATAGAAAAGTACCAAACATGGAAGCTTACTGGATATGCAGCTAATGGAAGAGAGTTAATGGAGAAGATGGAAATAATATTCAAAAGCATGAGGTCCGTCTGGTAGCAAAAGGGTTATATCTGTTGGATATCGGAGAGGAAGAAATCTTCGGGATGGAAGTGACTAAGGCGTGCGAAGGCACTGACCTTAAGAACAATTTCGCCTCCTTATTTCAGTGCACAGGACGCAGGCGTCGTTCTCCCAGGATACAACAGTCGGATCCTCCGGTCGCACACAAGAGCAGAGGATCAATGAGTGCTCAGAGTTCAGGGACGGGAGAGGGAGAAGAAGAAGAGAAGTTCAAAAAACTCTGCGGGATTTAGGGTTCTTTTAAATGACAATGGCGGACTGACGCGAAAGAAAGGACACGACGGACGACGAAGAGGCATGGGAACCGTTCGTCCGTTCAGGAAGTCTCGGAACTCGAACAGGCGCAAAAACCCTAACTAGATGAAAGGGCAAAAAGGTAAAAACAAACGCGTGACTGCTCCAATAAATCTGGTGCATTCGTGTCCGCATCATGCGCCTACGTGAGTTCAGAATTTTCAAGCTAAATTTCGGATCTAAATCCTGAAATTTGCACCCCTTGCGCCTGCGCGCGTAAGAGAGCATGACCCCAAGACAATAGTTATAGGCTTAGGAATAGTATCATATATAAGGTGACTAAAAGTTTTCTCAATAGGCAATGTGGTATCAAAGTTATTTGGAATGTTTTGAAATATGATGGGCCATATTTATGGGCCTCCAATAATATCATCTGATCCCAAGGTTAGATCATGCATGAACCCTCATTTTCTTTGCCTACAGAGACAAATGAAATCTTTGGAGGTTTGTGGTCCATGCTGTCATTGGCTGGTTGGTCTTGCTTGTGACCTAACTATTTTAGCCTGGATAAGTTTTAGTTATTTTACTCATCAAACAACTAATTTTTCAAATATGTTTTTAAAATTGTTAAATAATTTTAGTTATTTTATGAGGATTATCACTTGTTATTATATTTTTTTAATAGTTGATAATTCCAAGATGAAGAAATAGATAAGTTTTGTTTGGAAATATAGATATATTTATAGAGAATAAAATAATTTTTTTAAATTAAAAAATTAAAAAATATCCATGGGCTCATATTTTATTTGAATTTAATATATATATACACACACACGTTGAGAGCCACTCATGGCTCCGCTCATTGATGAGGCTTCAATTTATTTTTTTAATATTAAATAAAGTCTTTGGGAGCAACTGGTCTTGCCGAGCGGGTGCAAGTCAAAATGGGTGGGTGGATGGATGACCCTGTGACTAAGAAATTAAGCATTAATTCAAAGCATTAACTCTTTATTTATGAATGCATTCAAAAACAAAAGAATATATATATATATATATATATATATATCAAGAAGAGTTTGAATCCATGTATTCTTGTTTTTAGTTCCTTGCAAAATATTTCGTCATTTCATCTCAGGGATTGCTTGACTATCCCCGGAGATGAGGGTGATAGATTGTGACGGGTGACTAAAAGACATAGATATATGTTATAATAGTACATGAATATTCCACATGCTAGCTCATGCTTTTGACTTTCATGTTAATGATAGCTTGAATTGTCATATAGCTGAAGGTGAGAGGTCATACTCTAGCGTATATATTACGCTTTTGCAGCAATTTGAATAGTCAAATTTTTATAGTTTGAATACTCATAGGCCTCAAGGAGAAATGGCGAAAATATATACTCCGAGTTAGGTTTATTAAGAAAATATGACCTTAAAAAACACAACCAACAAGTGAGGCAAGCCAGAAATCACAAATAAAAAGAGTAAATAAAACTTTTAATGAATTTAAGTTTAAGTGTATTTAACATTATGTAATAACAAAAATTAAATATTATATCTAGTTAAATTTAAAAAAAAAATCATTTTTATATAAATAAATAATTGAAAAATCAACAAAAACAAATTCAAATATCATTGATGAGTTTTATATTTCACAAATACCGAACCTTGGTTTTATTATTCACGCAATCAAATATATCATTTTCAATGTATATTTGATTAACAAAACAAATTCTATGTTGAGCGTGACATATCAATGGTATAAGATTCTAAGTTATAAATAAGAATAAATGCTTTTAGAGTTTCGTATTAATCACTTTTTATGGGACTCTTTGGAATTGATATTTGAGTAGAAAATGTGAGACAGTGGAAGAATATTTTATTGTTTTTCACAGCTGTATAAATCATTATTAAATAAAATTAAAAGAAAAAGAAAAGTAACAGATCCATCTTCAGTAATCTATTAAGATGAATAATATGAAAAACAAATCATAAGTTACTTTCAAGACAAATTCAAAAACTTTTAATAAGTTTTGCCAACCAAACAATTTTATTTTTTTAATAAGTTTTTCAATTATTATCTTTTAAATATTTTATAAAACAAAAGCTAAAAGGTTAATAACAAAAAGGAGAGGGCAATGCAGATTTATTGAATAAAAATTATTATTAAATGTATTTAATTATGTTTGTAATTAAAGTGATTAATTTATTCAATAATAAATTTAAATTATTTTTAGAATATCACTTTAAGATGGTATGTATTAATTTTTTAATATTCCTAAATAATTACGTGTCTTTATGTAAGGCATCATGCATGCATGTGTATGCATATATTTAGAGGGTCACTTTGTATATTTTATTTTTTTAATGAGGTAAATTTAGGAGTCACCCAAGTAATCTAAATAAGGTAAGTATCAATAACATAATATTTTTTTCATAATATAATATTAACTGTTTTGCATTTTTCTAGTATCCCTTTGAGCATTAGTCAAACTTATGTGCCTAAATTACTTTAATAATTAATACCCATCATCGCTTTCAACAAAATGATATAAATCTTTTGTGCGGTTGCAATTCAAAAAAAAAAAAAAAAAAAAAAAGAATCTGAATCCTTGTTTGGTTGCTTTAGTCTTTATTTAGAGAAATATTCTGTTCTTTTCATATGTAGCTTGAGTAGGCGCAGAGATGAACTAAAGTAGGTGAAAAAAAAAGTCAACATGCTGAAATAAAAAAAAGGAGTTTGAATCCATGGTCTATTGTTTTAGTTTTATTTTAGTGAAAAATTCCTTTATTTAATCTCAGTGATAGCTTGAAAATATAGCCACGTAAATGAGGATGACAAACTGAGGGGTGACTAGAAGACATAGGGATGAACAATAAATAGTACGTTGAAATTCCACAATCTCATGCTTTGACTTATCATCTTAAAGATAGTTAAAATAGTCATGTGGGTAAAGGTGGAAGGTGATAAATAAGGTACACGATTATTTCTCACAATTTGAATAGTCAAAACTTTTCAGTTATATATATTTTTTTGGTTTGAATTGTCATATAGCGGAAGGAGAAATGGTGAGAACATTGTTAGAGATAGTTTGACAAAAAAAAAAAAATATATATATATATATATATACAACCTAAAGTGATATTAAAAAAAAAAATGTTTAAATTATGTTTTTAGAATAGGTTGCACGTGTAATGCAATATTTCAAAATAATTATGTGTCGTTTTGAAAAAAGAAAAAAAAGAGAACCTTGTTCACACCTTCAATGTACAGTGTTACTCTAATTGTCAAAACTTATGCAGTTACAATTAGCTATATATAACAACACTATTTTAGAAACTAATGCATCTCATTAGTTAAGTATGCAATCAACCACCAGCAGGCTTCGTCATGTTATGCATATATTTATTAGTATCTCTTAGTATATCTAAAAAGGATAAATGTATCTTTTTTTAAAAATAAAAATAAATAAATTTAACAGTCATGCATTGTGATGTAAATAAGGTTAGTATCAGTTAAAAAACATTTTTTTCATAATATAATATTAACTTTTCTGTATTTTTCTTGTATCGGTTTGAGTATTAGAGAAATTTGTGTCTAAACTATTTTAATACTCACCATTGCTTTCGACGAAATAATATCTGCAAGGAAAAATAAATAATCTCTTCATTTAAGTTTTACATAATTAATAAAAAAATAAAATCTATTTGAGAGATTGCATGTGGGATAGTGAAAGTTTGAATTTTCATTGGAGAAAATATCTCACAGGTGATATGCATCACACGTAAAAACAGTTCGAGGTAAAATAAGTCACACCTTCACATATATTAACAAAGGTGTTTATTGTTTTTTTTTTAAAAAAAATATTTATTAAAGAAAAATATTATAAATCCTTTATGTCAATCAAGGGAAAACAAAGTCAAAAAGGTGTGACTTGTAAAAAAAGACTCCACAAACAAAGAACATGAAAAAAAATCTTCACAAGAAAAACAATACCCAAAAATTGAGAAAGGGACAACGAAAATCATGACGAGTCAATTTAAAGCAATATTATAAAACACTAGGCATCTCTTGAAAATTGTAAAAGTGTAGAGTTTCCATGCATCTCTTTATAATATAATATAATATAATATAATATAATATAATATTAGTTGTCTTTCTTCTTCCTAATTAATTATATCTCCTCGAATATTGATCGCCAACTATATTCACACAGTCTATTAACATTAGCTTCCCCCCACCTATAATGAATCCTGAGTTTGACTCCTAGAAATTATGAGAGGTGATGGGGATAAAAAGGAAATAAAATAAAGCACATTATGGTAAATTGCACATAGAAATTGGGAGAGAGGTGATGTAGACGCACTGAGAGGGATGATGAGCTAGTATAGAATACACAAAATTCCACATTAAAATGAAGAAAAATCAAAGCCAAAGGAAGAGACTTTTGTCTATATATATCCAACCAAACCAGTGCATTGGCACAACCAACCGGCAGAGAGACATGGATCAGTTCACCAGCACCGAGCTGCTCCACGCTCAATCTCATGCCTGGAACCTCGCCTACAGCTACTTCAAATCAATGTCTCTCAAAGCCGCCCTCGATCTCGGCATCGCTGACATCCTCTACAAACACGGCAAGCCCATGAGCCTCACCCAACTCACCACCTCCCTCTCCATCCCGGACTCCAGGTCCGACCATTTGCGGCGCCTAATGCGCGTTCTGGTCCACCAAGGCATCTTCTCCACAGACCAAGAAACCCAATCCTCATACTCCCTCACGCCCACTTCCCACCTCATGCTCTCCGGGAAATCCACTTCCATAGCTCAATTGCTCCGCGTGCTCCTTGACCCAATCCTCAGCCACAGTCCATATGTTCTGGCATCATGGTTCAAGTCTCCGGAGGAGACAAGGTTGACAGCGTTTGGTATTCTTCATGGGAAGGAGATCTTTGACTTGGCTGATGAGCAGCCGGAGTATACCAAATTGTACAATGAGGGGATGGCCAGTGATGCTGGCTTGGTGATGGACGTGGTCATGGGTAGTTGTAGGGATGTGTTTGAAGGAGTGGAGTCGTTGGTGGATGTCGGTGGAGGGAATGGGACGACGGTCATGGCTCTGAGAAAAGCCTTCCCGGAGATGAAGTGCACTGTGTTTGATCTGCCTCATGTGGTCGAGGGAAAGAGGGACATCGATGGTGTTGCTTTCGTTGCTGGCGATTTTTTCCAGTCGGTTCCTCCGGCAAGTGCTGCCCTCTTGAAGGTACAGAATATATATATATAGTTTTTATTTTATTATTATTATTTTTTTTTTCTCATGGGTGTATTATTATAGTTATTATTATCTTTAATGTTTTTGTAGTATATAAATAAATAAATAAATATATATGTAATATTACGTGTGAGTTATTTTATCTAACCAGTATTTAAACTTTCATCACCACTACATGTCATGTAACATGTAACATGAGGAGTGATTTATGTTAGTGTCTAAACAAAATGGTTTTGGATATGCATGGTAATTTTAATTTATTGTTTGTTATTTTTAATAAATTATAATTTATTTATTTTTATAAAAAAAAATATAGATAACAAAATCGAATTTCAAATTACTAGAATTATTAAGTTTAAAAAAGTCAGTGATTGTTTTGCCAAATCACCATGCAGTAAAAGACGCAATCTCTCGTAATTAGGATGATGACGAACTCTTATTGCTTGTCATTAAAGGATCATTTGGAACCGTTTAAGTAGTTCATAAGGCAAGAACATCTTAAATAATATTTTTTTTTTTTACTTTATTAGGAACATAGTTTAAAGTGACAGTACATTAACTGTTGTTGGCTTTATCACCAGTTCATGTCTAAATTATCACGTGGGCATTTTACCAATCTATCAGTAGTGTTGCATAAGCACGTGGAGAATTTACCGAATCAAACTTCCAATTTTGAGCTGAGACAAATATAAGATACCAATTAAGTCTACTTTAGAAGTAGTTATAACTTACGTTATCCTCATAAAATATTTTTTTCTGTAAAATAAAAACATTCATATGGTAAAATATTCAATATAAAGTTTAAAATATTTTTTCTGTTTGCCACTTGGGTGGGCTGGGCTATCCAACCTACAAACGTCAACATCAACACACAAGGAAGTCATTTAGCATGGTCATTTGTTTTATACTCATAAAAATACAGTCAAAATTTTTTTTTTTTAATCTAATAATAAAATCAAACATTTAAAATGAAAAATAATGAAAATTTATTAACATTAATATTTTTTAAGATTAATTATCAAAGAAACTAAGATTTCACCTTACATGCAAAATTAAACAAAGTTATCAATTTAACTTTTTAAAAATCCTAAAAATGATAATCAATGGTTTATTGGTATCGGTTTTTTTTTTTATAATATTTTTAATGTAAAAAAAAAAACATATATGGGTGGGTAAAAAGATTCAATCATTACTTCCTTACGAGACATGATGGTTGAAAGCAAATCGGCATCATTTTTCTAATGTTTCTAGTGATTAAGCATCCAATAGAACTTAAGAACAAGAGCCAATTAAAACTCTTACTATGATTTTATGTATGATTTCTTAATTATTATGTTAATTTTTTTTTATGATATTTATGATGGATGATGTTTTCTTTTTTAATCAGGCTATTTGCCACGGCTGGAACGATGAAGATTGCGTCAAAATTTTGAGACACTGCAAGGCAGCAATTTCAAATGAAGAGAATGGGGGAAAGATTATAATAATTGATATCGTTGTTGGTAACATCACAGACAATGAAGTCAATGGGATAGAGACACAGCTTTTTAGTGATTTATTGATGCTTACTGCTGCAAAAGGGAAAGAAAGAACTGAAAATGAATGGCGTAAGATATTTTTGGCAGCAGGCTTCACTCATTACAAAATTACTCCTCTCATAGGTCTTCGGTCAATTATTGAGATATATCCTTGAAAGCTATTTTACAAATAGCTTTTTACTATATATTGCTGTATTATTATGGATGTTTGTTAAAGTTCGTCGTATACTATATATATATATCGTTTTATGTTTTGAATAATGTTATGGTTTATATATCCACTTATCAAAAAACAAAAAAAAATTGTTATATGTAACACATCATGTATAATAAGTGTTTTATTAGAACACTCTGCTGATCTATTTGCTTAAATAGTGTTGTTTTTAAATCATATATTGAAAGTGATTGAGCATACAATGGCTACTCTCGATCAGTACTATGATTTTAAGTTATTTTTCATTTTAATATTCATAAAAAATTATGAAGATATGATTTTTTTTTAATAAAATAGCCAATTAATCCAAGCTTAATCCCACAAATGTAGAAAATGAAAAATATTCCATGTGAATGTCAAATGCGTTGTATAATCAATACAATCACATACAATAACCGAAAATTTTATAATATTATCTTTTTTTTAAAATACATATATATGTATAGTGAAACTTAAAAAGTCCAAAGGGATATATTGTGTTGATAATTAAAAATTTTGGATTTCTTCCAAATTACGCCCACTGAAATTGAAAAATAAAAAAATATTTGATATTTTCATAACTATAAAATAGAATAAATTGATACTTGCAAGAAAAGGAGTTTATTTGCAAAATACCAAATATAATATGTATAAATATAAATAAAATATGGTCTAATGAGTGTTTTCAAACTATGAAAACACTTGATTAGAGAACAATTGTAATATATTGTTTTTATATTAAAAAATATTTTTTTAATTTAAAAAATATGGCAAGCATTATATACGTTAGGGGCATATGTCCAGATAGAAAATTGATTTTTCAACCAAAGTCTTTTGTTTAAAATAGCTAGACGCACTAATATAAATCCTTAATTGAAGGAAATAAATCAAATGTAATGTTATATCACTACTCACATACATTCACGAGGTGAAAGCATCTTTGAAATAAACAACTCATGCATGATGTAAATACAAATAAGTGTTTAATGTCTTTGTAAAAAAAAAAAAATTAATCCCCCCTTCCACCCACACACTATCTAACATAGTCGACTTCTCCTCCAGGGAGTTAAAACCATGATCCTAGAACATATAAAGGGTGCCTACAGGATCTAGTCGGAGGGATCTCGTTTTCTTCAAATTTTAGAAGCAAGCTTCAAGGAAGGGTACGAGCTGGTTCTCTTCTCTCTCAACTCCTTCACCGCCATCTTTCCACCACCGTTAGCTTCTCGTGGCTTGCCGGTAACCTCCCAGTGCTGGTGTTGGTGTGAGCGGGCGATTTTGAGACTTGCAATCGATTAGTCTTCAAACTGTTGTGGTATTACTCATACTCTTGTTGATGATGTTCTTGTGTTGGTATTGCATGTATTAACTGGTTTGAAACTAGATTTGGTTTATTTTTTTAAATCCTGTAGATGTTTTGTTGATCTTGTGAAAATAGATGCTTGTTGGATTTTAGATTTTAAAGTTTTACTGATGTTTTCTTAACATTGCTTTTTGTTTTATTGGTAGTAGAGTTGAATCAAAGGGAGATAGGAAAGAGTGACTGGGATTTTGGGAATAGATGAACTAGTGATCTTACCATTCGTTCATTAGTGGGCTTATTTTTAATGGTTAAGTGATCACATTTTATCTCACCAACAAGGAAATTTATTACCACTTTAGTACCTCTGATAGCAAAAAGAGCTTAAGATGTTGCACTCTACTTATCACTGGCAATATCTAATTTGTATGGCCTAATTTATGTCACATTTTGCTTTATTTTTTTTTACAGTGATAGGATAGAATTACAGAGAAACCATATTTGGAATCCCTTGGAGTGCTAAATTTCCACATGGCTTCCTCTATGTGTTCATTGTATCATGCTCTGTGTTGTTTTCTTTTCATGGTCTGTGTGTGTTTACAATTATGTATTTTGATTGTGTTATTTAAGAGTATGCTATCATCTTTTAGTTGATTGTTTGTGTAAATTCGGGTAAAATTAAGTGTATGCTTGCGAGTTGATGGTCATTGCTTGTAGCTCAGCTGTTTCGTCTTGTGAGTAGGTATGACATTTAAACACCGAATTAGATCATTGTGGTTGGTTTATAGCGAGCCTTTAATTAGCGGGAGTTAGTAAATACACCTTCGTAGTTCAAAACTAGGTATGCTCTCACACTCATATAACTCCGTACCTCTGGTGTATGGTAAATTATGTAATTATTTAGAAATTTATTTATTCTTAAAATTCTTGTATTATTTCTGTTGGTGCTTTTATTATTCTGTACTTGTTATTTTATTTATTTATTTATTTATTTATGTCTCGAATCGATTTATTCGGTATTGTACTGTCTGTACTCTGTAATTTACTACGATTTTTAGTACATCTCTATTTATGGCAAATTACTCAGCTATGAGAAGTAAGTTCTAGCTATGTACACATGTCTTCTATAGTAGCGCTATAGGACATGTGTATCCGTTTCAACTGCTGTCGAAGATTCAGCTTCTGCCGTTGATATTCTGTCTGTTCTGACTTCACATTCGAAGATCCAGCCTCGAGCTGTTGATTATGTTTATTAGTCAGGGAGATGTACAACTCAATTTTTCACGCATTTATGTATTCTGATTATTTCTATATTCTAATTATTTCCTGTATCTCTGTCTGTTATATTTTTTATTTTATTTTTATTTATTATTTCTGGAATTATCTCGTAATTCTTTTGATTATGTTTAAAAAATAGATTCGAGGTGAGATTCGCCACCTTTTGGTGCTTGAGTTTGAACTAGCGTTTGTTTCTCAGGGTACAACAGTCTCTTGTTGTAAAGTAGTTTACAACTCTGGCGAACTAAATTATGTAAGCTTTGTTATACTAAATTTAGATCTTAAGTCTTCTATAAGAATCAAAGAGAAAGAAAGAATGTTATGAGAAACTTGTCTTGTGTTCTAAAGTTAGAGAATAAATCCCTTCATAAAAGGCTTAAGAAAGACAATTACAAACCATTAAAATTTTAGAATTAAATTCCAGAGTTTTAATAGTTATAAGTTTTTCTAATTCCGAATTAGAGAATGAGAATTTCAATCATTATAAAATTTTTCTTCCTTCCGATGTAAATTCAAGTTTTGAAATTTTTTCGAATTTAAGTCTTTGGAGTTTCTTCAAATTCCAAGACTTCAATTTTTATTCACTAATAAAGTTTCCAACAAACGATTCACAATAGCATTATCAAATGTATTTTCTTCTTTTACCTAAATCTGTTTGCATTAATGCACCGAGGGATAGGCTATCAAATTTAACTTCAAAAAAACCACCATGATTTATGTTACTTCTATGAGACTTGTGTTGGGGAGGAACGGGACAATCAGAGTTACTAAACTATAATTTCTCCCTGAAAGTACTGTAGCAGTAATGTAGTGCTTTCCTGTAGCACTCTAAAATTCATTAACATGTAATCTGCACAGGGTGAAGCATGATCACTGTAGCAGTCATGCAACTTGCGGGTTCGTCCGTTACTATAGTAAAAGTATTGTAGCACCGGTATTGTAGCAAAGTACTATAGCACTCAAAAAATTCAGAAACATGCAAACTGCACGGCCAGTGAATAAAGATATAGAATTTTCGAGATAAAGAATAAAAAAATAACCCATGGATAAATTCAAGCAATCTTTTTGTAAATCCAAGCGATCTTTTCGTAGGTGTTTGCCCCCAATCGGGTCGGGGGATCAAATCAATTATAGAAACATGAGTTTAATTAGTCGATTTATTAGTGAACAAGGAAAAATATTAAATCACGGGCATGCAGGATAAAGCATGGCCGTGTAAGGCTTTGTTTTTGAATTTTTGAGGATCAAATCCTCCCCTCTTTGAGTACAAGTTTTGGGATTTAAACAACACAATAAAATCATCAAACAACAACAAGCAAGACTCACGATTTAGCATGGAAAACCCTTTAAATAGAGGGAAAAACTACGGGACTCCTTAGAGCCACTTTGAATCATTTTCACTATGTCAATGAAGGATTACAAAGACTTCTTAAGATCAAACTAAAGGCACACATGCCCAATGGCATTAACATTCATCAAGCATCATCATCATCATCATCATAAATGGATAACACACCAATTAGGAATAAAAGGAAAGATCAAAGGTAATCAATAACTTGTGTGCATCGGATACGTGAGCTTTTTGCAAGGATTCTTCACCGTACATTTGAGTGAGATCCGGCGCCGTATCGGCTTCCGATCATCTTGCCCTAGCTTAACCTCTTTCCTTCTCTTTCTCACTTGGTCTCACTTCATTGATGAATCATCTCTTTTTTTTCTTCATTGACAAAGTTTTTTTTTTTTTTAACTTGGGCTGGAGCCCAATTTGATTACAGCACACCAAATGGACTAGACCCAACAACTTGCATAAAATGATATAAGTTGCACAGTCATTTAACCTCAAAAGTACTATTTTCCATGGATATGACCTGCGGGCACTGAATTAAAATACTGTTGCTTATATAACTGGGTAAGGTGATTAAAGCTGCATGTTATATGTAGGCCTTGGAAAGACACTCCCTATGTGCATTCCAGCTTTCGTTATTGGTAGGCAAATCTGCAAGGTGTAGAGTATTTTCCACATCAAAAATAGATGAAAATGGAGCTAAGCAATGGCCTCTCTACTTCTTCAGATACTCCTCTTCAAAAACACCATGAATTTCTTCCTCTCCGATGTGTACACAAGCAAATGACCCTTCTCTGCAACACATGATGTACTGCATGCATTGAAATCAGTGGATTTATCAGCTTGTGGTGAAGGAGATCATTCTCTTAAGGGATGGAGCCTTCAGCAGCATCCTTGGCATCCCTCACTGATGCTTGTGATAATCAAAGCTTGTTTTATATGAAAGTTATGATTTCTTAATGACAATAGCAATGGCTGTTACATGTTTATATATATAGCTAAGGTATAGCAATCTCCTTGGCATCTCTCACTGTGGATAGCATTGCATTTCGTCTGCTTTTCTTGACACTCCTGTGCATGTCGGTTCTGCATTTTCACATTCAGAGTAGATTGATAACCTGGGCCTAACATGTCACTGGTATGTCAAGAAGGACCTGAGGAAATGTAATGCTAACAACAAGCACATCAGGTCCATTCTTCATGTGCCCATGTCTAAACCAAAACCAAAACCAAAATTGTTTCTCATGTCTTTTCATCAGTGTTCCCAGATCATGGCCTTGCTCCTACCATCAATAGAAAGATGCTATACTCTTAGTCTCCTATATAACCACATGCCAAGCATTGCTCCTGCCACCAAGACAATCTCAAGTTTCAGATACACCAAGTTTTGATTCTGATAGACATCAGTGAGAGAGATGGCAAGGAAATTGCTGAAGGTTCCATCCTTGAAGAGAAAGATCTCATCACCAAGAGCTGATGATGCTTGCTCTGATTTCAATGTATGCAGCACATCATATGTTGCAGAGAAGGGACATTTCAATGTATACTCTTCAGAGGGGAAGCGTTTCATGGTTCCCTTGGCATACCTTAACAACACTATTTTCAAGGAGCTGTTGAGGATATCTGAAGAAGAATTCGGTTTGCCGTGCACTGGGCCTATAACATTGCCCTGTGATGCAGCATCCATGGAGTATGTGTTGTCCTTGCTAAAGAGAGGAGTATCTAAGGAGATGGAGATGGCGTTGCTTAGCTCCATATTCAGCTCTTGCCAATCGGCATCTTTTGTTCATTCTGTAGAACATGTTCAACAAATAGCAGTTTGTAGTTTTTGAATAACCACATCTCCTATGATTTCAAGGAATTCTTTGATTCATTTTACTTCTTTGAAGATCCTATGCATGAAGAAGTTCTGACATCTGACTCTGTTTACTTACTGCATTTTATTTGGTTATTAAAAATTGAAAGTTTGTCACATCAACTTGCTAAATCTTCATTGTTCTCTTTCACCTATGATCATGATTTTTCCACTTCAATAAAAAAAAAAAAAGAAAAATATTATAGCAAGTCCTAAATCTAATTGGAAACTTAGTACAAGTAATTGCTAGATTTCCAAGTTGAATCAAATTTATGAGGTGAGGTTATTTAATCTTCTACACAAAATTGCTCAAAAAGGGTGCTTGATATTTTACTGAAAGGATAGTTCTTAGAGGGTAGTGTTGTTCATATCTATTTCAAAGATTAATTTAGTTTAATTTTTCAATAATCAAGAAAGAGATGAAAATGAGATGTAGGAAATTGACAGGGTTAGAAGAGCAAAGACAGGCCATATGCATCCAACCTAACTCAACCCCACACGCTATGCACAAAAGTTCTCTTTAATGGATTAAATAGTTGTTGAGCAATTTGTTCAATTTGTCCTTGCATGTTTAGACAAACTCACATGAAATATTTTGCTTGACCACCTCTCGTTTGTCATTAATATTTTTATCTCCACAGATGAAGATGGATAGTGAAGAAAATGAACAACAGTACAAATTGTTTAGAAGTAAAGAATGGTCCACTAATGAAATTCATAAATGAACTTCATCTTTTAACAAGTGGTCTCTAAGAGGTTCGTGTAAAAGAATTCAGTGTTTCTACAACTATGCAATGAAGCAGATGAAGGATTGATTTTGTGCAATTCAGTGTTTCTACAAGCCATCTGCATGTCACTATTTGTAGTTCACCCATCGCTTATTGCAGTAGTTATTGTGTCTTCTACAATTTAACAACATGTTGAGTTCATTGATTTTTTTCTTTTGAAAAAATAGATAAACCACATCTTTCCTGAATAAATGGTACAGAAAAAAGGGTATAGACCAGTTTACTGGAGGTGAACAAATACAGGCAAAGAAATAAAACAACAAATGCTAAAAGAAGAAAAATCAACAGACAAATATAGAGATAGGATTCCTGGCCCCTAAGGACCAAGGAAAAGGAAAGGGTTTCCAAAGGAGAAAGGTCGATTCTAGTTTTGTTTCTTAAAAGGGTGGGCCATGAGAATTTAAATCATGATTCCGTTTTTGTTCCAAAGTACCCTTAGAAATGGTCCGCAAAAACTAAACCAATCTCATCGATATTTTCCACTAAATAGTCACTATCTAGGATGTTAGAGATGTAGTTCCTGTTTCTTCTACCCTTAGCAACCGCATGGAGAACTTTTGTGTTCTCATCACTCTCTTAGTAACATATGATACGGTATGAAAATAAACTGTAAAGCATATAAGAAATATCATACCACTCATATTAAGACTATGCAAAAAAAATATTTCAACAATTCACAAACTTAGGAGAACAACTTCTCAACGGCGATACTCTTCAGCCGGCTCCTTGCCTCAGGCTGAGCTTTCACCACCTACACCAACACAAGCCACAAGAGTTCAAAACCAAAAGAAAACACAAGTATGAACTTCTTCATGCTACAAACACAAAACCCTAACAACGCTTGGGTATGGCCTGAACTTGAACTCTAATTTCCATGGAGATAAACTCCCAATACAACCAAAAAACTAGAAATTTTACAAAAGATTTATCAGTGCTACAGTAGTCTAATTTCAAGAATACGGGGAGATAGTTTCAACAAGGTAGAAATAGTGAATCTTCACATTCACTTCATGATACAAGGAAGAATGAAGCAAAACAATCAAACAATTCAATAAATTCATTAATAACAAACCGAAATTCATGATCTAAAACCTAGGGCTAGCATGCTCATCCAAATAACATGAAACAAGAAAAAAATAGGAAGAAGAATAGTTTACCTTCAAAGATCTTCAACCAAAGGAGAGAGAAAGGTCAAGCAATGGTGGTTTTCTCTCGTCCAAAGCAAAGGGAACGAAGGTAGGAGGAAGAAGAAGAAAAGAAATCGGGGAAAATTAGGGCTCAAGTTCGAGAATTTAAATAACCCTAGAAGTACACGGCCAAGTACATGGCCGTGTAAATCTTAGCCAGGCAGTGTATCTCTTTGAAAAGAGTGAAAATCATGCATCCCGAGAGTTACATGGCAAGAACATGGTCACGCAAATCAGCCTCTGCCAGTGTAGATTTACATGGGCAATACATGAGCATGTATCTCAGCTACTGCCCATGTACTTTTTCAGAACTCAACTAAAGAGTTACACGGGCAAGTACAGAGCATGTATCTCAGCCACTACTCATGTATTTTTTCAGAACTCAAATTTTTACTGTTTTTTAGCCTAAAACGACCAAAAACAAACCAAAACCCAAGACACAACTAACCTAAGACAACTTAAACAATGACGCACTCACAAAAATGCCAAAACACCACAATCAGTCTAAAGATTGCCTAATCAGTCTTCGCCGGGCATCTTGACGGGCCACACGGCTCAATTCTAAATGATGAATTTGATCAAAACATGCCTTTTTGCGTGAATGATTGTCAATAAAGTGTATTCCACAGGAACTGCAATATTTCATTATGAATAGATAAAATTTGAAGTAAAATCCTTTAAGAATATGAAGTAAAATTTGAAGCAAAGCTCATGACTTTGTTGTGGGCATTAGATAGATATCTTGTCAATTATATATGTGGTTATAATAATCGTAGTAGCATGCTATGTGTAGACTCTTGCAAGATGCTCCACTCCATATGCACATTCTTAGCTTTCATTTTGTGAAGCTCTGTTTTTAGACCATATGAATATCAGGTTGATGGTTATCTTGTAATTTTTTTTTTATTGATAAGATTACTGGAGTTAAATTGATAGTTTTTAATATTTTGGAGTTATCTGCCACAGATTGATAGTATTGAAAATTAAACATGTGTTCTCACTGAAAATCATACAATTTAATCTTTTCTCATACAACAGCAAATAAAATAAGATCTACCATCTACAATTAGTAAATTGGTTCTCATAAGTTAATTCTCTTTCAAATTAAGCAAAATATTTGGCAGGTCATTGCAATTGACAAGTGATGGATCAAATGGATTTCTAAGAAATTTGATGAATCATATTATTGTAAACATTTTTGAGATTAAAAGAAGAATGTAAAGAATGAATCAACAGCTACAAACGGCAAGTTGTTGGGTATGCTCTACAGAAACATTAGAACATGTGGGATGACAAGAGATGAAAATGGAACTAAGCAATGCCATCTCCATTTCCTTAGATACTCCCCTCCTTAGCAAGGACAACACATACTCCATGGATGCTGCATCACAGGGCAATGTGATAGGTCCACTGCACGGCAAACCGAATTCTTCTTCAGATAACCTCAAGAGCTCCTTAAAAATAGTGTTGTCAAGGTATGTCAAGGGAACCATGAAACGCTTCCCCTCGGAAGAGTATACATTGAAATGGCCCTTCTCCGCCACATATGATGTGCTGCATGCATTGAAATCAGAGCAAGCATCATCAGCTCTTGGTGATGAGATCTTTCTCTTCAAGGATGGAACCTTCAGCAACTTCCTTGCCATCTATCTTGCTGATGTTTATGAGGATCAAAGATTGGTGTATTGCTAGTAGTGTTTGTCTTGGTGGCAAGTGCAATGGTTGGCATATGCTTATATAGTAGAGTAAGAGTATAGCTTCTTTCTATTGATGGTAGGAGCAAAGCCATGTTCTGTGAACATTGATGAGAAGACATGAGAAGGTAACATTTTTGGATTTGGTGCCATAATTGGCACATGAAGAATGGACCTGATGTGCTTGTTGTTCGCATTACATCTCCTCATGCCCTTCTTGACACGCCCATGACATGTCCTATCTAGGTTATCGATACAGCTAACTGCATTCAAAGATCATTAACTCACAATTTACTTTGAATGTGATAATAGCATGGAACGGACATGTCAATGGAGTGTCAAGGAAGGCCTGCATATAACATGCTGCTTTAGTCACCTTACCCATCTAGATAAGCAACAATATCTTGATTCAGTGTCCACAAGTCATATTTATAACAGTAGTTTTGAATTTAAATGACTCTGCAAAATATATTATTTTATGCAAGTCTCATATAAGTAGCATAAATCATGGAAGTAATAATATATATATATATATATATATATATATATATATATATATATATATATATATATATATATATATATTAATTTTGATAGCAGATCCTTCAATGCATTAACACAGGTATTTTAAAGTACATCTTGATAAGTTGATTTGAATAATTATTTCAACATATACAATTGATGGACCCATCATGTTTATACATTGAAGCAAGCATGAGAACTATTTTTTTTTTTTAAAAAAAAGATAAATCATATTTATTAAATAAGTAAACACACAGGTCTAAAAAAATATAACAAAACATGAAAAAAATTACAAGAAATTCACTATGCCTGAACTGAAAAACACAGGAACTGCACTAAAAAACGACAAACAAAAAAACAAATCTCCTAAGGCAAGAGGCTACAAGGAAAGTATTCATAGAAGTAATTATCAGATTGCGCCGATGTTGTCAAGAACCTCTTTGGCTGCTAGTCTCGCTTTTTTTGGGGTTGATGAACTCCAGGCTTCATTTCACGGTGTTGGCTAGGAGAATTATTTTTATCATTTGCTTCACTATCACAAAAAGCAATGAGGGAACCATACAAAGACATGCACGTATCATGGTTAACTCATCTAAAATGCACATTGCTTGTCTTCTAATCAGCCCAACATAGAGAAAAATGCAATGTTTTCTTAGAAGTCCATTCTTGCTTATGTAAGCATTTCAACATTGCAAGATGCTCATGTCTTTGCAATCTTAAACCAGGATGATAAACTTTGGGTTCAGATTCTGCAGCTTAAATATGGAAATTTTAATCCTTGGGTCAAGCCGGGTATTAAAAAAATGTCTTGGTTCTATAGCCAGCTTTACAATTGCACTGAGTATTTCAGATCTAATATGTTTGTTACTATCTGTAATCCTGAGATTACTAATTTTCTAAATGATGCGTGGATTTTTGACATTCCTATTACCCTTAAACCTGCTTTCGTTGATGTGAATTTTTTAGAACATATTCCTAGCATCATTGAATTAGTGAGTGGTAATAGGTTGAATAGAATTGAGACAGATAGGGTTTTTGGAAAATTGTTGAATTGGGATATGACTGAAAGCATAGTTTTGATCTCACTTCCAACAATCATTGGACTTGGGCTGGGAATACTTCCTTTAGATCTATTCCCAGCTTAGTTTATAACCATCTTAACAAGGACCAGAATTTTGGGATAGAGATTTGGAAAGGATGGCTTAAGCTGTGGAGACTGGCCGTTGCTCCCAAGGTGAAAATCTTTTTATGGAGAGCTTTCCATGGCAGGATCCCAAATTATGAGTTCCTATATAATCTGAATATTAGGCCCCAATCTTTTTGTCCCTTATGTGACTTGGGAAGAGAATCCTTGGATCACTTAATGAATAAATGTTAGATAGCCATAAGGTGTTGGCAATTAGTGCAAATGCACACACGCTTTGGCTGCAATAGTACAAATGAGCTGCTGGAGGGAAAATGGCTATTTTATGGGCAGGACTCAGGCAAGATCAACACCCAATTCTTTCAGGTATTGTTGGCTTTGTGCGCTTGGAGCATATGGAGGGCCCGTTGTGATCTAGTGTTCAATAAGAAGAGAATACAGCCTCAACAAATCTTCTTGCAAGGATTCAAGATAACCCAGGATTACTTTTGGAACTTTAAAAGCCGCCTCAGGGAGTTTATGCTCACTTCTTCTTTTGGTAATCAACATGTCTTATTTTGTGATGCTTGATGGATAGATGATAGTGAGTTTGGTGGTGCAGGTTTTGTGTTGATCATAGGCAAAAGAAAGATCCTCTTTGCTAGAGCGCAAGGAATAAAGGCTGAGTCTAGTGTGCATGCCGAAGTGGTGGCAATTAGGAGTGCTCTGGAGCAGTGCAATATGGTGGGATTGAGGCAGGATGTTATGTACATGGATTGTCTGCTAGCCTTAAACACCATCTTGATGGATTCCCGATCTTGTAACAGCTGTATAAAAACAAAGATTCAGCTTATTCAGACCTTACTTCATCAACAAGTGGAGATTGAGATTAATTACTGTCCACAAGAGTTAAATTTTGTTGTTGATGCACTGGCCAGCTATGGGAGGATGAACCCGGAGTTGTCGCTCTTTCACCAAGGAACTTACAGGCCGCTATGGCTAGATGAAACCACCAAGATGGCAGGTGTCACGGCCTCAACCGATCACATTCGGCCGTGCGGCACCTGACATGCACCATAGCGACAGGTCAGCATTTCCTTGCAAGAACAGTTAGTGAATTCATGTTTGCATTACAAAGCACAGCGAAAAATAAGAAGAAGCGAGAAAAGCCGAAAAACATCCGCGGTACGAGAAACAAGACCCATGAAATCCATTTTGAGAGAGAAAAACATAAAACTCTCTTAGATTGAGAAATGTTTACAACCATGGCCAAAACCAACACCAAGTGGCCTTGTCTCCTCCCAAAGACTCATTAGACCCTATTACAAGAGCTACCCCAAATCCAAGGTTGATTGAGCCCCATGCTCAATACAGGTTTGGCGTGAATTCCCTGACTTCACTTAGCTTGCAGTGTCCCCTGACTCGACTGTAGCTTTAACCAGCCACCCTTGGTCACAGCGCGCAGCAGTACCGGTCAAGCGCGGTAATATCGCGTGCCATCCTCGCCCCTGGCTCGGCAACACTCCCGACCAAGTGCCCACTTGCATACGCCTGCGTAAAACTTTGTCAAATCCGGAATCAACCCTTGGTCTCCCGGCCTGATCAAGTGTCCCGCCCAGCCTAGACATGCTAGAGATCCAACACTCTACATGATGAAGTCTTGCAACACTTGACTCTTGGTATGGGCGCGCCTGCCCCACGCGCTCATCGGTCACGCGCACCCCCACGGTCCAGCGCGCGTGCGCCTCACGGTCTCAGCCAATGATCGTGCGGGATATTCCACCCGCCCTTGGTCTCGACACAACACACACATCGCGCTAACCGCACGCGCTACCAAATCCACGCAGCTGTACGCCCTCGTGGCTTGGAATATGTGATATTGTATGTCCGCTGACCAAGTGTAAGGTCATCAACCCTTACAGCAGGCTTCTACTTTTAGCTTTTAATTTGTATTTTGTCCTTTGATTAGCTCTTTGAGCTCCTCTTTGACTAATAAAAAACATTGCAAGATGCTCATAGCATTAGAAATCTTTCATATAGTCATCTCTGTTTCATAACCAGAGAGTTAAAGAAAATGCAAACGTCTAGTCCAAATCAAGAATGGCAAGGAAGTGGCAGAAAGAAAATTCATTGGGGAGAAGGATCGCATCGTAGAAAATCGATTCTTGTTCAGATTCAGAAACTTGCACTACTACTTCAGTTGCGCACAAGGGTCACTTCACTATTTACACATGTGAAGGGAAGAGATTCATGATTCCACTAGAGTACATGGATAACAGAATCTTTCAAGAACAATTCAGGATGTCAGAAGAATATGGTTCGCTGGCAGATGGGCTAATTATGTTGCACTGTGATGCAATTTTCATGGAGTATATCATGTTGTTGCTGAAGAAACAAGCGCCCAAAGATGTGAAGAGGGCATTGTGAGGCTCCATTTTGGTTCCCTATCAATCCTTCCTTGCAGAACTAGTGCATGATCCACAAGAAGCTGTGTGTCTTTTGAGTTTTGCTGTTCAAAATTCAGTTTGTAACCTTATTTAACAATTTTTGTGTATTAATTCAATTATTCCCCCAAAATATTGACATGCAACCAATTGATAATTGCAAATTCCTAGGGTTGGAAGGAGTGGCATTCTCCACCTATACATAATTGCAAGGCAAAGGGATTTATCATTGTGACATATTATTTTTTGGCCTACATGGCATAGTGTCATTGCCCCACCTGTTAGCTCGCTCCATATGATAAATTCGTATGGGCCATTAAACCGTCATAATTGGTGCGCCACTATACCTGCATGTCTCTTTAACAACACTTTCATAAATAAATAAAATAATCGCAAATTATTTGGAAAAAAAATTCCCCTAGCTTGTTTCATGGTATTGCAATAGAGATATTCAGTCATCGAATTACCAAAAAATACACACACACGCAAACAGTTTCTCACAAGAAGAAAACTCTTTCTTGTAAAAACCAAATACCGTTCATAATCAGTGGACTGGGGACAGATGATGAGCATTCAGGATTCTTGGTCCATGGGGAGTTGCCATTGCTTAACTCCTAAACAATTATTGTAGTTTAGGTTCTTCATTTTCCATATTCACTTGTGGTTGGTATGTATATTTCATATGGTTTTGTCCGAACATAGAAGATGTTGTGAATATGGTTTGAGAATTTCTAAGATGATACTGTAGCATGAGTCCAAACACGGCCAAAGCACAAGCGTGCTTCGACTCAAATGTTGGGAATCTTAAAAATTCTTGCTTCGTTTAAAGCGAGATTTTGAAGAGGGATTTGAGCAATTGAAAAAGAGTGTTTAAGGTCGGTTTGGAATTTCAATGAGCTTAGTTTGAAACTTCAAACAAGTGATAAAGAAGTGTAAGCTTGTAATACATGCTTGTACATTGATGTTTTCTTGTCTGTGAAGCCATTCATTGATGTAAGCTTTGTAAGAGTTGAACCACGTTAAATCCTTGTGTCATTCTTATTGATTGAGATTGTTGTTTGTCCTATTCTTCTTTGTGTGTCATTGTGCTGTCATATTCTGTTGTTCCGTAGCATCCATCCGTAACAAAGAACCCAATGAATAAATTGCACAAAAACTAGTCAATCTATTAATGAAAACTTTTCCATAGTGTGAGATTTATTTGAAGCATATGTGTTTTTTTTGTCAAGAAGAACGAAACCTTTAATGGGCCCGCTAAACTAAGATAGGGCCGTACACACGCATCGACTACGGCCTGTTGGGCCCCCCCCCACGGGGGGGGGGGCAAACCCCCAAACACCCTCCCCCCTCCCATGCAAAGCATTCGAACTCTCGCCACTTGCGAGGCGTCCTCATGGGGGACCCAAGTGCCAATTGACCCAAAGGCCGTTGACTTGAAGCATATGTGTTGTCTTCACTCTTCTGCACCTGTCAACTTCCACCAGCTCATCTGCATTTTCTGATGCACGTCTTCCTTGCGAGTAAGAAATTAATTTAAGACGAATCTTTGAAGTATATATGAACAACCCCACATGCTCCAAACAACCTTTTACTATGTAAGATTAACTACTTTTGAATAATTTGTGACTACAACTGGAAACAACCTCACCTTTTTAAAATGATTGAAGCAATCACTGTCACAGTGGTAATAGAGTGCAGCACAGAACGAATAAGATCATATGAAGCATTATGGTTCTAATCAGATATGAAACCAGCTATGCTGCTTCAGATATACCATTATATATCCCATTATAGTAGGCATATAGTAAGGAGAACATAAAATTACCTCAAACAGAGAACTGATCGGATTATCTTCTGCTAGACATTGTTAAGAGTTTCGCTCATCCAGACAAAGTAATCAAATGAGAATTTTTCATTGTTAATAGCAAATATGCAACCAGTGAACAGAGTGAGATTGAGGGATTGATGTATTAGTTTCTTGTGATCAGAAAGAGAGAATTTTTCAAGAATCAAAGAATTTCACGAGATTATACAAGTGAGGGTTTGCTGTATTTCGAGTACTCAAAAACTACAAACTGCTACTTGTTGAGGTTTGCTCCACAGCAAGCATAGAAAAAGTTGATTTTTTTTTTGTCAAGAAGAACGAAACCCCTAATGGGCCCGCTAAGCAATGTGGTGGACACGCCGTTGGCGCCCCCGGGGGGGCCCCGCCCCCGGGGGGGGCGGGCCCCCCCCCCCCCCCTCCCCCCCCCTCCGCCTGCCCCCCCCCCCCCCCCAAAACAACCACCCCCCTTCCGGGGGGGGCGCCCCGGGGAGCAAAAAAACAACCAAAACAAAACATAGAAAAAGTTGATTTGCAAGAGCTGAAAATGGAGCTAAGCAATGTGATGGGACCATCATGCGGCAAACCATACTCATCTTCAGAAATCTTCAAGAGATGTTTGAAAATACTATCATTAAGGCATGCCAAGGGAACCATGAACATCTTGCCCTCCCAAATGTACACATTGAAATGGCCCTTCTCTGCAACATATGATGTACTGCATGCATTGAAATCAGAGCATGCATCAGCAGCTCTTGTTGATGAGATCTTTCTATTCAAGAATGCAACCTTCTGCCACTTCCTTGCCATTTCAGATGCCTTCAAGAATGAAATCATGTTGTATATGATTCTTGTGGATGTGCTCTGTCACAAATGCTATATTCATCATTTACTTATATATAAGATGAGAAGGAACATAGCTTCTTCTTCCATTGATGATGAGGACAAGGCCATGTTATCAATGGATTTGAGGAGGGAAACAAGAAAAGTTTAAACCTTTGGATTTGTTGGTGCTATGGTGGGTGCCACATTGCCTTCTTCACTTCTTGACAGTTGTATGATATGTCTGGACCATCCTACTAATCAGTGGAAAGTGATATTATCATCACAGTTAATTGCTTTGATTGATAACCTGAATCTAACATGTCAAGAAGGGCATGAGGAAATGTAATGCTAACAACAAGCACATCAGGCCCACTCTTCATGTGCCAAATTCAAAACAAAAACAAAAAATGTTACTTAACATCTATTCATCAACGTTCATAGAACATGGCCTTGTTAGTCTCCTGCCATCAATAGAAAGTAGCTATCTTCTTAGTCTCCTAATATAAGCATATGCCAACCATTGCTCTTGCCGGCCACCTAGACAATCTTAACCTTCATATACACCAAGCTTTGTTCCTCATAAACATTAGTGAGAAAGATGGCAAGGAAGTTGCTGAAGCTTACATCGCTGAAGAGATCAAAGATCACATCACCAAGAGCCGATGATGCTTGCTCTGATTTCAGTGCATGCAGCAGCACATCATATGCAGCAGAGAAGGGCCATGTCAATGTGTACTCTTTGGAGGGGAGGCGTTTCATGGTTCCCTTGGCATACCTTGACAGCACTATTTTCAAGGAGCTCTTGAGGATGTCGGAAGAAGAATTCGGTTTGCCGCATAATGGGCCTATCACATTGCCCTGTGATGCAGCATCCATGGAGTATGTGTTGTCTTTGTTAAAGAGAGGAGTATCTAAGGAGATCGAGATGGCATTGCTTGGCTCCATTTTTAGCTGTTGCCAATCAACATGTTCTGTGCTTGCCGTTGAGAAACCTCAACAGTTAGCAATTTGTAGTTTTTGAGTACTTGTGCAATTTCATTGAATTCTTTGACTTATAAAAAATTCTTTCTGATTTGATGAAACATAAACATGGATTTCAGAATCTGACGCTGTTTATTGACTGCATATAACTTGATTATTAGACAGTGAAACACTGGCTTAACCAAATCAGAGATAACAAGTGATAATCGCATTGTGATTGACATCAACAGCTTTTACCTGAATTGGTTCTGAGTAGCTATTTTCATATGCAAAGCTTCACTTGTATAATTGTATGCTCTTGTTTGGTTTGATTAATGGAATCATTATTTATTCACACAAAAACAGTATAACAGGTTTCGAATCTAATTATAATAATAAAATAATGGAGTCTTGAATAGCTTAGAATGTATAGAAAACCTAGTGATCACCTAATAAAAATTGGGAAGTTTTAATTCAAGTCTTACTAAAAACAATGGGGGTAACAAATTCCTTGTGTGGGTTCAGGTTTGTCATTTGATCCCTACATCCCCGGATGAGGGTGCATGAGTTAGATGATTAATCCCCTTCCTCTGCTTATGGCATTCACTTCTCTTAATTTGGGGTGCTTGCCACCTATCATCAAAAAAGAAGAATAAGGAAGTTTAAGAACTTGGTATGCTTACTATAAATATCATTTGAGTTATAACTTATAACTTTGGGATGTCAAGTCTTGAATTAAGAGTCCTGTCTCAAAGTAGTCTTTTGATTTTTGTAAGTGTTCACTTTCTGCTCTTTCCATATGAACTCCAACCCACATAGTGCAACTAAAAAAAAAACCTAAATTCTAGACGTGAAAGTCATGTTTTGAGTCTCCTTCATTATTCACCTCAACAAGTCCATTCCTCTATGGTAAAGGGATAACATGGAGATCTTCTCCCAAACATAGCTAGACCATCCAAATCTACTATAATAAAATTCATTGCAAAAACATGTTTTTCTTGTAGGGCCACTGGCGTGTTCCAGTCTCTTAGTAATAAACAGAAGTGCACATGCCAACCTCTGAAGCCAAGCTTTGTATGACATCCACCTCCTATCTCAGACGCCAATTGGCACAGGTTTCCTTATGTGTTATGGCTTGATATAGTTCCTTCGCATAGTTAATAAAAACACAATCCTTAAGTACCAGTCCTTAAAACATCTGAAACCCATCTCCAGCAGCCTTCAGCTCAGCATCCACTACCAAACATACCATCAGTCTGCAGCAACCTGCAGGGAGAATTCTGCCCTCAGTGTTCAAAATGATCACCTCCTGAAATACTTTCCAGCAACCAAGATAAATCAATAAAAATACAGGAGGCTGAGGATCCAGTAGCTCAGCACCTTTTAAAGAAAGTCCTTATATGCCTATTTGCATGATAAGTGTATTCCCACCACATGGTAAACAGCCCTGAGAGCAATCCATTACCAATCTAGTTGAGTTCCATATTTGTCAGATAGCTGCAGTGATTATATAGGCGGAAATTTTGGCTCTGATGGAACATCCAAATTCCAACCAGGAGACTGAGGACAGGTTCTCTGTCTGACTAAAAGAGAGGCTAGAGACATTTGAAACTTTGTTCCGGATTTAGAGAGTCTTAATGCAAGAAACAAAAGAGTGGAGTACTACTTTCCTTCTCCAGGCCACAGAGGATCAGGTCCCACATTTGGATGAGTATGTGGTTAGCATTGCATTTCGTCTGAGTTTCTTGACACTCCAGTGACATGTCGGTTCTACATTATCACATTCAAAATGGTTGTGAGTTAATGTTCTTTGAATGCATTAGATGGATTGATAAACATGTCATCAGTGTGTCAAGAATGGCATGAGGAGATGTAATGTGAACAACAAGCACATCAGGTCCATTCTTCATGTGCCAATTATGGCACCAAATCCAAAAATGTTACCTTCTCATGTCTTCTCATCAATGCTCACAGAACATGGCTTTGCTCCTACCATCAATAGAAAGAAGCTATGCTCTTACTCTACTATATAAGCATATGCCAACCATTGCTCTTGCCACCAAGACAAACACAACTCGCGCATACGCCAATCTTTGATCCACATAAACATCAGCAAGAAAGATGGCAAGGAAGTTGCTGAAGGTTCCATCCTTGAAGAGAAAGATCTCATCAGCTGATGATGCTTGCTCTGATTTCAATGCATGCAGCACATCATATGTAGCAGAGAAGGGCCATTTCAATGTATACTCTTCAGAGGGGAAGCGTTTCATGGTTCCCTTGGCATACCTTGACAATACTATTTTTAAGGAGCTGTTGAGGTTATCTGAAGAAGAATTCTGTTTGCCGTGCAGTGGGCCTATCCAATTGCCCTGTGATGCAGCATCCATGGAGTATGTGTTGTCCTTGCTAAGGAGGGGAGTATCTAAGGAAATGGAGATGGCATTGCTTAGCTCCATTTTCATCTCTTGTCATCCCACATGTTCTAATGTTGCTGTAGAGCATACCCAACAACTTGCAGTTTTTAGCTGTTGATTCATTCTTTACGTTCTTCTTGTAATCTCAGAAATGTTTACAATGATATGATTCATCAAATTTCTTAGAAATCCATCTGAACCATCACTTGTCAATTGCAATGACCCATCCAATTACTCGCAGTTTGTAGCTGCTAGATCTTATTTCATTTTCTGTTGCAGAGAAATGATTTTCAATGAGAAAACATGTTCAATTTCCAATACCATCACTCTATAACAGATAACTCAAAGATATTGAAAATTATCAATTTAACTCCAGTAATTGTATCATAGAGAAAATTACTTCCTTACCAAGATAACCATTAACCTCATCAACATATGGTTTAAAAACAGATCCCCCAAAATAAAAGCTAAGAATGTGCATGTGGAGTGTCTTTCAAAAGCCTACATATAGCATGCTGCTACAATTACCATAACCACCGATATAATTGACAAGATATCCATTTAGTGCCCACAACAAAGTAATGAGCTTTGCTTCAAGGTTAGGAAGCACATCATGTTCTTAAAGGATTTTACATTTAATGATTATCTCATTATAATGAATTAATGGACTCAGCTAACCATTCCAGAAAGAAATGAGTGAACCACAAATAGAGGCATGCAGATACCAAGGTTAACTCCCCATCAACAAAGCATGTGGCTTTTAGAAACACTGAATTGCAGATATTCAATCCTTCATCTGCTTCACTGCATAATTGTAGAAACTCTGAATTCTTTCACATGAAACTCCTAGAGACAACAACTTGTTTAAAGATGAATTTCATTAGTGGGCAATTGTTACCTTCTAAACAATTTATACTGTTGTTCATTAGGTTCAATATCCATCTTCATGTGTGGAGACAAAGACATGAATATTAACGACAAACAAGAGGCAGTCAGGCAGTGTATTTCATGTGGGTTTGTCTAAACATTGAAGGGCAAATTGAACAAATTGCTAAAAACTATTTTATGCATCAAAGAGAACTTCTGCGCATAGCGTGTGGGGTTGAGTTAGGTTGGATACATATGGCCTGTCTTTAGTCTGTTAATCCTATCAATTTCATACAGCTCATTTTCACATCTTTCTCAATTTTTGAAAAATTAATCTAAATCAATGTTTGAAATGGATATGAACAACACTAAACTCTAAGAACAATCCTTTCAATGAACAATCAAGTACCCTTTTTTGAGCAATTTTGTGTTGAAGCAGAAATAACCTCACCTCATAAATTTGATTGAACTTGGAAATCTGGCAATTGCTTGCACTCTGTTTCAAATTAAATTAGAACTTACTCTAATATTTTTTTTTTAATTGAAGTGGAAAAATCATGATCAGAGGTGAAAGAGAACAATGAAGATTGAGTGAGAGAGGATGTGACAAACTTTCAATTTTTTAATAACCAAATAATATGCAATAAGTAAACAGAGTCAGATGGCAGAACTTCTCCATGTATAGGTTCTTCAAAGAAGTTAAATGAATCAAAGAATTCGTTGAAATCACACAAGAGGGGGTCATTCAAAAACTACAAATTGCTAGTTGTTGAGTATGTTCTACAGAATGAACAGAACTGGTTGATTGGCAAGAGCTGAAAATGGAGCTAAGCAAGGCCATCTCCATCTCCTTAGATACTCCTCTCCTTAACAAGGACAGTACATACTCCATGGATGCTGCATCACAGGTCAATGTGATAGGCCCATTGCACACCAAACCGAATTCTTCTTCAGATATCCTCAAGAGCTCCTTGAAAATAATGTTGTCAAGGTATGCCAAGGGAACCATGAAACGCTTCCCTTCCGAAGAGTATACATTGAAATGGCCCTTCTCTGCAAAATATGATGTGCTGCATGCATTGAAATCAGAGCAAGCATCTTCAGCTCTTGGTGATGAGATCTTTCTCTTCAAGGATGGAACCTTCAGAAGCTTCCTTGCCATCTCTCTCACTGATGTTTATGAGAATCAGAGCTCGGTGTATATGAAAGTTGAGATTTTCTTGGTGGCAAGAGCAGTGGTTGGCATGTGCTTATATAACTGAGTAAGGGTAAAGCTTCTTTCTATTGACGGTAGGAGCAAGGCCATTTTCTGTGAACACTGATGAGAAGACATTAGAAGGTACCATTTTTGGATTGTTGGTGCCATAATTGGCACATGAAATGTGGACCTGATGTGCTTGTTGTTTGTACTAAGTTTCCTCATGCCCTTCTTGAGACATGCCAATGACATGTTCAATCCAGGTTACCAATCCATCTAACTGCATTCAAAGAACATTAACTCATAATCTACTTTTAATGTGATAATGTAGAACCCATATGCCACTGTAATGTCAAGAAAGCTACACCCTTACTCAGCTATATAAGGATATGACAGCCATTGCTCTTTCCATTAAGGGAATCATAACTTCCATATACAACAATCAGTGAGAGATGGCGAGGATGTTGCTGAAGGTTCCATCACTTAAGACAATGATCTCTTCACCAAGAGCTGATAAATACTCTTATTTCAATGCGTGCAGTGCTTCATGTGTTGCAGAGAAGGGTCATTTCTTTATTTACACATCACAGTGGGAGCAATTCATGGTTCCCTTGGCATATCTCACTGTTTGTATATGGCTCATATACAAGAGTGAACCAGCCGATAAACTCTCTCAATTCAATGAATGCAATACATCATCTGTTGCAGAGAAGGGCCATTTCTTTGTTTACACATCATAGGGGCAGTGATAAATGGTTCCCTTGGCATATCTCACTGTTGTAGAGGGTTTAGTCAATCTCCTGTGAGAATGGTGTATCTCTTACCTCCAGAGTTTCTTAGAACGGGTTCTTTTGTCACATATGGTGCACCGCAAAAAGTTGATAAGCCACCATAACTGATGCAACTTTCTATTTGCTTGTTTCTTGGCAGTGCGTATGGTTTTTTTATATATATATATATATATATATATATATATATATATATATATATATATATATATATATATATATATATTATTCAAGAAAGAAAATGTCAGAGTATCTGATGAAAACTCTTTTGTGTTCAAACCAAATACAGTTCATAATCAGTGGACAGAGGACAAAGTGATGTGCATTCAGAATTCTAAGACTGTGGAGAGTAGACATTGCTCGACTTGTAAACAGCTATCGCAGCTGCTCATGGTCTTTACTTTCCGTATTCATTCGTGGTGGTCCATTTATATATTGCATGTGAATTTGTCCAAACATGGAATGGCTAAATAAATAAATTGCTCAAAAATTAGTTAGTCTACTGATGAAAACTTCTCCATTTGAGGCATGTGGGTTGTCTCAACTCTTGAAATCCTGTCAACTTCCACCAGTTCATCTGCATTTTCTGATGCACTTCGCCCTGCCAAGTTAGAGAAATCAACCCTTCACTCATGTAAGAGGAGCTACTTCTTTTGAGTAATTTGTGTCTAAAAGTGGAAATGGCCTCAGTTCATAAATTGAAGGAACTCATCAAATGGCACTGTCATATAGTAGCAGAGTGCAGCACTGAACGAACAGATCATATGATGAAGCATTGTGATTCTAATTAATTAAATAAGAAACCAGCTACATTGTTTCAGATACACGCTTATCCCATTAGGCATATCATAAAAAGTACATAAAATTAGCGCAAAGGGAGCAGTGTTAAGCGAATCTTCTACCAGACATCGGTAACAGTTTTGCTCATCCATGCAAAGTTATCAAATGCGGATTTTTGCAAATATGCAACCAGTGAGCAGAGTGAGATTGAGGGATTGATGCATTAGTTTCATGCGATCAGAAAGAGAGAACTTCTTCAAGTATAAGTTATTGAAAGAATTTTTCAAGAATTAAAGAATTTCATAAGATTATACAAGTGAGGGTTTGCAGCATCCCAAGTACTCAAAAACTACAAACGGCTACTTGTTGAGGTTGCTCAAAAGAAAGCACAGAAAAAGTTGATTGGCAAGAGCTGAAAATGGAGCTAAGCAATGCCATTTCCATCTCCTTAGACACTCCTCTTCTGAGCAAGGACAACACATACTCCATGGATGCTGCATCACAGGACAATGTGATAGGCCCACCGCACGGCAAACCGAATTCTTCTTCAGATATCCTCAAGAGCTCCTTAAAAATAGTGTTGTCAAGGTATGCCAAGGGAACCATGAAACGCTTCCCCTCCAAAGTGTACACATTGAAATGGCCCTTCTCTGTAACATATGATGTACTGCATGCATTGAAATCAGAGCACACATCATCAGCAGCTCTTGGTGATGAGATCCTTCTCTTCAAGGATGCAACCTTTTGCCATGTCCTTCCCATCTTTCAATTCAATGATCTCTCTGAGAATCAAAGCTTGCTAAGTGTGCAAGAACAATGGCAACCATATGGTTTTATAGATGAGGAAGACTATTCCTTCCTCTATTAATGGTACTAAGCAAGGCCATGTTCTCTGTACGTAAATGAGGAGACATGAGAAAGCAACATATTTGAATTTGGTTTTAACATTGGCACATGCAGAGTTTGGGCTGACATGATGTGCTTCTTGTTAGCGTTACATTTTATCATGCCTTGTTAATATGTTGTGGATAATATTTCTGCAAATTAGCATGCTGGACCCGGCATGGCACACATCTGTCAAGAAGTAGATTAGGCGATGCGAGCCTCACCACAACATCAATAATTACAAACATTTTACAGTCCTTGTCCCCATCATCCATAGAAGAAGCTGCATTCCTTCCAATATTATATATATATATATATATATATATATGTATATTCATGGAAAACATATTGTTCTTTTAGGTTGAAGGACCTCCTCACCAAGGACTGATGAATGTTCTGATTTCAACGCATGTAACTTATCATATGTCGCAGAGAAGGGTCAGTTCTTTGTTTGCAGCTCAGAGGGGAAACGGTTCATGGTTCCCTTGGCATCTCTTGATAAAAGTATTTTCAAGGAGCTCTTGAAGATTTCTGCATCAGAGTTTGGTTTGCCGTGTGATGGTCCAAGCACTCTCCTCGCCATGCAGCATCCATGGAGTATGTTTATCGCAGGGGCGGTTTTCGGGTAAGACTGTAACAGCAATGGCTTTAGTCTCCAATTTTTTTTTTTTTTTTTTTTTGAAAATTTATTTATTTGACAAAAACTACAAACACCACCGTAAAAAAAACAAGTAAATAGTAAGGTGTATAATTTATAGTGGCTTAACAATCTCTTAGAAATAAATTCCCCTATCATGCAATTTTGAAAGGAAGAAAACATTGTTCCTTCCACATAGGACTCACACCAGAATAATCAAACAATACCGTGCCTTAATATATAGTGTGTGAATGTCAACGGTCTTTGGGTCAATTGGTACTTGGGTCTCCAATGAGGACATCTAGCAAGTAGTGAGAGTTTGAATCCACGGGATGAGGGTGCACGTATGAGAACTGTAAGCACGAATTATGGGTGATCCCAGAGCCCACGTATGCGTGGGCCCCCCCAGGCCGCAGTTGAGGAGTGCGCACGCCATTGTCTTAGTTTAACGAGTCCATTAAAAGTTCCACTTCTCTTGACAAAAAAATATATATATAGTGTGTGAACAGTAGTGATGAATAGAGCTAGAAGATCAAAACTCAAATCCTCTACCCTTGCACAATTTGTGATGAGTTATCACTGAACTATTGATGCTTTTCTTAGTCCCTAATTTCATAAGAGTCATTATGGATTCTAAACCCTTAAAGTTTTTTAAAATTTTGTTATTGTTTATTACAATTACAATTATTACTTATTGTAATAAATTAAGATGTTAAAATTTTTAAGTTAATATTTTATCATGTCTATATAATGTCAAATAATTTTTTTAAATTAAGCATAATAACTTAAAATTTTAAAATTTTTAATATAATGATTAATCTATCTTATCTGAACTAATTTTGAAAAATTCCTATTTTCCATCTTGTTTAATAGCATTTCTATTGTATTTCTCTTTTTTTTTCTTTTTTTACTAATCTAATGTTCATCTATTTTTAATTATAAATGGAATATATTCTTCAACTTATTTTTATTTTTATTCTATTAGTTTTTGTTTTTAAATTATTGATTGCAGAGTTAAAATTTACCCATTTATTATAAGCAATGATAAGTCAGGATAGCCTGATGAATCGTATGATATAGAGATGTATCATAGTTATATATATATATATATAAATAAATTTAGATTTTATTAAATAAATTAGAGGCCATTATGTGAAATTTTTCTTAAGGCCGCAGTTTTGTCCTTAAAAAGAAGAGTACCTAAGGAGATGGAAATGGCAATGCTTAGCTCCATTTTCAGCTCTTGCTAGTCAACATGTACTCTCCTCTCTGTAACACATGCTCAACAAATAGCTGTTTAGAGCTTTTGAACTCTATAATTTGCTCTCCAGGAGCTAAGGCAACACTCAAGTGAAATCTATAAAACAGTATGGACTAATTCAAGTTCCTTTCCTGTAAATCAAAACCTATTTAGCATCACATTTAGGATGTCTTCTCTTTTACTGTCACTTAAACATAGAAAGAATGCATCCGATAATTTAGTGGTTCATCCATATTTATGGAAAGAAGAGAAAAGAATGTATCAAATCACATAATTTTTTTTTTTTGAGTGGGGGAAATGAATGGACCACTAAAATGTCCTTTAAATGACAGAAAGCAATTACTGGTGCAGATAAATGAATACCGACATGCAACACAGATACGTAAAAAGTTGAGAGCCAATAACATCTCTTGCAGCAAGGTTCTTTAGTATAAGAATCTTATTATAGACATGGCCACGGTTCAAGAACCGCCGGTTACGGTTTAAAAAAACCTTGAACCGGAACCGAACCCCCAAGAACCGCAGGTTCGGTTCAACGGTTCAGGTTTTTTTTTGTTAAACTAAATAATTTAATATTTCAAATTAAATAAACACAAAAATAGAATAATTAATTTAATACAATATTTTATTAAAAAATAAAAATATTAATAATTCAAAACAAAATTTTGCAATAAAAGTATAATAACGGATAAAATAAAAAAATAAAAAGCTTGAACTTAATTATATCAAAAGCCCACGTAGTTCTTTTATTTTTATTATACATATTTCTTAAATTTTCATAATGCCTAATTTCTTGCATGAGTAATAAAGTTTGGCATTGCACAATACATATAAGTCGGATGAATGTCACGAATCAAACCTAATTGGCTAATCAACTGTTCAAAATCAGAATTAATCAATAATCAATTTGGTTAATATCTTTAATTATTTATTTAAAATATCTTTAAATATGTAATTACTTAATTAATAACTTATTGATGATGTTAACAAAATAAAAACCTAATCATTCATGACATTATATATATATATATATATATATATATATATATATATATATATATATATATATATATATATATATATATATATATATATATATATATATAACTGGAACCAGTAGTTTGAGCCGCCAGTTCCACGTTTTCAAATTCTGAAACAGGAACCGAACCTTGTATGAAGGTTCAAGTTCCGGTTTTTTTACGATTACGGTTTTGCCGGTTCCGGTTCGGTTTTTGACTGTTCGGTTTCGGTTTGATTCCACGGTTTCGATTCAAAATGGCCACGTCTATCTTATTATCCTATGCCAACTTAGCAGAGTAACCCTACATCGAGGTCTGCCATAAGAGAAGAAGCTGTAAAAAAACTTTGATAGAGAAACCCCTAATTAAATTGACGACCATCTCTTAGGATCTCTGTTATCTAGCTAGTTGGGCGCAAGAAATTCACCCAAATATTTCCAGCAAAGTAGGATCAGCTACCAGGAGGATAGTGAGGAAGAAGTGAATTAGGTCACCAATCAAGGATTAAGTGTTCCTAAAAGCCTCCAACAGTCCCACCTAAAAAAGAGGTGGTGCCACTATTTTTTATTACTGGAGTGACACCTACCCTAAAGATATTGAGACCACTCATTTTAGTATTCCTAAAGAAGGATGCCCTCTTGGGAATATTTTAATGGAGATTTCAAAGGTGCACTTTCGGGTAATAATTAAATTGAGGAACTTTAGGGGGACGTTTGAATCACGGAATGGGAATGGGGGGAATGGAAGTAAAGTGAATGAGAAGCAGGGAATGACAAAACAATGTTTGTTTTGAAAGAATGTGTACTGGGAATGGGGAAAAGTATGAAAGAGAAACTATGTAAATTACTTATATGCCTTTTAGTTAATTAATGTTTATTTTGCTTAAAATCTTTCACCACCACTTACTAAAGCGAGCAAGATTATAGTCATCAATATTTAAAATATCGCACCCATCTTGCTTTCTTGGTTGGCAAAGTCTTTTCTAACTAATTAAATGGGTGATATTCAGGTTTATCAATCTAGTCCAAGATATGGAAAAATCACTACGATATGCTCAATAGCTTTCACAACCCAACTCAAAAGTTTAAAGGGAGACAACCAATATATTGAACGGTCATAAGTACTAAGTTACCACCTAGAGACAAGAGCTTAGTATTTTACAAGGATAGCTTAGATATGATTCCCATAATGAACTTCTCCCTGTCTTGACACCAAGAGTGTCTATCAAATATGGAGATGAGGAGATAGGTTGAGGATAATGATGTTGGGTATGTGGAGTTTGATGTATGCCCTGACAATACATAACCGCGTTACTTGAGGGAGTCCGAGGATGCAAGTGCCCATTGCGAGATTCTCTAGGGGCAGCACCCTTGAAAGAAAATTTTTATTTTAGACCCAAAGCTCATATGGGAATTTTGATTAGTTTTTATTTTTTCCTTATAAATATCCCTGTAATCATAAAACCCTAATTTTGTGAGTGAAAAAAATTGATATTAATGTGACTATGGGGGTAGGTCTTTAAAACCGAACCATATAAAATTATTGTACTTTCTTATGTGTGTGATTCCTCTTCTTGTCCCTCAACAAATGAACTAGGAGAACATCCCTAGATCTGGGCAAAAGAAATTTCCAATAATTACCCACTCTAGTAGAAAACACATAAATGTTGTGCTAGACTTGCATTTGAACAAGTATGAGTTTAATGATCCTCATGTGATCAATGCCCCTGGCGGATAAGATGATGAGGTCATCAACATATTGAAAAAGAGTCTACTAATCAAAAAATCTCTACTTACACAATATTCAGGTGCTGTACTTTTTTCAGAGTTTCTATAGCAACCACGGTTTTAAAAAATGTCTTCATATCAGACTCTGTATGGCATGATCCACACCGTGTCAATTAATAGATCAGGACTATAATTAAAACATCATGTCCATTGACAGGAGTGCTGCAAGTAGTGAAGTAGTTAAGAAGATGTAGTGTTATGGCTCTAACAAGATAAGCTGGTGGAAATTGACAAGCTTAGAAGAGTTAAAAGACAGCCCAAATGCTTCAAATAAAGCTCAAACTCAACACACACTACGGAAGAGTTTCCATTGATAGATTAAGGGCTTATTTGGATGGGCTTTTAAAAAAAGTGTTTTTTTTAAATTTTGGGGAAGCAATTTTTTTAAAAAGTGCTTTCAAAGTAAGTTAAGTGCTTTTCTCTAAAACAGCTTCTCAGAAGTGCTTTTCTAAGAAGCACCTATGAGGCAGCTTCTGAAAAAAACTGAATTTTAGCTTTTTTTCACAACTTCTGCTTTTGCCCAAAAACTCAAACAAACATGTTTTTTAAAACCCAGAAGTGCTTAACTTATAAAAAAACACTTCTGTGCTTAAAAAAGCCCATCCAAACACCCCCTAACTCGTTTTTGAGCAATTTATTCATCTGGTCCTTCCATGTTTGAACAAAACCTCATGACATGTACAAACTGACCACCACAATTGAAGCTGGAAAATGAAGAACATGAACAGCTGAAATAATTGTTTAGGAATTAAGCAATAGCTTTTCTCCATGGTCAAAGAATTCTATATGTGTTGGATTTTTTCAAACAAAAAAAAGAAAACAGTTTTCATCTTGTTGGACAATGGCTTAAGATTTTGTTTTGATTTTATTTTATTTTATTTGGTAATTCAGTGGCTGACAATACAATGAAAGACACAAGAGATGGATTTTCTTTGAATAATTTGCAATCTGAGGAAAATACTAATACATTGAGCTGTTCATAATTTCTCTGCCAAAAAGCAACAGCTTGCCATTGGATTTTTCAAAAACTATAGTTCCCTGATTTTTAAGTTAACCAGATTATTTAAACCATTATTTAAGGAAAAACAATAAACAAAAAAACAAAAAAACAAAAGCTTGGCGGTGTTCAGTTATTTGTTTTGAACTACAAATGGTTCCATCTTATCTTGCTTTTATTGTTTTTAAAATTGGGGAAAATTTATTGCTGGATTACAGACACTTCAATCATTGAAATTGGCAAAGTAAGCGAGAAATCATGCGTATTTGTGATAAATTTGAGACATCACAAGTTTTGTATAGGATGTGCAAGCGAGGATTTGTGAGAGTACATTAAGAATGTGAAAGTTTAATGAATCAGCAGCTACAAACTACGAGTTGTTGAGTATTTTCGACGACAAAAGCAGAGCATGTGAGTTGGCAAGAGATGAAAATGGAGCTAAGCAATGCCCTCTCCACGTCTTCAGACACTCCTCTTCTTAGCATTGAGAGCACATACTCAATCGATGCAGCATCACGGCGCCTTTACGGCAGATGATGTACTGCATTCATTGAATTCAGAGAGTTTATCGGTTCTTGGTGAATGGATCATTCTCTTAAGGAATGGCACCTTCAGCAACTTCCTTGCCATCTCTCACTGATGTCAATGAAAATCGAAGCTTCTTGTACATGATAATCGTGGTTGTTTTTCGTCTGCAAGATCAATGGCAACAATTATATAGTTCAGTAAAATTATAGCTTCCTCCATTGCTAATAAGAACAAGGCCATGTTCCTTGTAAATAGATTAGAGAACAAAGAAAGTAACATTTTTCAATTCGGTGTTCCAATTGGCACATGAAGAGTGGACCAGATGTGCTTGTGGTTAGCATTGCCGTTCCTCCTTCCCTTCTCGACACTCAAAATGGCATGTCGGGGCCGATTAACCGTAATATCATCAGTTTAGTAGTTTGGCCTTTGTAAATTCTACCATAATTAAGAGGATTCAAATCTTGATGTTTATCACCAAAGAGACATGTCACATTTTGATCCAAAACCAACCTGTTTTACTGGAAGTGCACTAAATGTCACATTCATGCACTCTTAGCATTGGTTGATTTAAACGTAATCAGTTTGTTGACAGTAAAAATAAATTACCAGAAATTGAAAGATGTTTGTTTTTGTTTTTGTTTTTTGAGAGGATTTTAAAAATGAATAGGTATTATTAATGTTTTTCCATTAAAATGCAATATTTCATTAAAAGTTAGTTACAACTTCAAAAGACACTAACGTAATCAGCATCATTTGCAATACAATTAATGAGAAATTATCATTTGTAATTTTATTCATTAATGAAAAATTGTTTTATTTGAAAAAAAAATATATCTCATTAATTAGGTGGTGTGTCTTTTTAACAAAATAGTGTAGTGAAGTAGTGTGTCTTTTTAAATGACACTCATTATTGAAGTGGTGTATCTCTTTACTAAACACCACTTCATTTCTATAAAAATGATCTCCTACCATCATTCAAGATGATTGTATGACAAACAAACTCTTCACAAATTTTCTTGCTTTGTTCTTTGAGTGCACAAAAGATAGAAACAAACTTTCACTTTGTAAAAACCATTGTTGTCTTTGCTTAGATACCTAGGAGTGCAAACCATACTCAATGGTCTTCATATATCCTAAAGGAAATTCGTCGCTCAATCCATTTTGCATCCAATGTTTGAATTAGGTGGAAGCAAATTAAGCCTAAAGGAAAGTGTTGCTCAAGACTTGAAAACTTATGTATTATATTCTTCCTTATTTTTTCTTCTCTACATTTCAAAGTACCATCACCACCAACGGTACCAACCGTTTGTAATTCACTTGTTCAAATAATATATGTGAAAACAGGGGAACATTAAAATCAATTCTAAAACAAGGAAGGCCCACAAGAAGATATTGCCGAAAAAGTACTTGATATTGCAATGAAGTGTTGCTGCTCCATGGCGTGTGGGGTAAAGTTTGATTGTGATGTAAATGGCTTGTCAATCTCCACCAGCTCATTGGCATATTTTGAACTCTATTCCTTTTTCATGAAATCTATTGCAAATCCTTTGAATAGACACATTCCCGCATCTACTTGTTGGTTTTAAACAAGATAAAACCTTGTTTTCACAAGGCTTGTGCTGTTAAGGATAGTAGACAATGTCAAGCATAGATAAAAAAATTGTCTTAAATTGTAGCATCTACATACTATTCAAATAGATTCTAAGTGAATCCCCAATAGGAAGTCATATTTCTCCTCTTTAAAGCTACATGGTAGTAGGGGAATTTATTAGTTTAATATGATTCTCGTAAATTTTCTAAGCATGCACTTAGCGGACTTATAGCCCATATAATATCTGACCGAGTTAATAATAACTCTTCAAATGTCTGTAAGCCATCAAACTTTGTGCACCTTCGTATTTATCTATCCCTTGATAAACCTTTAAGTGGGGGTGCTTGCCACTTAGGGGCGTTTGGTTCGGAAGTGAATTGTTGAAGTGGTGGAAGTCTGGAAGTGGCACTTCGGTGGAAGTGAACAGTTCAGCTGGAACTATCCACCTCAGTGTGTTTCGTTCAAGCTGAAAACTGGACTTCAGATACCACTTCCTGTGTTTGGATGGTTGAAGTGGGGATATGATCACCACTTCGGTGAGGGGATAAAATTGCCATTTCATGTTTTTTACATTTATTTAATTAAATCATATGATTTAATTAAATGATTTAATTACTTTATTACGATGGTAATAAATAATTTATTTATTAAATTAAAAACTTTGCACATCACATAATTAATTTAATATCATGTTAGTAAATTAAATTAAATCGGTTAATATATTATGCTTAATTATTAATTAGTGAGAGTAGTTATTTAATTATTTTATTACCATGGTAATAATTATTATATTTATCATTGAAAAATATTGCAAAGTGAGCTGAAGTGGAAGGCTGAAGTGGTGACTTCGGGACTTTTCCAGCTGAAGTCAGACATCGAAGTGGCCGAACTCAGAAGTTGTCACATCATCACTTCCGGGTTCAAATCAGTGAAACAAACACACTGAAGTGGGCTGGAAGTGGCCACTTCGGTCATTTCGGTGTTCACTTTGACCACTTCGGTGCCCACTTCGGTGAAACAAACGGCCCCTATTTTCCAAAATAAAAAAATACTTATGTAAAACTGGGGAGAAGCTAAGAAAATTGGTACAATAAAATGGCTCAAAATCCATTAGTGGTGAAGTAGGGCCAAACAAAAGAAAGGGTTGCAGACGACAGCTAAGCGACAATTATAGAGGTTGGATCATCCATCTTGGATGATGTTGAAATTGGTTGAAGGATTAACCACTATGCCTGGTGTCACAGCCCCAGATTTCGGAATCAGAATTCCAAATCCGGAATCGCCCCGCGCGGCTGTGCGGCGCTTGTCGCCCCCGGCACAAGCCAGCCTCTCCTGGTACCGGACAATCCAAATCCGGATTTCACGCAGCGGATAGCCTGTTAAACATGCAATTAAGCAAGCATACAAGCATTCACACACAAGAGAAGATCAAGAGTAAGAGAGAAATTCGAAACTCTCTATAAATGAGAAAGAATCATCATCATGGCCAAGGCCTACAACCAAGCTCCCAAGCTCCCCAAAGCTAGGGTTTACAAAGCTCTCCAAGCTAAAGCAAAGCTAGGGCTCTCACCAAGCTCACTCAGCTAAGAACTCTCCAAGAGTTCAAGTCCCCCTTCACAAGAGGAGAAACAAGGCTTTTATAGTCAATCTCATGCAAGAGATATCATCCCCATGCTTAATCTAAGGGTGGAGAGAAAGTCAACGGTCCTGTCAAAACAAGCACCACAGTGCTGGCTACAGTAACCGACTCACTGTTCCAACCCTTATCCCCTGGCTACAGTGCTGCCTCTGCATCAGCCCGACTGATCAACACTGCCAGCTTCCGAGGTTAAGGTGAGGCTGATATCTGCCTTGGCACGCAGCCCACCCGGCCACGCCTGGATCAGATCCGGATCTGCCAGTCTGATTCCGGATCTGCCTCCCTGATTCCGGATTCGCCTGCCCGATTCCGGATCAGCCTGCCTGATTCCGGAATAGCCTGCCTAATTCCGGATCAGCCTGCATGGATCATCTACAAGCCATCCGAGGTTAACAGTGCCCATCCCCAACTCAGCCTGAAAATGGCTAAGTGTTGGGCTTCAGCCTCGGTAGCGCACACCCACGCTGCTTGGTTCTGCGCATGTCCACGGCCTCACACACGCCGGTAGGACTTGGCCACGATCTCGCGGACACCCTTGCCCGCCTTGGAGCAGGAGCCCCTTACAAACCACCCCCACCACATGAAGTCGACGGCCTCGTCGACTCGGCCACGAAGCTACAACTTCGGCCTTCGACCTTCCGGTCCTAGATCCGTTCCAACTCCCGGGAAAACTCAAAGCGAGTAGCCGGCGGAGTCCGACTCATCATCGCCCGAGACGGATCCGTGGGGTCCTTCACACTCATATGGCTTCATGAAACTACATGGAATGTAAGGTGTAGTTCGCCGTCTTGGGGAGATCCGAGAGATAGACCATGCCAACGCCACGGATTAGACTCGTCATCCCGAGCCCCCTAGCCCTCATGCATCATTCCGTCGATGCAGCCATTCCCACACTTGGGTGGTGAGCTTTGCCAAGACCCGGTCCCCATCCCTGCACCAAAGGACGTCTCCTCCAGCATGCTATCTTGGTCAAGACATTCCATCGCCTTGCACCATTCACTGCTAAACAATAGCATTGTTAGATAGCGGGGCACTAACCTTCGGTTCTCCGCATCACAAATCCGAAGAAGTGTTGGGTCGGCACACAACAAGCTCAACAAGGGCTCTTCTTCATCGAAGGCAATTGATGAAGGATGTAGCTTCCCTGCTACACATCCGGCCACTAGAAGTGTTGCAAGAGTAAGGCCCTCCCTACACTTGACACCGGGAACACAAAACTCCATTAGGAGCCTTGTTGCCAAACACTCTTTTGGCACTTGGAGTTAGGTGCCATTGATAGTAGAAGCCCGGCTTCCCATCAACCTCCACGCACTACCCCAATCTAGATCACCTCCACCCCCTTGGCGCATTGAGGGATCCATCTTTGCTACAATGTGGCTTTAATTCTGCAGGACTCTTCTCACCCGAGAGAGAACAAGCACAAACTCCACAACCTAACCTCGGGTTGTGTCTCCCCTGTTGTGTTGCTATATGTTCACATATCCCTGCAACCCTTCAGCCACCAAGCTAGTCTCCAAGACAGCCTCCTTGAGTAGCAAAGTGTGCGGCTGCATTGTCAATTTCAACAAGAAATAGGAGTACCAAGGAATAGGATCTCCAAACCTGCAAGCAATGGAACATGACAAGGACCCCATAATCCAATTGCCACAAGACCACCACCTACATCAGGGAGCCTCCACCTTCTGAAAGCCACAACAAGCTCTCATGGGAACCAGCACCAGTTCACCACAATAGGTCACTCCAAGACGACATCATCCTAACCTCCGTCTTGATTTCTTGCAAAACTGATCGCTGCCATTGATTCAACCCCCTGGTTGACATCCTTCCTAGGTGAGCAATGCGACTCCTCAAGACTCCCCTCGAGGTACCGGCATCAAACCGACATACACAAGTCGCACCGGGTTCTTGGATGGCCCCGCCGATCCAAGTTTGCTTCACCAAGGGAACCGGTCCAACCGGCGTTACAGCTCATGTTCCTTAGGCTATGACAACATTGGCTTCACAACAAGACAAGTGATCTTACAAAGATCCCTCTTGACTATACATTCCAAGTAAGTCATTACAAAGACATCAAAGTACATTACAATACTTGACTCTTAGGATGACTAAATACAAGGAATACGACGAACACCCCTGGACCGTGACGTGTCGCCGAACACCGGCAGTCCTCATGCAACTACAAGATCCCATCTTGCTTCATAAGGAATCCACAACCGATGCAGCCTAACCTCCCCAGGTTAGATGAAGCCATTGTCGAAGAGTTCCACTGAATCGCCCTGCAACTCAGCCACCACTCCCACCTTCCAACAAGGAACCTGGGTTGCGGGGCTGTAACTTCACTTAGGTGGTCGTTTGCTCGATCAAGAAAAATCCCGCGGCATAACCTCTGGAAATTCCGGCAGCACAACGCTACATCACTTGGAATTCCAACCACCATTACATCCCGGATTTCAACACCAAGTATGAAACAACATACATGAGGTCACCCTGTAACCCCTGAGCTAGCTGGTGAGCAAAGAGAACCCCGTTCTCATCCTTCTTCTCTGCTGTGACCTGGTCACAAAACATGGATTCTTACCTTCTGTAAGACACCCAGATGTGGAACAAATGTGGCATGATCATCGAGGAACATCGCAAGTCCACCCTTCCCACGCTCGTCAGGCTGGATAGGTGGTGTCACCTTCACTATGCCACATCGAACTGGAAGTTGACTGCATTCGCCGCCCTGGTGCGCAAGCATACGCATAAGTCCAGACGCGTCGCCATCTCCTCGCTCAGGATGCTGTCCGTCGCTCCTGTTCACCATGCCTTGAATCACCCTGTAATTCAAGATTAGTTCCACTAAAAAAGAGAAGTAGGGGCACTCCCCTAACAGGTCTCGCAAGATCCTGCAACTGAAGAACCTTCAGCTTGCCGACACCTTCGAGTTAAGCCCACGTCCATCACAGCACACTCCTGCGCCTTGGACAAACACCAGCTCATCATGATCCAGCGCCAATGAAGCATCCCACCCTTGGGCGCTTCCGCTGACTCAAGGTTGTTTCAACATAGCTTTGCTTTGCTTGGCTTTGCTTTGCTTGGTTTTCCCTTTGCCTGGCCAGACCGGAGTAGCACATTCCCAGAATGCCTACCATTCCGGTTCTCTCTTCCCTCTCTTGGCTATCTTTCCTTGGGTCTTGACTTCAGCTTCTCACCCTTCCACCCGGGTGAAGCTTTCAAGTCTACCAATGCTTCAGCAGCTGCCATCGCCGACGCAAGGTCTCGCACGCCCTGCCGTCGCAACTCGATCTGTGCCCATTCTTGCAAGCCAGATAGGAAGTTGAACAACCTATCCTCTTCAGTCATATCCCTGATGTCCAACATCAAAGAGGAGAAATCCTTCACATAGTCCCGAATCGTGCCCTTCTGCTCCAGCTCTCTCAAAGCTGAACGCGCCACCCACGCGGCGTTGCCGGGCAAGAAATGCTCGAGCAATTTCACTTTCAAATCATCCCATGATCTGAATGTGATTCGGCCTACTCGAATATCACCCTCCTGTCGAGTTCTCCACCAAAGTTTGGCATCCCCGACGAGATATCTCCCGACCAAAGCCACTTGCTCTCCATGCGGCACCCTTGCAGCCTGAAAATACTGGTCTACATCCCAAAGGAAGTTCTCAAGGGATTTAGCACACCTAGTGCCATCAAACGACGCTGGTTCTGGCACCTTCACCCGCGAAGGCCCTTCTCGCACCACCGGAGACCCCATCCTGGTTTCCTTGAGCTGAGAGAGATCCATTGCCATTTCAGCAACCTTCTCCGAAAGAGCTTCAATGCACAACCGATTCTCCTCCCGTCCGCGCTCAAGATCATCCACCCGCTGAGGTATCATGCTGATTACATCATCAACACGACCAAACACCCGCTCCAAGCGGCTGAGCCTCTCTTCCAGGTGATCCAGGCGGTCCTTAGTGCTTCCAGCCATCGTATGGGATCAAGAGCACTCCAAGAGCTCTGATACCAACTGTCACAGCCCCAGATTTCGGAATCAGAATTCCAAATCCGGAATCGCCCCGCGCGGCTGTGCGGCGCTTATCGCCCCCGGCACAAGCCAGCCTCTCCTGGTACCGGATAATCCAAATCCGGATTTCACGCAGCGGATAGCCTGTTAAACATGCAATTAAGCAAGCATACAAGCATTCACACACAAGAGAAGACCAAGAGTAAGAGAGAAATTCGAAACTCTCTATAAATGAGAAAGAATCATCATCATGGCCAAGGCCTACAACCAAGCTCCCAAGCTCCCCAAAGCTAGGGTTTACAAAGCTCTCCAAGCTAAAGCAAAGCTAGGGCTCTCACCAAGCTCACTCGGCTAAGAACTCTCCAAGAGTTCAAGTCCCCCTTCACAAGAGGAGAAACAAGGCTTTTATAGTCAATCTCATGCAAGAGATATCATCCCCATGCTTAATCTAAGGGTGGAGAGAAAGTCAACGGTCTTGTCAAAACAAGCACCACAGTGCTAGCTACAGTAACCGACTCACTGTTCCAACCCTTATCCCCTGGCTACAGTGCTGCCTCTGCATCAGCCCGGCTGATCAACACTGCCAGCTTCCGAGATTAAGGTGAGGCTGATATCTGCCTTGGCACACAGCCCACCCGGCCACGCCTGGATCAGATCCGGATCCGCCAGTCTGATTCCGGATCTGCCTTCCTGATTCCGGATTCGCCTGCCCAATTCCGGATCAGCCTGCCTGATTCCGGAATAGCCTGCCCAATTCCGGATCAGCCTGCATGGATCATCTACAAGCCATCCGAGGTTAACAGTGCCCATCCCCAACTCAGCCTGAAAATGGCTAAGTGTTGGGCTTCAGCCTCGGTAGCGCACACCCACGCTGCTTGGTTCTGCGCATGTCCACGGCCTCACACACGCCGGTAGGACTTGGCCACGATCTCGCGGACACCCTTGCCCGCCTTGGAGCAGGAGCCCCTTACACCTAGTATACCATAGGTCTAATCACAAGGGACAATAGTGGAAAAAAAACTAAGGGTGTTGATTTGATAGTTGGCCTTGAGGATTTTAGCTTAAGCCATTTTTTGTCATAAGCTTCCCATGAAGGCTCAGGAATTCCTTTCTTCTAACTTAATTTCCAATTTGGACTAAAACACATTTTGCATTTTATTAATCAATGGTATAAAAATGAACATAAAAAACACTTTTCTATTTATTGAATTTTTTGTAGGTCACTAAGTTTTAGACTTATTTCATTAAGGTTACCATATTTCAATTTGTACCAAAAAGGTTAGTAACTTTCAATTTTGTTTCTCCAGGAGGTTACTTGCAAGTAACCATATCATTTCGGCTGACGTGGCTACCGGAATTTGCATAGTCAGCATTACTATGCCACTCACCATGATGCCATGTCATCCATATGGCTAGGTAATGGGGATTAAATTTTTGGTAGGTTACTAAGGTTTGGAATTGTTTCATTAAGGTTACCAAGTTTCAATTTGTATCAAAACAGTTACTATAATTTGATTTTGTTTCTCCGGCAAGTGACCCGCGAGTAACCACATCCATCCTGCTGACGTGTCGACCGGAAAAAACACAGTCAGCCTGATGAGGCCACGTCACCAGGTGGCAAATGTTGATGTGACACCTGGTGACGTGGTCTCATCAGGCTGACTATGTTTTTTCGGGTGGACACATCAGCAGGATGGATGTGGTTACTCGCGGGTCACCTGTCGGAGAAACAAAATCAAATTCTAGTAACCGTTTTGTTACAAATTGAAACTTGGTAACATTAATGAAACAAGTCCAAACCTTAGTAACCTACCAAAAATTTAACCTTTTATTTTGCCACCTCAGCATCTTAGTAAGTGGCACAGTAATGCTGACTGTGCAAATTCCGGTAGCCACGTCAGCATAAAGGATATGTTTACTCGCGAGTAACCTCCCGGAGAAACAAAATCGAAAGTTATTAACATTTTTGATACAAATTGAAACATGGTAATCTTAATGAAATAATTCTAAAACTTAGTGACCTACCAAAAATTTAATCCATTTATTGCTTTGTTCCCTGTTCCATTTAGAAGAAGAAACAATTCCACAAAACTTTTTTCCATAGAGAAGAAATCAATACTTTAGTCCAAATTAAAAATTAAGTTACATTGAATGAAGATAACAGTGAAGAGAGAAACTACCAGTGGTCTAGTGATAACTCACTACACAGTGCACAAGGAGGTGTGAGGATTCAAAATCTTACTTTCACGGAGTGTTGTTTATCAATACTGTTTGGCTCAGTATTAATGATTGTATGCTGCTCCTGATCTGGATTTTTTGTAAGAGAAACAATATTTTTTTTACCTCTCTAATTGCATAGTAGGGCAAACTCTAATTATATAGTAGGGGAAATTTATTCCTTCGAATGCCATTAAGCTGCTTAACTAGTGCACCTTCGTACTTTCAGTCCTTTAAATAATGTTTGTTTGTTTTTTTTGTCAAAAAATAAATAAATATGTTTTTTTCATAAATTATGATTTATTCACATTATTTAGAAGAAAAAACCAATTAAGAAATAAAGTTCCATGATTTTTTTTTTCATTAGGAACAATTCAATTAATATTTTTAAAAGTATACAACAATTTGAGAATTATCATGAGATCACAAGCTCAAATCTCATAAAAAATAAAAAATAAAAATAAAAAAATTTAGAAGCTACAAACAGCCACATGTTGAGAATGCCCAACAGAACTCAAAGAACAAGCAGATTGGAACAAAGCCTTCTCCACATCTTTAGACACTCTTCTCCTCAACAAAGACAACAAATACTCCATAAACACTGAATCACAAGGCAATGTGATTGGTCCATCACTTGGCAAACCAAACTCCTCTTCAGACATCCTGAAAAGCTCCTTAAAAACACTACTCTCAAGGTATGGCAATGGAACCATGAACCTCTTCCCTTCCAAAGTGTACACAATGAAATGCCCTTTGTCGGCAACCGATGAACTACTAATACACGCATCGGTATCGGAAGATATCCTCCTCTTCCCAAGAGCTGCAGAAATCTGCCATTTTCTTGCCATCTTTAGCCAAACTCAAGCTTGTAAAATCTTCTGTGTGTGTTTTGTGGTTTTCATGGCCATGTGTTTGTTTATATATAGAAGAGCTTGTGAGGGGAGGGGGGGAGGCAAGCCATGTGCTTCAGTAGATGAGAAGTTAACTGTGGGAGTTGCATGCTTACATTTGGTTGGGCCATTGCTTTTGTGGTGGGTGGAACATGCATGAATGCACCAAATGGGTTAGCTAAGCATATCCTCACTTTTGTTCTCAGAAATCCACTTAACTTGCTGGTCCAGCTCATTGATCTGACAACAGAGATGCCTGTAAATCTCCTCCTCCACGTCGTTTTATAATTTGATTCTCTCTGTTTAGAGGTCCTAATTGTACCGCATTGTACGCAATTCTGCGTCTTTTTTTTTTCCTATCGGCTTAAATTTTTATGGTTGAATTGAGCGCGCCTAATATATGTTTGGTTTGCATCTGTACAATATGTGAGACCTCCGTGTTTGTCTTTGTTAGTGTTTGGATCAATATCAGTATCCCTGTTATCACAACGTTAAGATTTTTGGCTCAATTTAGCATGGTTAATGTTGCTTGTTTTGTTGTGTGTGAGGAAGCGTGGAACTAATGTAGCGATTCGTCGAATACTTGGTGTGCAATATCATAATATCTAGTAATAACATAATGAATAAACAATACAACATACAACATACAACCAATCTCACAAGAACAAAATAGGAAACACCAATTTAATATGGTTCGGCTAAGAACAAGCCTGCATCCACTAGAGAAGAATAACAAAAGTACAAGAATACAAAAACTATGCATAAAACTACAAGAAGATTACCAAAACTCTTATAATCTACCTCACCTCAAAAACAAAGATCTTACCTTGCTTTAATGAGATGAAGCAAGAACAAAAGCTCTCATCTACACTTTCTTCACTCTTTCCACTCCAAATATAAGAGAACTCTCTCACTCTATCTCTCTCTATTCACTTCATATTTTAACATTCAACGAACATAACCCTATATAAACAATAAAGTAATTTAGACCATTAAATTAACATCCCAATGATTAAATCACATCTTAACGATGAACAAATTACACTAAAAACATAGGATTTAAAAATATTCTGCCATCTTACCTACTAGTTAGAGCACAATTAAAACACTTTTCAGTAAAAAATTCAAAGAAAATTACAAACAATACAATAATTTTTACAAACAATACAGTAATTTTTACATATTAATAGAACAGTCATCAAGAGAGAATCCCCAAAATTTCCCATACTATGGTAGCTCAACATTGGGAGAGTCCACCACATCATCAGATATAAATCAGGCTCCACATTCATCATTTAGATTTAGGCTTAGAAGTCATGTGCCACTAGCACTAAATTAGGCTTTGCATTCATCATTTAGACTTTAAGGCGAGCAGTAAATTATTTGACTTTCATGCAGAAAACCAAAAATTTCACTTTCAGTGCATGGTTGATGAGTAATGTAAAAAAAATAACTTAAATCCGATATAAAAGCATGTGCTGCTTTTACTCATTTAATTAGTAATTCTCTGTTAAAAGACTGGTCAAAGCAAGATAAGTCTGATTGTACCAAAACTTGTCCTGAATTGTACTGAAATAGTGCAAGTGGCGCAGTGGTAGGCTCTTGATTTAAAGGTTTTGTTGCTCTTCACCTAGACAGCAGTTCCTTTCTTACATGCAAACGAATTTTGTGGATATATACATCTTCAGATTGATATCAATATTAAGACAATCAACAACTTGCATGTGTTGATCACCAATTAAACAAGAAAATGATAAAGTTTACAATACTGGCCATTCAATCCAGTGCGCATTGTTCCTTTCCCCAGCTGTACAACGGAAATTTCAGAATTATAAGTACTAATATAGGTCTCTCGTGTGGCATGCGGAATAGTGATGATTCGAATACTCGTTGGAGAAAATAACTTATGAGTGATATTGCACACCCACTCATGCACACCTACGATGTGGCACACACCTCTTAACAAGCACGTTTGAGGCTAATAACTCACATGTAATATGAAATACTAACAGATACTTATCGTCTTTATATTAAAAAAAAAGCAAACCATGTTAGAGTGCATTGAATGGGCACCCTCCATGTGATTAACTTCCTATCACTTAAATTTTCCGTATGAGAAATAATCACTATGATGATAGGATGTGAAATTGGTGCTTCAGAATGGTTATCCAGACTGCCAATTAATATAACCGTTAGCTGTAATTCCAGCAAGCATGATTTCTGCATCTGAAGATCATCTGTATTATAATTAATTAGACTATTTATTGATAACCAAATATTTGAATATACCCACATTGTAAGTAAGATCCATGAACAGTAAATACATTGCCAAAATTACATGTAATGCAAAATAGTAGGTACCACTAGATTTCATCCTGTTGAATTTCGATGCCGTTTGAGTGCTTCAAAGCGGGCAGCAAGAACATCATAATCCGGCAACTTTGGATGAACACGAGAAAATGAGTTTATCTTATTCATGCCTGGCAGCTCACCAGCATCAGTCTTTTCTTCTGAAGGTGAAATGTGAGAAGGTGGTACTGGAGGTTCTCGATCAGGTGGAGGAGCACTTCTTCTGGAATACATTTCAAGCCCATCTTCATTGTCAGATTCTGACTCTAATCCATCAGAGTCATCAAATTTTATGTCTGAATGCTTCCTGGGCACAGTGGAGCTAAAACTTCTATCAGTCTTCTTGGGTGTAAAATTTGAGTTATTAGAAGTATGAGAATTGGACACACTGTCAGCAAATTTGGGTTGATTCTTCAGAGGTCTATTTGGCTCAAAGTTCTGAGTGGTGGTATATAAAGGTTGAGTTTGTGAACCATCTGAACTGTTAAATTTGCTGAAATTTGGAGCTTGGGTCTCAAAAGTGCTTGCTTGATCAAATATAGAACTCTGTTGGGCCAGATAAGCAGCAGCCTGTGCAGCAGAGGCTGCCTTCTGTGCACAGTCTGCAGCTGCTTGAGCGGCCGAAGCTGCATCCTCGAATTGCATTCTAGAGCTCTCACCGTTAAATGACCTTCACCCATAACAAAACTATAAATAACTTTTAGATGGACAAATTAATCTTCATTGAACTTTGAGAAGAAATAGGAGGAAAACAAACCTAAGCTCACTTGGTTGAACGCCTTGTCGGAAAGGAACAGAATTCACAGGCATGCTGCTGGCACTAACAAATGATTTGGGACCTTCCTGTGATGATGAAAATCATTGAGAGCAATAATTGTAGAGAATGAAAATACTCACTTGTGCAAGTGATATATAAGCAGAAGGAAGAGGTCGCAACACAGATGGAATGGAATGAAACATACCAGGCGTTCTTCTGGAGGTTTAAGTAGCTCCTTCTCAGATTCTGTTGCATCCCATTCAACCAGATATTCCTTCGCTATTTCCTTCATGATATTCAGCTTCTTCTCACCAGAAGGTTTTCGGACAGATAACTTCTCAATCAGCTTCAATAGTAGGAGTAAATGTCAGATGTTTGAAGTTATTTATGATCCTTTTCAATATACCAAATCTAAAAAGCAAAGCCATCCTGAATCACTAAACCAACTAGCTACCTCTCATGGTACACATTTTTGAGCTTTCAGCTTTCAAGTAACAAACTCAGAACAGGACTACAAACTTCAGCTTTCAAGTAACAAACTTTCAGACAAACAAAATTTTAACATAAATTTTAAATTGTATTATATGCAGTATTCCAACTTCAAATTTAGAGTTACACGCATTTTAAAGGAGATACACATAGCACATAATGATAACCATGTTCTAGTTTCTTAACCCTTGAATCTTGCTAAGTTAATAATGTGAAGGCCAAAATACTAGTGCATAGTGGCACTAGTTACATTTATTTTATTAATTGGGTGCTATCTCTCTTTGATGTCACTCAACACTACCAGTGAAAATATCACGAGCCATATTAAACAACTAAACAAGTGTTAATAATGGAACAGATAGCTGTCAAGTGAATTAGAAAACTTTAAGGAATACTAACAACTTGAAAATACTCGCCCATAATTCTCGAGACAACAAGGAAAAACAGTGTATATCATCTGGCTAATGCAAAGTTTCAATGATCTCATGGTTAAGGCTTCTAAGTTGGCTCTGAAACTCAAATGACATGCATAAGAAAGTGGACGTCACAGAATGGGAATCTATTTACTTCAAATATCGTGACAACAAAGAAAATGTTCTCAATCACAGAATCATATATGCTTAACATCTTTCTAATGCCAAATTTCAATAATGTCATAGATTACGCTTAAGTTAGCTATGAAACTCAAATGGGATACATAAAAATGTGAAAATCATAGAATCGGAATCTATTTACTTCATATACGGTGTAACAAGGTAAATGGTCTCAATCAAAAAGTTGAATATACTTAACATCTTTCCCAAGCCAAATTTCAATGATCTCATAGACGGGGCTTAATTTAGCTATGAAACTCAAATGGAATACATAAAAATGTGAAATTCGTGTGAAAATATGAAAGTAAATATTCTCAATCACAAAACAGTATAAGCTCACCATATTATTAACACCTGCATTGGGACGCAAATCTACTGCAGCTGATACGAAATCCTTGCCATACTTCTTCTCAAAAACATCACGGATTCGAGAAAGCTCAGGAATTTCAGAGCACCTCGGAGCTGCATATAACAAGCTTGAGATCCCTTCTCTCAAATCCGCCGGACAGTCCCTGATCACAAAAGGCTAACACCAACATCGGCATTCACAAACACAAAGGAATTCAAAGATCAAGAACGAACCTTTGTTTCGCGATGATCGAAAGCCGTGACACAAGTAACTCACAAAAGAGCTCAATGATCTCATTGGCAGCCAAAACATTCTGTTCCCGGATCACATGCTCAACCTGCAAAACCATTCCACTCAATCAATCAATCAATCAACCAAAGAATCAAATTCACCAAACAAGACAGAAAATTTTATTTTTCTCTCAATTACCCGGATTCTGGCGGTGTCCTCTTGCCGAGACTCAAGCAACATGGCAATGTCGCGGCGCATCTGACGAACCTGAACTTCCCTTTTGTTCCTCAAGAGCTTGATCCTCGCGATTGCCATCTTCGCCTCGGTCTTGCTGCCATTGTTCCTCCAGTGATCACCCACAGAAAGACGATCAAAGAGAGAGTAAAGTTAAAAAGAGAAGAACATTACCATTTGGAGGGGTTGAAACCCTTGCGAAGCACCGCAAAACCCGCCCCCATTACCAGATTCTTCAAGGTCTCTGAAGGGGATTTGTGCCCTAGAGACATCAAAGAAAGAAGAAAGAAGAAAGAAGAGAAGCGAAGAAGAGCGAGCTTTGCAACGGTAACTAGGAAAAGGGTCTTGATGAAAAACGACTTATTATGGGGCCCACTTTGAGGTTTTGCTCTTTTTGAATGAGAGAGGTGTGTTAACTGGCCGGTGAACAAAAGAGGTCTCTGCTTCGCGTCTGGGTTGTAGTGAATGTTGCTGTTCCAATCTTCCTTGCGGAAGTGGAGTGCAGAGAAAGACGTTGGGGAGAGTGACCTGATCCGACTTCCTGGGATTCGATTTTGGGACGAAAGGGGGTTTCTTATTGGCCAAGAATGCGTCCCCCTGCCCCGGGGTTCACAAATAATCATTAAAATAGCATATATATATATATATATATATATATATATATATATATATATATATATTACACTGCTTGTTATTTATTTTTATTTGAATTTTTTTCATCACATCTTGGATCCGGATCCGGATCCGAGAAGGGAAGCAGCAACCTCTTCCATGAAACCCTCCCCCCATCTAACCATCTTCCTCTCTTGTTAGACTGGAAAGCAGGTTAGACTGTAAAGTAAAACCTCCTCAGCCATACGAATATTTGCCCGACGACACCTCCGCACTTGACTCCCCAGGCTTTATTCTGGACAGATGTCGCCTCCTCAACCCTACGGACATTTGCACCTCTCGGGAGGAGGGGGTAATTTCAACGAATTCCCGACCCGTCAGGGTGGGTCCCCTCGGGAAACAAGGATTCTCTCACCCCACTTGCATCCCTAGTGATTGGGAGTCTACTACATTTCTTTTTGGTCATGTTCTCTAAAATAAGAATGCAATTATCCCATGCTAGCTAAGTAACAAATTGATCTCTCTGGGGCTGGCCCCATTCAAGACAGTTTGTGGCACTTTGCAACAGACACCATTGTTGTTAGAAAACTATGGAAGGATTTGATGGTGAAATTTTCATTTTAGCTTTGACACCATTTTTTTATCATGAGGGCACTAAATATGCAGAGATACCCCGCTTAGTCCCTCCACAATCCAAAGATAGAGATCAACAAATGCGAGTTCAGCAGAAGGGCAAGATCCTTGATAGTACCATGCAATTGTGGGGATCCTAAAGAGCTCCTATCAAAGAGTCACGGGGCAATGTTGTCTAGCCATTTATCAAAGAGAGTTGTAGTCCTATCTTGAACATTAGGTTTGATACAAGCCCTAAACGCTATAAGACAACTTAATATACCATTCCTAGAAAAAAAATTTCCCTGTAGAAAATTTGCATAATAGATTCCAATTATGAACATTATGATAAAAATTAAATTATATAACCTAGGAGCCACACAATGGATTTTCATTGATGATTTTCCACCACCACTAAACAAAGAGGGCCTTGCTAAAATCCTCTAGATTTAAAATACCACAACTCTTTATATAGCCAGGACTGACTTGGCTGTCTCATTTGCAGGTTGCTCCCCCACTTCAGATGAGACGGATTGTATGGTTGCAGTCAAAGCACTCCTCACTGCACTCCAAGCAGCTCACTCCACTGATGAACATGTTGATCATGTTCTAATTGATAACTTTGATCTAATCAAAATCATCACTCGAAATGACTGCATCTGGGATTGGAGACTCCACGATTGGCTTCCTGATGTTGAGTGCTTCTTGTCCCTGCTCGGAAGACCAGAACTTCACTGCATCCCTCGGACGTGGAATAGACCCGCCAACGCACTAGCTTCCTACGGCCGAAACCTGCACTCTATTAATCTTTTCCTAGATGGCAGAGATCTCCCTCGGTGGTTAATGAAGATTTTTTGCAAATTTGGTTTCAATTTTAGTTAATTTGTTGTTGTTGTTCAGTCGCCCTTGGTGGTGTTATGTTTAGTGCTTTCCCTGCTCTTGTAGTTTTTTTAGTTGTTTGCTTTCAATAAATCAGCCTTTGGGTTCCTTCTTCAAAAAAAAAAAAAATACCACAACTCTTTTCTTTTTCTCATTCCCAATAAATTATTTTTCATTCAAATAAAGTTATCATTATCATTTTTATCCCTTAATTCCCATTCTCATACTCATTACCGGTATGCTAAAGACCATAGTAATGAACTCTCTTATAAATGGAAGGTTTCTCTCTCATTTATCATATTCAAGGAGAAATAAAAAGATGCCTCAAATCCAATTCCCCTTTGTTCCTATCCAAACACTTTCTTTTTAATTATATGATTATATACATACAAAGAAAGATGGAAGAAGAAGCCATGTTTTTTAATGTGTCTCCAAAATATTTATGCATACAAAATTAGTTGTTTACTCTTCTATTTTTTTCCTTTTTTTTCTCACGAAAGCTAACTAGGTTCAAATTGATGAGAAAACAAATAAAGAGCTTTCAAGCTCTCAAAGGTCAGTACAAGCTCATGTTCTCACTTGGTCCATGGCAAGCTCACACTAAGCCAATGATCTCACCTTATGTCTAATGAGTTTGTCAGGATCAATATAAGCTTGTGTATGACTAATGAACTTATCGAAATTGGAGCAACCTCTTTTAATCTAAATGAGACTTCTGTGAACTTACTCTACTTCCAGTGAACTTACCATCTACATTAAAGTTTCAATCCAATCAAAGAGAACTCATCTTATCTCTTGCGAGTTTACAAAATAGAAATAAATTTTGCATTATAAAATAAATTTAGAAAGTCGGTGTGAGCAAGAGTAAAATGGTAATTTTATAAAAAAATCAATTAAATTAAAAATAACAAATTGAAAAATAAATAATAAATAAATAAATAAATATTGCATCGGAGAAGTTTGAGGGAACTCAAGCGCGTTCAAAGTTAAAGAATGGCCGGGGGCACATCCTCTGTTTATGTTTTTGAAATTACGAGGTTTCCGGGGTCAAATATGCAAAGTTACCAGATAACATAACAGTGAGAAATTTTAGATTCGTCTCGGTCACGGGGTTAGGGATCGAGGAGGACGATGGGCGGCGGAGGAGGGCACGGAGGCACGACGTACAAGGGCTACACCATCCCTCAACCTAAGCGATGGCACACCATCACCGGAAAAGGCCTTTGCGCCATCATGTGGTAACCTAATCCTAACCCTTGTCCCTTTCCTCCTTCGATTTTCTCACTGTTTGATGCCCTGATTTTTGAGTGTGAGTTTGGATTTTATCTTTGGAAATTTTGGGAGATGTTGAGCTGAATTGCATTGTATATCTGTGAAGCATCAAGAGATGGTTTTTAGGGATGTAGAAATTAACGGAATTTGGGGATTAGGGCACCCGATTGTGTGATTTTGTTAGTTTTAGGGATTATCGAAGTTTGATGGTGGGTGGAGTTTGGTTTTCATGCGGGAGCGAAATTGAGAATTTTGGGGCGTTCTGTGGAGGTGTGAAACAATTCCGATAGTTTATCCCTGTGATAGTCTTCAGAATGAGATAAAAGACATAATTTCGTTAGGGTTCTTCTGCTCATCAGCTTAATTTTTGTTTCAATTTCATGGTTTTTTTTTCCCAATGGAGCATTGAATTTGGGCTGAGACTTGAAGCCTGTGAACTTTATAAATTCTTCAAAAATGAATGGCTGTGGAAAATACAATTTCTTTCTTTAATACTTTTACCTATGTTTGGAATTTTCTTGCCAATCAAAAGATGTTGTGCTTTTAAGTAAACAGGAAGCTATTGAAGGACTCAAGGGTTTACTGGGGAAAAATAACAGTTAATGGAGATATCTAACTTGCATCAGTGAGCAGTTTTCAGTAATGTTATTAACTTCGAAATAATAAGCATTTTATGTCCATGAGATTTTCGTGTCTGTCAGTGTGTATAATTAGCATGTTGTGTGTTTTGTGCCTGTAGGTTTTGGGTTCTGTACAGAGCTAAGCAAGATGGCCCCGTTGTCTTGGTAAGTTTTGTGGCTTAAACTACTAATCCAATTTATGTCTATCCACCAATAATTTCTTATCTATTATGGGTCTTTAACATTTTTAAAGGGTTGGCGGCATCCATGGGAGGGCCATGAGGACCATGGGCATGGGCATGGGCATGGACATGAACACGAGGTACTACAACCTGATTAAAGCTATAGCTGTGGCCATTTTACTATTATGCTCCTATAAATCTATCTGTTTTGCTTGCGTAGTTTTTAACTTTGTATCAATTTCTACATAAACATATCGATATTCTTGAGAGGGATCCAAGGTAGAAAATTTTTGTCGACCTAATCAACCTGGGAAAATTATGTGTTTAAGATTTCATTTTAGGAAGAAAATACTGCTAGATTGTTCCTAATATAGGTAAAATTTATGGAAAGGATAATTTCATAACCTAGATCAAGAAATGGAGGTGGCCCTTCTTTGTAGTTATGTAATGTACAAAAGAAGTGTAAAATAAGTCTGGTCTCACTTGGTTCGTGATTCAGTAAGAAGTAAAAACTAAGGAGATGTTTTTTGACTGCTTCTGTTATTTTAAATTCAGCATTTCCCTTCCTCTCATAAAATAAAGAATTGAATGGTTGAAACTTCCCATGAAAGTCATCACTTCTCATGTGGGGGAGAGTTCATGTATAAACCTCGGCCCTGAAGAATTTGGTGTGCTAGTAGAATCGTAGTTCATGAATCTTGTCTGTTGTCATGTATGTTGTATTAAAAAAGATTTGGAAGACCAGTTAAGAGTGTACACCTTTGTCATCTTTGAGTGTAAACCCTTGTGCATTTTCATGTTCATTCTTTGGGTTTCAACAATGTAGAGCCTGAACAATTTAGTAGCTGGTCTCATCATGCAAAAGTTGGTTGCTGAAATATGCATTTGGAAGTTCTACGAGATGGATACTTGGCTCTCAAACCATGATCTTTTTGTGAACCTGTGTGAATCTTTATGACTTGCCATCATTAGCTAGAACATTCAATTGGGGTCCAATAAATTGATTGTGATGACCTACATGATAGAAATCAAATGTAATAAACACTTGAACAATTTAGACACCAAGGTCCAATCGATGCGCCTTTTGATCAACATGCCAACCGCAAACTATTGCTTGTGAGGGGTAATAATTGAAGCTAGAAAACTTCTTATAATGGAGATCTGAGAATTGACATTCCCCATGTTATTTTGCTCTGTGATTTTGATTTTAGTATCATTTGAATTCTGGAATTTTAAATTTCTTCCACTCATCTGCTTTCATTTTGTCAATGGTTTCATTTTTCCCCAATTTTCAGGTCTAATAATTTAAATATATAAACATATTTCTAATTCTTCTCGATAAATAATTAGAGTAATGAAACTCGACCTTGATGTGACATCGAATGCATGATTATGTCTTTTTTAAACTTCTTTTGCAGGCTTCTCATTAGAAGATGAATATGAAATGCTAAGGGAAACTCTCTTCGCACACCCGCATGAATGCACCATTCATAAATAAATAATATGTGAACTATATAGTTTCTTCTTGTCTCAACTTTTATACTTCTAAAACCGTGCATGAGAGTTCGTGTGTGGTTTTCGCTCGTCCTATGTTCTTTGTTTTCATTTTGTGTGGACAACCTTCCTTTATGTTGAGACTTCTGATTGGAGGCACATTTGGTCATTTTTCGGATGCTTTTAAATCATCATATATTTGCACATTGTCTCATTCTTTTTCGATTCATCAAAGAATGTAAAATTCTTATTGCGCGTCTGTCTTAAGTAGCAATGAATTAGTATGTTCTTGTGATGGCTCTAGCATTTTATGCTAGAGAATATTAGAGCCAACTGATAATTAGTTCGGTACTTATTCAATCCTCTGCTTTAATCCAGCTTGACAATTCCAATTGTGTTCGCTAGGAATGCTATTTGTATTAAATAGAAGCATCAGATGCAATTTCTAAATAGATGATAATCTGTACGCTTTTGAACACATCATAGAAGTGATTTGAGTGAATTTGTGAAGTCAATTTTTTAATTTGTTTACTTGCTGATTTATCCTGTTTTTTCAACACTTCATGGAATGCCCGGATTTTGGATAGGAGGGTGGTTTGGTTGAACACCAATATATTTCTAAGGGAAAATTTTATTTTAATTTATCTATTAAGTGGAAGCTAGCATAATAACGGAAGACTGGGATGACTCTTTCCCCATCAAAGTCCAGTGTGGGTAATTGCCACCATTTTCCTGCACAGAAAATTCGAGTTTAACTTGAACTGCTGAAAGGAGGTTAATTTTTTTTCTCTAAAATGATAGATTGTTTGGGTTGATTTTTTTACATCAAATGAGGTATCCATTTAAATTAACACAGCATTCACATCCACAAACATCGTTAACAAACTCATATTGACCTGTTTAACAGTCTATCCCATTTTAAATGATTTAAGTTAGTATAAAAGATTTAGTCAGAAAATCTTTCAAAATGCATTTGTTTTAAACTGTAATTATTAAAGAACTACAGAAGGCACTAGTTATCTCATTAATTACATTTGTTACACAGTTACTTAAGTCATTAACCTGCAATTACAGGATGTCTTTAACATGTATGTGGTATATCTATATTTGTCAAAATTTTAAAAAATAAAAAAAAAGTTTCACACAGTTCTACACAGAACCAGGCAAATTTGTCTAGCAAATGTACAAAAACAAGGGTGATTTTGTTTAGCAAACTATACAGCCTTATGTAAAAAAGTTTATCTATAGATCTTGTGATATCAACTCTCTATTAAAATGCAACTGGATTATTAATCAAGTTAAAAAAAAAAAAAAATCAAGCCAGCAAAAGGAACTCCCCTCTCTCTATTTATTTAAGCAAACAAATTGTGAAGCATGGAGCTGTGTTTTCTTCTACGTTATGAAAATTATAAACAATTAAGATAAATAATACCACACGAGTTGGAGGAGGAGACATTTGGAATCCCAAAAGAAGACAAAACTTTTTGGTCTTGTTTAAGAGCTTTGATCAACTAAACCTACCTGTCATGTCTGGTTGGAACCCTTGCACTGATCCACATCTTTATGCATGCCTCAGATCTCATGCATTAACTTATTTTGGGATCATGTGCCCACTTCCTGCATCTTCTCTAATTTGGCCTGTAGATAAATACCATAAAATAGAACGGGGTTGAGTCAGAATTTTTTTTTAAAAGATAAAAAAAATTTAGAAAAACAAAACAAACAAATAAAAATAAAAGAGACATAATATACTTTCACAAAATTTTTTGTAAAAATATGTTTTACAGTATATATACTAATTTATAACAAGTTAAGAGATCAAATAATAATTTGCAAAAAAAATATTACTGTGTTACTCAATTTATAACATCAAGAACTAAAAAATAAAATTTTATAAATATTTTGTTTCTAAAATATTTTTTAAGTATATATATATATATATATATATATATATATATATATATATATATATATATATAAAGCTAACTAATAGAATTTAAAAAAAATACCTAAATTAATTTGTAAAATATTATAAAAATAAATAATTTTTTTTAACAAGGCACGGTATTATTGCACAAGAGATTTGATCTTGTACCACTCACTCACCATTCAAGGTGATTTCCACTAAGCTATTTTGTAGTAAATAATAAATTTTCACAAATATTTTTTCTAAAAGTATAACTTTTTTAAATAATTTATGTCAATTTGTAAAAAAATGATAATTTTATGTACATATAGGGGGCCTCTTCACCCCTTTCACCCATAGTACTCTGTGTCAACCTTAATTATAAATAATAACTATTAAATTAATAAATTTTTAAAAAGACAAGGCACAGGATTAAAGCCAAAGGTTTGAACCCTCGCCCTTTGAATAGGAACGCAAATGGAATACTAGCTGCTACCAAACTCCATTTTAATAATAAATTTTAAGAAAAAATTGACACCAAGGACCTGTCCTTCTGATCTTATTGTGGATCCTAAGAAATTAATTTACGTTAAGGAAACATATTTCAATAACTTATTTATTTCCCTCTCTGATGCGAATCCAATAGAAAATTAGTGCTAGCTTAAGGATGAAATTATACTAATTATTATCAGATCTGGACTCAGATATCTACCAATCGGACTGTGTTTGAGGCAGTTCAATTAGCATCTTGTTCTAAAATTTTTAACATCCAAAAACGCAATAACTCTCATTGGTGCTAAATATGATTTACCTTCATCTACAATAAATGTTTTGTTGGACTTTTTTTATTCTAAAAATATAGTAACATTCATGGACAGTAATATTAATTTATTCTGAAAGAAGACCCTTTAAAATAATGGGCCTTTATAATAAACTATTCGGTATTTTTTTTCTTAATTACAAAATACTTTTTTTTCTAAAATGTAGGCAACCGATTGAAACTTAAATTTTTATATGGGAGGGTGTTAAAATACTAATTATCCTATTTCAATTATAATATTTTTTTATATATAAATACAGCATAGTATATACATAAATCGAGAATTGATCATTCAATTTGTGTACCTTCACTTAACAATATAATATTTGGATCACAAACTCACAACTAAAACCTGAGACTAGTTATTATATATACGTTTAGTGTGATTTAAACTCAAAAATGTTAAATCCCTATATCAACACTTTTCGAATACTTTTCCTAGTTGAGCCAATACCATTGAATTGAGCTATTCAAATTAGTATTTTCTCATCTCTTGCCCCATACCTCACAAATTTAAATAAAACTTTATATTCATTTTTAATTGCAGAAAAAAATTTTCTTTTTTGCTCTCTAATTTTATCATTAGAGATAAAATAATTAAAAGGTTGGCTTATAAAGGCATACTTTTTAAACAAATATTTAATTAATTAACTTTTTCCTCCACAGTACACTTAAATTTTTTATAATAAAAAAGTATGTATTGAAATGTAATTTTTCAAAAGGCATTTATGTAAATTTATCTTCATAAAATTAAATAATTTTTATCACTTTTTATTTTTGTTAACAAATATTGACCGAGAATTAATATCTTGACCCATATATATATTTTTATTTGGTGTAAATTATAAAATTTAAAATCAAAATTTTCTAAAAAGAACATCCTATGTATAGAACATGGTAATGATAGATCAAAAAGAAATCAGATATGCATCAAATTTTCAGGTTTTCATCAGATTTTATTAATATAATTTTTCCAAAAATGTTTATATAATTACCCTCAAATTTGGGAGCTGGGTCGCCAATCAAGACCATTTCCTGACACGTGCACGTCAAATGACATCGGCCTCAGACGAAGTTGTCGTCATTCTCGGATTCGGTCTCCCAAGTCCCACCCCCTCGTGTGCGCCCCGTCGTTTAAACAAAACCACCCCCCCCCCAATTTAATTAATGTAATTGATTTAATTAATCACCCCCATTTAATTAATGTAATTGATTTAATTAATCACCCCCTTAATCCCGCCAACTTATATACTCAAACCACTCCTTTATAAACCCCTCACGCCCTAATCCCAAAACGGAACGGAAAGTGTGAAACCGTACCTTTCTCAGCCGGTCTTCCAACATGGTAACCCGCTTCAAACGGTATCTCTCCCTCCCGGTGAGCCGAGCGCCCAAACGCCGTTCCGTTCCCGTAGGGAAACGCCATCACGTGCGATCCACGAGCCTCCCGTGCCAATCTCATCCGTTGATCTCGCATCTCGACGCTGAGATCTGTGCCCTCCGAGCCTGGCGTCCCCGGCCCGGTCCGAGCGGGTTCGGTTCTGTTTGGTCCGGTTTGGACCGGCTCGAGAGAGTGCTCTCCTCGCTCGCCGATTTCCTCCGGCTACCTCAATCGCAAGAATCGGTTCGCCGGTCCAACGGATCGGTCTGGACGGAGCGGCTTCTGGAAGACTCGATCAGGCTCGCCGACGGCTTCGGGAGCCTGAGATCGGAGATCATGGCGGTGAGGGATCACCAGTGGGAGGCCCGGAGGGCGATCAGGAGGCGAGATGAAGCGCGATTCGCGGGGAGCGCCAGAGCGATGCGGTGTAGGGAAAAGGAACTCGTACGGATCGCCTCGGCGATGAAGAGCGCCGCCCGATCGACGGGGACTCAGCGGGGTTACTCTGTGGTGGATGAGGAGGAGGCGGAGATGAATTGGGTCGTGAGGGACGCGATCTCAGCGATAGTGGCGGCGTCGGAGTCGGTGGTTTGGGGGATCGCTGGCTCTGTGGCGGCGAAGAAGAGGGAGATGGATGAGGAGGAGTTGGAGAGGATGGAAAGGTTGGGGGAGTGGATGGAGGCGGTGCAGAGTGGGAGTGAGAGGGTTTTCAGAAGATTGGTTGATATTAGGGTTTTGATTCTTAATACTCTCACTCCCTGCTTGTAGGGAGAGAGAGAGAGCAGCAAAGGAAAATTGAAAATTAAAAAATAAAAAAATTACATTAAATTGAATTAAATTAAATTTAGTGTGAATCAGTTGTATGTTATTGTTGTGTAGATAATTGTGATTTTTTTGTATGGAAATTGCGAAAGAGATGATTAATATAGAGAGAGTTTGTGTTTATAAAATCCATGTATTTAATTTTGTAATAAACATTAATTTGGTTTTGTAATGATACCATCAACCCAATAATCAATCAGTCAGAATGCAAGGCTTTATGTTCATCCTGTGTGCCTTAGCTTGTGTTTCACTTCTCCATGTGAAGACTAGAACTCTTCAAAACCAACTATAACTCAAGTCAAAGATTTCTTATGAAGCACTGCTTACCTTTCTCTACTGAAATTCAAGAAAATCAGTCCAATAGCTTGTCTTTATTTCTACTGAATGCATACTAAAATGACCAAAAATGACAATTTTCTATGCTCTCTCTCTCTCTCTCTCTCTCTCTCTCTCTCTCTCTCTCTCTTTTTAAATAAAGCTCTCTCTCTCTCTCACACACACACATACAAAAATTTAAAAAAAAAAGAAAATTTTATTATATGATATTCATACCAAATTAAAATAAAAGACGTTTGTGCATGGTTGCAGAGACAAGCAACAAACCTCCAAAGATCAATAAACAAGCGATACAACAAAAACCCAATCATCATAATTCCTAAATAATCAAAAAGAAAAGGTTAACCCAAGCATCTGAACCACTAACATCCAACTCCATTGCCAATCCAAGCATGTTTATCTTTTGTCTAAAACATAGTGCGCACCCACCCAAATCATCATCATCATCAAAGTTTCCACTAAGCTCGTAGACAAATTCACACGTGGGCATCTAGTTCTAGACATTAGTCTAAAAAGTTTATGATTGAGATCCTACGATAATAAAAGCACACGAGTAGAACGTTTGGCAGGTAGGGAACATCAGGAATCTCTGAAAAGTTAAAAAGAAAGTGGGAAGTTGAAAAATAAAAAAATAAAAAATAAATACAGAAATAAAAACGCAGAATAAAAAAAGGGCCACCTATGATGTTGGGAGTTGGAAGGGCAAACATTTGAGTGAGATCTGGATGGGTTTGCTGGCCTAACTGACAAATCAGAGGCCGTGGAGACAACGCGCGCGAGTTTGATTTATTTGGTTTTTCGGTGGTGAAAGAGCAGCGTACGCGCTAGATCACACGTGTCCAGCTGTTCAGGCCCTCTTTCTTTATGATGTTGATGATGTTATTGCGGCTTAAAACCTAGTAACATTTCCACAGCACATGCACGTGGGACATGAACAGCGTTATATTAAATATATATTAGGTTAATTGTGTTATAAAATATGTAAACCGTGAATGCCTAATGCAGTAGTTAACACTACTGTATAATACTGATGTTATAGTAAACACTCATGGTTTTATAACAATCATTCGTATTTTTACTATTTCATCTATTAAAATAATTTAAAATAACTATTTATTTAAATATTATAATTTATCTATTCATTATTCAGAAATAATATAGAATTATAGTTTGTCTATTCATTAAATAAAATAAAATAATATAACTAAACTTTAATTAATTTCATTGCATTAGATTGCATATAAATCACACTGATCTACTGATTTATTATCTCATTACTAATGATTTTACTTTGATGAACAAAAACTTAAAAATTTTTAGAAATATTCACCAGAAAATTCATGGAAATTTGCCAACTTCTCAAATTTTTTTTACATGTTAATATGTCCACATATCTTTAAAGTATTTAGTTTTAAAAAGAACCCCACTTGGACTGAACGAACTCGCTTTACTCCCACTTTCATCCCTAAACACAAGGAGAAACAAAAATATATAAAATTGAATAAAAATCCATAAAAAAAGGCAGCATTGGAATGAACTTTGGTGGCCTCCAGGAAAACACAGTTTATTTTATAAAATAACAAATTCATTTAACTATCACACGTCCTCAATTAACACAAAAAATTTAAAATTGAAAAATTTTAAACAATTTTAAAAATTAAAAAAAAAGTAACTATTAAAAACTCAAATCCAAGGCCAGACCAGCACACACCTGTCGTTGTTCACGGATCTCGTTCCCTAACCCACCACCACACGTATGCCCCAATTTTTTTTCAATTTTTTTCCCTTCAAAAATTTAAATTAATTAAAAATCTCAAAAAAAAAATAATTAAAAAAAAAATGACAGAAAATCACATCCCACTCCTCTTTATAAACCCGCATCTCCTCCCCCTCCAAACGCAAACAAAACTAAAATCACAGCGAAAACTAGAAACTGCCAGAAATAAAGAAGTAGCTTACCTCGCAAGCATGGTGGCTGGATTCCCTCGCTCTCTGTCCCTCCCCGGAACCCTCGCCGGAAAACCCCGCTCATCCGAGAAATCCCGCCATGTCCGCTCCACCAGCCTACCCTCCCCCTCCAACCCCCTGATCTCCCATCTCGGTGACGAGATCCACGCTCTCCGCGACTCCCTCTCCCACCCCCACTCCACATCCTCGATCTCCTCCACCCTCAGCCTCCTCGAGCACCTCCTCTCCTCCCTCCACGACCTCCTCCTCCTCCCCCAATCCCAAGACTCCATCCGCCGCCCCAGATCCGCATCCTGGACTGATCACCTTCTCGACGACTCCCTCCGCCTCGCCGACGCCTTCGGCTCCTTCCGATCCGAGATCATCACCCTCAGAGATCACCAATCCGCTGCCCAGACCGCGATCCGGAGGCGCGATGAGCCACGCCTTGCGTCCAGCCTCCGATCCGTGAAGAAAACCGAGAAGGATCTAATCCGCATCGCGTCAACCATAAGAGAAACCACCCGATCCGCGTCGGATCTCGCCGACGCGGAGCTCTCCGGGGTCGTTAGGGATGCGATGTTGGTAGTGGCCTCAGCGTCGGAGTCGGTTCTATTGGGGGTATCGTCAGTGTCTTCCGCTTCATCGGCGGTGAGGTCATTGTGGCGGTTGGCGTCTATGCCGGCAGCGCCGGCGGCGAAGAAGAGGGAGATGGATGATGAGGAGTGGAGAAGAAGGGAGCTGGAGAGGCTGGAGAAAATGGAGGAGTGGATGGCGGCGCTGGAGACGAAGAGCGAAGGAGTGTTCAGGAGTTTGGTTAATATTAGAGTTTCACTGCTTAATATGATAACTCCTTCTTTGTAATAATATCAAATATATATAAAGAAAAAAATTAGAAAAAATATTTTAAAAATTATATAAATTAAGGAAAAATATTTATGTGAAAGGGTATATATGGAGGATGAGTTGTATAATATTTTTCCCCCATTTGGGAGGTTTTCATGTTAATTTTGTGTGTATTTTTCATATGATACTGGTTTTGTGGCCATTTTATAATATAATTTCTTTTAATAAATCATAATTTTTTTATTAAAAAAATGAAAAAGAGGTTAAAAGCCATTTTTAATAGTCGATTTTTTTAAAAAAAAATTGTTTGCAATAATATTAAAATTTTGTGTGCATATTTATTTAAATACTTGTTTTAATGAAAACAAAATTAAGGAAAAAAATTCCCCGTTTCGATTTTGTTTATAAAGAAATATGCTGAACATGATTCTACTAAGTTAAAGCTATTTGTTTTATGCTGCTCTAAATCAATATCTATATAAGGAAAATGTTATTATAATTAATTCTTTTCTCGTCAAATTTCTTTTTATTTATAAAAACTTAAATGCTCAGGACTCAATCCCATTATTATGCCTGAATTAATTCATTTTTTTTACTTTATTTTTTATTTATAAATTTTCTTCAAGATCAAAAACTTCAAAATTTTTAATATTTTTAGATCCAATCATGTGAGAAAATATCTTCTCACGCGTTTATGATTTTCTCCTACGAAAAACAAAGTAAGAACTCACAAATTTGTCATATTTAATATGCAACATTTTAGTTCCTAGCTTCATATCCATAATTTTTATTTAATTAATATATATATATATATAAACTTTCTTGTATCCATGTTCTTTAATTTTCTAAAACAAATTACCTTAAAAAGAATTAATAAAAAAAAACTTCAAAAAAAAATATTTAAAAAAAACGCCTGCCATACAAAATTCCAAATTTCTTTAAATGGTCATTAAAGCACAATTTCTCTTCACCATTTATAATGAAATTATTGGTGGGTAAAAGGGCCCAACGAACAATTAATTATAAGGTTGTATTAATAGGATCTAGAGATTAAAAACAGGCCAATTAATTAAATAGTGGCATTAATAGCGGACCAATGTCCTACTAAAAAATAAGGCAAGTGTGCAACTTGGTTGTTAAATTTAAGATCATGACAACTCAGGGTTATGTTATGAACCACCCAAACTCAATTAATCTTAATTAATTAATTAATGATATCATATGTGGGTTTCCAAATCTCTCTTGTATTTTTTGATTAGACTGAATTGGATTGGATTTGATTTTTTTGCAAAACATATTGGATCAAGAGTTTTTGAGAGGAGAGTATTGGTTGGTTATATCAGATCATTTTGATTAATTTAGCCATTTTTTAATAAACATGATTTTATATGATGGTTTTTTTTTTGGGAATTATTTGTTTTATTTCATGAAAGCGGGAGATTAGAGACACTAGAAAATATGTTTTATTTGATAATATATGGGGATTGTCTCTGTGTTGTTCTAAGAAATTATTAGCTATTTTCTATAAAATTAGAGTATTTATTAATCTAGCGATGAATATGAGAAAAGAAAATGATTTTATTGGAATAAAGTTTTATATATATTTTGGTTTATTACCAGATTTTGTGTCACACTCTTTAAATTTTAAGGAGAGGTGTTGCTGGTGATTACCATTTTGTTTTCTAATTTTTTTATTATTATTTGTAATTAAATAAAATACTAGAAAACATCTTTTATAGAAATCAGAAATATGCACATGCGTAGAGTTAATACATCCATATATCTATACTCTTATTTTGCATAAGTTTTAAAGTTTTATTTCATGTCTTTTTTGAAACAAATACATTAAATAAAAGACATAATACCAATAGACTTAAAAAATTAAAAAAAAAATGCTTTTACCATATTTCCAAATGGAGACATAGTTTGGTGGAGGGATTTATTTATTTTAATTCATTTATTTATTTATTTATTTATTTATTGATAAAGAGATCATGAAACTAACAAATAAATAAATAAATAAATAAATAAACAAAAAATAAAACCAAACTCAAACCCTCCTAACAAATTCAAAAACAAAATCTGCCTTGCAACAGCATCATAAAGCCACAATCTCGGTAATTCATGAGCTCTACAAAATGATAATAATTCAAGTTATGACAAGCGTGTCTAACTAGCTTATTAATGACCAAAGAGCTTGTAGCTCAGCGGTATCTCGGGTCCCCTTGTTGGAGGAGACGCGAGTTCAATCCCCATGAATCGTGCTCCCCCGTTCCAAGAGGATAAGGACGTTGTAGGCAATCCCCCGCTATACGTACGCCCCTGAGAGTTGGTGCTTGTCGCCCTATCTCAAAAAAAAAAAAAAAAAAAAAAAAACTAGCTTACTAATGAATTCATTCACCTCAGACTTATACAAACATTTAGTTTTAAATTATACAACATGCTTTTTTTATCGGTTATGATTTAATTGCCAATTGAAAAAATTACCCATAGGTGATTTTTTGATCTATTGTTATTGGCTTCTCTCCATAAAGTGCTCAACTTGCTAAGAAAGTGCAAGGTAGAAGTGCTGCAGAACTCAGTTCATTGCATGTACACCTCCTCAACACGTGTTTTATTTATATTTGTTAAAAAAATTATCTACATATTTTCATGTGGATACCGAATTGTGTATATATTTAGAAAATCAGAGAAGACATGCTTATTTCATTTTCTTATTTTGTACTATTCCAACATTATATCTAAACTTTCATATATATATATACTTAAATATAAAAGGTTTTCTTTTTTTTCTTTTCAACAAGCGGGATATGCATCAAGGGCATATTTATGGGTTGAAAATTGATCGTTTTGTCATAGCATCCTCAGCTGAGGATAAAAGAATTGGGTTACGAGTTCACATCTTATAACTGATAATCTGTTATCATTATTGTTTCCAACTCGTTTGAATTCAAGACTTTTTAAATATTTCACTTTTGTTTTCTAAAAAAGCTCAAGTACCATTGGATTATGACTTATGAGCCCTTGGGTGTGTTCTCTCATTCTCCCATCTATTTTTTCTCCTCTCTCCATTCAAATTAAGGCATTAAAAAAATAAAAAATATATAATTATAAAAAAAAAAAAGGTATTTTGAGACTTCTAATAACTTCCATCAAATTTGTATTCATGTTAACCAAACTTTTAGCACAAAGAACAATGAATTAATTGATTGATAAGTAAATAGTAATTTTTCAAGGTTAAGTAGATAATCACAGCTATATATTTGGAACGAAAATATAGACAATGAACTGAGTGATAATATTAAAGAAATACAATAATAAATAATAAACTTTTAAGATTATACATACATATAAACGAACATACATGTGCATGTTTGAAACATGGATTGAAAGAGGTCAATTAATTTGAGTGTCTTCTCTGTGTCTCTTTTGATCCAAAGTGATCATGTTGTGCACCAACCTACACTCCACCTCAATAACTCAATGGCAATGTGTTTGGTTTGCATCACTTCACCTCACTCCCTGTGTGGCTTCTCAGTGTTTTTCATCTTGACCTACCAGAGTATTCATTAATAACATTAAATGCCAAAAAGTGTATGCATTAACTCCCATTCAAATGCCCAAATCCACTCCATGTTCAAAATTAAACACCTTTTCAACATTGTCCATTTGCATGGGATAAAACATAAAAGTAGTAAATTATTTTTTTATGTTTTGAATAATGATGTTTTTCCTTTGATAAAACCCGGGATCAATTTTTAGGTTGTGTTTGATTGCTCAAATTTTCCATAGAAAAATTTTCTATGGGTCATTTTCCAGTCAAATATGCTGTTTGTTTGTCCAAATTTTCCATGAAAAAGTTTTTCATGGATGTTGTCACGTGATCCTATTTTCCCTCAAAACAAGAAAAAATTTTTCCAGCCTCAACCCTAAGAAAAATTTTTCAGAGGAAATAGAAAGGATTATATGAAAATACAAGCAATCAAACAAAAAATTAGAATCTTTCATAGAAAATTTTTGATTTTCTACCTAGAAAATAATACCAATCAAACGTATGTGTCCCTTAAACAGGAGCTTTTTTTTATATATTTATTAAAAAAAACTATGAGACATCAAATATATTTTTTTCAAATTACTCTTTATTTATAATGTATTTATACTTTCTAACATTTTTTGAAAAAGGAATTTTTAAATAAAAGTAACTTTAGAGAACTGATAAATTTTTTTATAAAGTAAAAACTATCAACTAATTTTAACCAATTTTTTTAATGGGATTGAATCAGCCAGAGTAGATATATATAAATAGGGTCGGATGGATGGAGTAAGTTTAATATGGCGCCTCCTGCCATGCCTATGGATATTGTATTTCCTAAAGGTTTCATATAATATGGTAGTTTTATATTTGAAAATTAAATATATTTTCATTAATATTCTCATGTTTTTATCTTATAAAGGATACCTCTCAGGCGTATCCTTCATGGGGCCCATGTTTATGCATAACAATCTTGTCTCTTTTATTTGATACGAGACTATTTAGTTTATCTTTTTATATAGAATTCTAATTACAAAATAAAAAATTGGGGTATAAAAAACTGGTATAAAATATATAATTATTGTAAAAATTATTAATAATAAAAATATATATGTTTACATAATATAGAATATGGAATAAAAAAAAAAAAAACATATACTAAATACCCTCACTTCTGTTTATACTCATTTTATTTTTTATTCTTCTCTATATCTTCAAATATAAAATTGAGAGGGGCTAAAAATATATATGACTGCTACAGTATCATGTATGGATAGTTTCATAGATAGCTTATTAGTTTTTTTTTTTTTTTTTTTTTTTATAGTTTTTATTTATAGCTTATTTTTTTGTGCAAAGTTATTAAGATATTTTAAATATGTCATATTACACAGTTTACTGTTTAATATGCTAATTGATTTGATTATAATCAAATGTCGATTAATTATATAAATATTATATAAACTATTATATATCTTTTATAGTCTCGAGAAATCTATCACTATTATTTCTATGTTCGTCATTTGTTGTATATCTCTGGTTATTTATTACATCCTCAATGTGCTAGGAATATATATTTTGTGAGCTTGGTTTCACATGCATGTGCATGTGACATGATTCCTCCCAATATAATAATCAAAGAAACTTTTCAAAATGATGGGCTATGCATGCTCATCATTTTATATTTGATTATTTTTTTAACCATGCATGTTTCTAATGGCCATTTTGATTGGAATCACTAAAAAAATAACCCATATTATTTGAAATTATTCCCCCAAAATATCTTTTTGAAAAGCTATGTAAAAAAAATAGGTAATTACTAATACTCCATTATAAAAAAAAATCACATTTATATTATCTAGCTGAAAAATCAGATTAAAAATGTTTAAAAAACTACATTTATTAACTACTGTTATTTACTTTATATTTAAGTGAACATGGTTTTACTAAAATGAAAAACAAAGTACCTGATATAATAAAATCATTTCTACTTCTTAAATATCAAAATGCCAAACTACTTGGACAATAAAAATAAAATAAAATAACATAAGAGAAGAGAAGAGGGTAGTGGAAAAATTATTTTAAATGTATTTGATACAAACAAGTAGCATTAATCCTCTAGATTTTATATGTGGTACAATTTTGCTAAACATGGAATAAGTTACAAAGGTCCCACAAGAAATAAAAGAGGTGAAAAAAAATTTAATGATGGTATAGAATGGCAGATAAATAATAATGAATATGAATGACTTTCAGTACTAATGGCAGAAGAGTCATTTCAGATTCTACATTTAGTGAGGAAGACTGAACGGTCTCAAGTGCTCAGTTTATAAATATATATAATTATTTTGTTTCTTCTCCAATTACTTGCAAATTTTCTGGAACATTATTGGGATTAAATTTTTGGTAGGTTACTGAAGTTTTGACTTATTCATTAAGGTTACCAAGTTTCAATTTGTATCAAAACGGTTACTACAATTTGATTTTGTTTCTCCGGTAGGTGACCCGCGAGTAACCACATCTATCCTGCTGACGTGTCGACCGAAAAAAACACAGTCAACCTGATGAGACCACATCACCAAGATGCCACATTAGCATTTCTCCACGTAATCAAATTTTTTACCACATGGTGACGTAAACAAATGCTGATGTGGCATCCTGGTTATGTGGAATCATCAGGCTGACTGTGTTTTTTTCGGTGAACACATCAGCATGATGGATGTGGTTACTCGCGGATCACCTGCCGAAAAAACAAAATCAAATTATAGTAACCGTTTTGATACAAATTGAAACTTGGTAACTTTAATGAAACAAGTCCAAACTTTAGTATCCTATCAAAAATTTAATCCAACATTCTTAATTGCATGTGCATCATCAAATTTACCGTTTCTTTTTATTTTTGATTTTTATTTATGCATTTATTTTGTCATTATTTTTGCTGCATCTTTGTTTAAATGAGATATAATTAGGAGCAGCTATGGTGCCGATGGGGTTGGTGGTGTGTGTTTATCTCTTTGGTAATATTTGTGCTTAATTATTTTTCCTGCTTTTATGTATTTATTTTTTTGTACATAAAATAAATACCCTACCATTTCAATAAAAATAAAAAAAATTACAATTTATAAACAATAATAAAGAAAACAAAAGAGAAAATAACAATAACGCAATCTCTATTACGCATCAAATCAAAATAATTTAAAAATAGTGAAAAAAAAAATTAAAGATAATATCAGCTCAGAGCAAATAATGCCTTCAAAAGAAGTGATAAATCATCATTTGTTCGGAAAATATTATTCAAAAGAGTTATATAAAAATTTATTTGGAGTATGTATTGATATTTATTCATCAAAATCACTTACATGAGACTCAAAAACATAATTTTTTTTTAACATGAAAATTGAATACCGAGGTTAAGCTCTCTAATAGACCTCCTCTCTAATAGACCTCCTATATATATATATATATATATATGACTTTATATAATAGCACAGCAAAATAATCTAATACTCTAATAAAACAAATACAAGGAGTCAAACGCAAATCACCCCTTCCAAAAAGAAACACCACCCACTGTATTGTAGAACTATTATATCATATGTATATACATATCAACTTGTATAATAGCAAGATAAAATAATATAACAATTTAAAAAATAATTAAATATGAATCCAGAGACTCAAATGCAATTATGCAAATCACCTTTTTCTCAAACAAATCAAGAAGGGAGTGGATATTTGTAAAAAAATACTTATAATAGATAGGATAAATACCTGCAAAATTATATTAGCATAGATTTATATAAGAGTATTGTACTACCAATATTCATATATTATATATTTATATATTTAATTAAAGTTTTGAATGTTCTGTATGAATGAGTTATTTAATTATAATAACATATTAGATTATGAGTTAAAATATATGTTTTGGAATTATGATGAAAAAAATTAGGCTATGTTTAGGTATCACTTAATATTATGTAGAAAGTTATATCAAAGGTTGTTTGGATATTTTTTTTATATGATTCTATAATAATTTTATAAAGAGATGGAAATCAAAATGTTTTTGAAATCTAACGGCTAATTTTATTTTTAAAATTAAATTCTTATAAAAATATTTTTTTGTATATATTTAAAACATCATTTCAGAGAAAGTTTTTTAATAAATTTAAAAAAAAAAATCCTCGAATCATATATAATAAATTGTATATAAAAAAATTTATCATGCATGATATTCGTGGTGTTAAATTTTTTTCAGTGTTTTTACTGTTAATAAATAGTTTTTATTTTACAATAATATTTACATTACGGGTATATAATTGAATACTATAATACCCTGCTCAAAGTCTGCCGTTGCCGAGCCTACCCCTACATACACCTCCACGTCTCTCTCTCTCTCTCTCTCTCTTCCTCCCGCGCGCGCCACCGCGCCCGCACGCACTCCGTGGCGAATTAATTTTCTATTTACTCGTTGACGTACTTCTCCTCCACCCACCACCACCACCACCACCACCACCTCCACGCCATGCTCTCCCTCCCCCATCCATCTCTCCCTCTCCCTCTCCCTCTCCCTCTCCCTCTCCTTATTCATGGGTTGCAACTCCTCCAAGCTCGACGCCCTCCCCGCCGTCGCCCTCTGCCGCCACCGCCTCCGCCTCCTCTCTGACGCCCTCCGCCACCGCCAGTCCCTCGCCCGCGCCCACTCCGCCTACTCCCTCTCCCTCCACTCCGTCTCCTCCGCTCTCCATCGCTTCCTCCACTCCCATCTCCCCGTTCTCGAGTCCCATTCCCAATCGCAATCCCAATCCGAATGCATCTCTCCTTTCCACTCCTCCAGCGCTTCCCCTACCGTCACTGTGCACCATGCTCGCCACCAACCCCCGCCGGCCGATTCCTTCTACTTCCAACCGTCCGAACCCGTTTATTCTTACCCGCCTGCTCCAGCGCTGGTGCCGCAGATGCATCCACCGAGTCCGCCGACAACACCCCCGCCGCCTCCGGTGGCGGCATATGGATGGGATTTTCTTGATCCTTTTCGAACGTATGATGGTTTCTATGCTGTTTATCAGCCGGTGTACACCCCGAGCAGGAGCTCGAGGGAGGTGAGGGAGGAGGAAGGGATCCCTGATCTCGAGGAGGATGATGACGATCTGGAAGAACGTTGCTGTGAGCCTCCGTCGGATCATCATCATCATCATCGAGGGTTTTATAAGGAGCCGGAGATTGAGGCTGATGAGGTTGGGGAGGATGAGGGGAGTTCCGTGGAGGATAATGCTGGTGAGCATACCCTCGATTTGAAGTTTGATCGAGGTGTTTCTGAGGCGGTGGAGGAGATAATGGTGCAGTTTGATCGAGCTTCCAAGTCTGTTGATGAGGTTTCTTCAATTCTTCAACTGGGGGAGATTCCTCATCAGCAGAAGAATGGTGTGTTTTTATTTTTTATTTTTAGGATTTTTTTTTAAATTACTTTTGTTTCTTCATTTTGATTTATGTTCGTTTGGTGTTTTACCTTTGGAATTTGCAGTGGGTTTTGCTGGGGATTTCTTTCAGGTGAGAGAGATGGAGACTGGGAGTCTTACTTCCACTTTGCAGAAGCTTTACATTTGGGAGAAGAAGCTCTATGAAGAAGTTAGGGTATGAATTTCTTTTTATTCAATTGGTGAAATTAGGATTTCTTATTTTTTCTCTGAGTTGCAATGTCGAGAAGTTGCTAGAAAAAAAATTTCTTTGCTCACAATTGCATGTGGATTAGTGGGATGGTTGTGGTCTTCTGTTGTTTTTTTCCTTTTTGCTCTCAAATGCTCTCTTGTTGACCTTAATGTCTGATTAGATGATGATAAGCCATGTGATGCTTGTTTTTTATTGTTTTGTTTATGTTTGGTGTTCAATGTTTTGTCTGTGATTTGATTAACATATCCACTCAAGTTCTTGTTGGCACCCTCTGGATTGATGCGTTCCATTTATTGGATGTTTAATTGGAGTTTTTCAAATGATATTGGGTAACCAATCTGATTGCTTGGTAAGTTGAAACATGAAACTGGTATGCTTTTATGGTAGCTGTTTTATGGTAGATGTTTTATGGATACAAGATTGATTAAAGAAAAGGGTTTAGGGGCTGGTCTAATTGAGAGAATGCAGAATAATATTTTTCCATTGTGGAACTTTTAATAATTTCCCCACTACCACCATATCCCACATGCCCATAAAACAATAAAATATAAGAGAAGACAGAGAGCCTGCAAGATGCTTTTTGTTTTCTTCTTTTTTAAGAACGATTGGTTGTGTCTATTATTCTTTCTTCTGAATCTTAATATTTGGCATTGTGTAGGCTGAAGAGAAAATGCGAGTACTTCTTGATAGGTACTGCAAGCGGCTGAAACGTCTTGACAAAACAGGAGCTGAAGCTCAGAAGGTTGATTCTACTCAAAAAACGATCAGAAAGTTATCAGCCAGGATAAGAGTAGCAATCCAGGTTGTACAGTCCATATCAAATAAGATAAATAAGGTGAGGAATGAAGAGCTATGGCCGCAGATCTGTGAAGTGATTCAAGGGTATGAGTTCTTTCTGGCCACTATATATTTATTTATTTCTAACAGGTGTTATGCATGTGCATCTAATAGTTTGCAAAGATGAGTTTTTAGTTTTAAATTGTATTTTTTCCCATCAATCCTAGCTTTTAGGGAATTGGTTTATTCATTTTTTGATGCTGGAATCTAAAAGGCCATGCCTGACAATTCATTCTTGTTAAAAAATCTCAGATTATTTCAATGTGATATGGCGCCAAAGAACATTTGATCAATTACCAAACAACTTTAGCTTCTTCATCATTTAATATGTTTTGGTTTAGTTGAAAGCTATCTAGTATGAAACATCATTACTGGTCTTATTACTTCGGATTAGAGTTCTTTCTGGCGCTTAGTTCCAAGCCTATTTTATACTTGATTCTCTAAAGTCAGCAAACTATTAATTTCTTTTTTATGTGCTGCAAAACCTGCAGGGTAATGAGAATGTGGGCAGTTATGTTGGAGTGCCATCAGACTCAGAGTCAAGCTGTATTGGCTGCAAAAAATCTATATTCGATATCATTTGAATGTGGTATCCAACAGAACTATGCTCATATTGAGGCAACAAAGGAACTGGAACTGGAGATGCTGAAGTGGGTCAGCTCTTTTTCTACCTGGATTAATGCCCAGAAGAACTATGTCAAAGCCTTGAATGGATGGCTTTTGAAATGCATTCAAAATGAGCCCCGAATAACATCTGATGGAATTGCACCCTTTTCTCCTGGAAGATTAGGTGCGCCTCCTGTGTTTATAATCTGTAATAATTGGTCACAAGCTATGGATAGGATATCTGAGAAAGAAGTGATTGATGCCATAAAGGTTTTTACTGCAAATGTTCAACACCTCAGAGAACAACATACGTTTGAACAGCACAATACGATGATGGTCACCAAAGAGATGAATGGGGAACCTAAAATCTTGGAAAGGGACTTACCTGAATTTCACAAAGCACTACAAATGGGAGGTAAAAAATTGTCCAGTCACCCTAGACATATTGGACATCATAAGAACACTGTTCAAGAAAGCAACCTGCAGTTAAGTTTGAGAAATATTTTCGAAGCCATGGAGAACTTTGCAGCTACTTCAATGAAAGCTTATGAGCAGCTTTATGTCCGTTCAGAGGAATTAAGGTTGGCAAGGGGGAATGCAAAGGTTCCTTAAATTTTAGCAACTCTTGGTCAGCTTCCTGTATAATCTTAATCCCCGACTCACCTGCATGTCAAGCTGGTTCTTTTTCACATAGATATCACTTTGAGTTATTAGTAATTGATGTTTACTTCGGCAGTGATCATTTTGGTTCAGATTTGTTTGACTGGCATGAAGGAATAATGATTTGAGGATTGTTGTATCTTTATCATATGGTTCAATCATGCCCTGACTCCAAGCAGTCTTGAACTGCAGTAAACAACCACATTGTTTTTGTATTCCAATACTGATCACAAATTTACATTTTGGAATGTAGCCAAGTTGAACTTTCAAAGACCTGACCTACCAGAAAGGAAAAACTTGAAGTCAAGGTACCATTCATTAAACTGCTTGCCGGTTTTGTGATGAAACTGACTGGTTAACAACTACATAGATGCTTCCAATTGGTATCATTGCAGAACTGGAAGAGAACTCTTTAGAATGACCCCATCATTTTGTCGTAATCTCAACAGTTTGTATTATCTGTAATGCTTTTCTGGTTCATGTAGTGCTACTGTGATGTTATGAGTTGCATTAACAGTAGTTCTTTGCTCTAACTGAACACTGAATGTAATTCTGACCTGCTTTGCAAATATACAGGTTTCACTTTAATTCAGTTGTGTGAGAATTTGGGATTTAATCAGAATATTTGGACAAGTGTTGTTCCTTGGGCATTTTGTGATTCTTTTCATCTTAACTATTTTTAGTGCATTGCATTGAAATTTCCAGCTTGCAAGATCTGATGAGTACTGCAGTGTCTATTGTCAAATGTCCTGGAAAAGATTTATAAATATTCAGTTAACAATATGAATTAACATCGTACATTCAAATAAATGCCTAAATATTTGGCTACTTGCTTTGTTTTATTTTTGATAAAAATGACAAGCGTCGTTAGCACCAGACAAAAAAGAGGAGAAGTTTTTTTGTCACACCATCTTTACTGGGGAGGTGGATATTTTATGTACAACGCCATCTCTACTGAGGAGTATTTTTTATGTACAATTGTATTTTTTTTATAAGGAAAGCGATCAACCAATCAATGTTAAAAAATTAAATATATGTATGATTGACCATAAGATTAGCCTGCAAAATATGAAGAGATTAAGGTTCAATTGAAGAAGATAATTGCTGTAGATGATTTGATCTGCAACCCGTTGTGGATCTTGAGATGGAGCAGACATGAGTTGTGCATGATTAGCGCCTAAAGTCTTGACAGCACTATAAGAGGATCATATAACTTTGTGCTTTTTGAGGAATTTAAATTCAAGATTTTTTCATTTTTTTAGTTTTTAAAGGTTGTATGTCCGTGGCATCTTGTCTTTTTTCGTTTTTTTGTTTTGTTTCACTCCATTGCTGGTGGATGTTTCGTCTTTTTTTAATTTTTTTTTTGTTAGTTGTATTTTTTTTATTGATTCTTGTTCATACTCTTTTTTTTTTTAATCTACTGATGTGGTTTATCCATTTTATCAAAAAAAAAAATCGAGATTTTTCAAATACAAGACTTCGTGGTTATAGTTGGGCCCACACCCTAGTTCCATTTACATGCCTCTTTTTCATCTCTATTTTGCTAATCATACACAAGATATAACCTTGTGGTAAAATAAAAATACCACTATATATTATTCTAAAAGGTTTGTATATCTTGAAAACTAAAAAAAAGTCCCCATTCGCTGTGGTTTTACAAGATAGTTTAGGAATCCAAAATAAAAGATATTTTTTAAATATATTTTTAGTAAAAAAAATCATAATATATTTTTATCAAATTAACCCCTTGAGATCCGGAGGCAAACCTCACAAGACCCCACTTCCAAGCTCTGATTGAGCCACCGGAATCTCCACCGACGAGCTTCGTTGGCACCGCCGGAAGCTCACCGATGAGCTTCACTCATAATATTTTTAGAAAAATTCCAAAGGGATATACCTATTCAAATTTATAATTTTCAAAAATACACAAACAATTTCAATCTTTCCAAGATTAAATAGATAATTAAAGATACTTTCATAGATATACAGATACTAACATTAATAAATATAAAAACTATTTTACCAAATGGCTGGTTCTTAGATAGCTTGAGCAAATAATAATCTATCCATTATTAAAAATCAATGGATTAAAAAAAAAAAAAGGATTATTTCAACTAACAATAGCATTAAATATAAACCTTTTTGAAACACAAAATTAGAATACATAATCTTAGCAATAAATAAGAAGATTAATTGCAAGTTCAATCAACACAATGAGGTTGTTGAGCTTGTTAATTGTTTTGCATTAATAAAGGGTCCTGTTAGCACTTACTACAAGTACTGTAACTCTACATCCACTCTTGGACTTGTAACTCTCTTCTTCCATTCTTGAAATGTCACTTCCAATTTTAAGTGTCAAACTTTAGGGAAAAAACAAAGAAATCATAGAACTGGATTTATTATTATTATTTAATAAGTATTTAATAAAGGATTTTATTCTTGAAATGTCACTTCCAATTTTTAGTGTGACTTTTAAGATAGATTTCAGAAATATCACCAAATTAATATTTCTGAAGTTTGAATTTAAATGAATAATAATTTAATTTAGAGAATATTAATATTTTTTTTTTGTATTTTATTTTGAGACTAGTATGAGAATCATGAGATCATTGATAGAGCAACAGTCAAATATATCAGCCTATCAATTCATTCTAAACATCATAAACATTTTTTCAACTCTTTTTAAGTTTTAGCTTAATTTGAAAGTCCATTAATCTAACTATATATATATATAAAATAAAAATTAGTTGGTTTATTGGCCCTTTTATGCATGTTCGCGTTTTTATAAAAAAAAAAATGTTTGAATCTTAATTTATGTAAAATAAAAATATAAATGAATTGAGTTATTATTTCATCCCCTATCATATTTGTAATTTATCCATATTTATAATAATAATAATAATAATAATAATAGAATGGATAGAAATCAATACATTATATTTGGGTAGCTTGAATTTTTTTTTTTTTGAAACCACAGTCGTACATTTTGTTTGGTTTAAGAAATACTATTAAATATCAAGCATTACAAGAATATAAAAAAATATATTTTTTATTATTATATAAATAACAATTGACTGCCCTTTCCAAAGTCTGCCCCACGTTCAAGCATGACTCTATGTTCTTATATTGAAAATTTTTAAAAGATAAATAAATTATTAATCCATGTTGGTTTGAATCTTATTAGGTAACGTTTACCATGATATTAATATGGATTTGGATTTGGATTCAAATTAAATCTCTTTATTTATAACTTTATCATTAGAAAGGTTAATATTATCAATATTAAGATTTTCAATAATTTCATTTGATAAATAATTTAGCCACACTACTTAAACAGCTTTAAACAGGGCTTAAACCCGGACCTTGAAGCCCGAGACCAAACCAGACTTTTTCGGGTCAGCTCGAAGCCCGAAGACCGAAGCCCGAACTCGAAGCCCTTAAGTATAGAATCTTCTTTCTTTTCTTAAAAAATAAATACAAAATATAAAATAAAAGCACAGCACGAACTCAACTCTAGTCTTCCCTCTTTCACATTGCACATGAAGAACAAGTCCAAAACCCTAAATATTTACATTTTTCTTAAAAAAAAATGAAAATAAATATGAAAAAAAAATTCAAAGAAACAGAGTTCCAAGTTCCGTTCCAGCTTTCTTTTTAAGCATTTCCTCTTATTAAAACATTACTTAATAAAAAGAAGAAAAAAAAAAATTAGAAGAAGTGCAAAGAGAGAAGACGATGGGGTGCTGCGCGTCAGCTCACCGGGCGGAGCACCAGAAGCACGAGCTTCACGACGAGAACCACCGCCCCTCTCTGTCTCTCCACCAGGGCCGGCTCGCCGGCGGCGAGACTCCTCCCTTCTCCGAGTACTCTCTCGCCGAACTGAGGTCCGCCACCGGCGGCTTCTCTTCTGAGAACGTCGTCTCTGAAGGCGGCGGCAAAGCCCCCAATCTCGTCTACAAAGGCCGTCTCCAAGGGCGCGGGTGGATCGCCGTCAAGAAGTTCTCGAAGCTCGCTTGGCCTGATGTCAAGCAATTCGCTGTAAGCCCTACTGCGCGAGAGATTAGCTTTTTTGGCTCGAATTTAGTTGGTTTTGTTGAGAAATAGAAAGAGGGATTGATTGAGGGGTTTGTTTGCAGGACGAGGCGAGAGGTGTTGGGAGGTTGAGGCATTCAAGGCTTGCTAATTTGATTGGGTATTGTTGTGATGGTGATGAGAGGTTGCTTGTCGCGGAGTATATGCCCAATGATACGCTTGCCAAGCATCTCTTCCATTGTATGAGAAATTTCTTTCCTTTTTTATTGTTTTTTTGGTTTTTTGCTATTGATTTGGTTTTGTTTCGATGCTTTCACTGCATTGCTTTTAGGTTATAAAATGAGAGTTTTTTTTTGGTTAGCGTTGTCTCGGTTCTTTTTGAGTTTGAATTTGGGTTTGGGAACTTAATCTGTTTGATTGAATAATATGGAGATTTCTGTCTTCAGTTTATGTGATTGTTTTGGGGGTTTTTAATTAGCATGCTAGCAATATGCATTTGATTGGAATGTGTGTTATTTGTCCGAAGAAACTTGTAATGAATTGAACAACTTTGTGAATTTGGGATTTCGATAATGCACTGTGTTGTGTTGTCAAATGCTCTTGCTGATTCAAGCTCATATTATATTGTCGAGGACTTGAATGGTATGTCTGGTAGTGTTTTGGAGCTGGAGGATATGAGCCTGGATGCTTGAATGAAGTGGAGATTTCTTCTTCAGTCTATATGAGTTGTTATTTGATTAGCATGCTAGTGATGTGCATTGGAGTGAAATGACTGAAAACTTAGTGCATTTGGGATTTGTTAGTGCACCATGTGATGTGCTTCGAAATGCTCTTGATGATTCAAGCTTATATTGGTACTTGATATCAAGGATTTGAATGGTATGTTTGGTGGTGTTTTGGAGCCAGAGCAACACATTTGACTGATATGAGAAAAACTCGTTCTTGAATAGTTTGCCTGAAAAGGAGAAAATGTATGCCATGCCATTGGCTTAGTTGTACTCTGTTATTTCTAAAGCATTTCTGGATCCTTTCATTAAGAGTGATCAATGCTGGTTCAATGTTTGCAATATGTATGTGAAACTTTGTGTGTTATCATTTCATTACTTGATATATTCCTTAAATATTTTGAACAGGGGAAAACCAAAGCATCGAATGGGCTATGCGCTTGCGTGTTGCTCTCTATATAGCTGAAGCCTTGGAATATTGCAGCAATGAAGGACGGGCTTTGTATCATGACCTGAATGCATATCGAGTTCTCTTTGATGAGGTAAGGTGGTCATTCCTTTTTGTTATTTAATGAAAAATGGAACTGTTAGGATAGCTAAGACCAAAATAAGAAAGCAAATGATTGTTCTGAAGATTTTATCTTTTTCTCTGCGATATAACTCATTGCATATCATCAATTGCGAAATATTTACTTCTAATCAATCATTATATTCTGTTGCATTTTATATATTTGTAGAAACAAATTTTTATTTAGTCTTATATAATTAACTTCTCATTACAACTTTTGATTGGTTCCAATAACAAATATAAGCACGTAGAGTTTTGAACCTGCATTTTTGAGCCATCTTCCGACTAAAATACTATAAGATGGCTTTTGATAATTTACACAGTTTGGGCGAGCCTCCAGTTATGCTGAGCCAATCAAATATTTTCTATTTTCCTACTAAAAAGGTTGTATAAATTCCATAAATTGTTGTTGAGGAAATCTTGTGACAAATGCACAATCTCAAGTTCTTGCCTTGGGTCTCAGAGAGGGTAGCTGTTGATGTTCTGTCATTTTGCAGGATGGTAATCCACGGCTTTCATGCTTTGGTCTGATAAAAAATAGCCGGGATGGCAAAAGTTATAGCACCAACCTAGCTTACACACCTCCAGAGTATTTACGAAACGGTATGGGTATTCAGCTTTATTTATGTTAGTCATAACTGCTGCACAATTGCTTGTGGAACAGCCTCCAATTTGTCTTTTATCCATGAAGTCACCTTGTTTGACTAAAACGTATTAGACACAACTGCCTTGTCATGTTGTTTTGATTCATGCTCCAACTTGAAAATGTGACTAAATAAATATCTGACTGGGATTTAGTTTTTCATGCAATTCTTCTTTCGATTATCTGATTTATTGTGTATTGTATAATGTGTCCACCTATTCATTTTTAAGTCCTATGTTTGGCGTGCAAAATAAATTTGTGTAATAACCATAACTTTCTTTCTAGGAAGGGTTACTCCTGAAAGTGTGATATTCAGCTTTGGTACCATTTTATTGGATCTCCTAAGCGGAAAGCACATTCCACCTGGTCATGTAAGTTATTCCGTTGCTTGATTACACATGGTTCCATTTCTTTAGTATCATTAAGGTCTTTCAAGATGGCCATGTTGGACAGAATTATTAGAGCATTTGTTATATACCATCATTTGATTTTTTTTTTCTATAGGCTCTTGATATGATAAGAGGTAACAATATCGTCCTCCTAATGGATTCACATCTGGAAGGCAAATATTCAACCGAAGATGCGACTGCATTAGTGGATCTAGCTTCTCAATGTCTGCAATATGAACCGAGGGACCGGCCCAATATAAAAGATGTTGTTGCTACTCTTAAGCTTTTGCAAGACAAACCAGAGGTAAATTCTTAGTCTGGCTTTAATTGGCAGAAACCGTATTCATGTTGAGATTGGAGTTTTACAGTTATTTAAATTACTTGCTTTAACAAAAAAAATCATTGAGTGATTCATGTTGGCATTAGTTAGCTTTCAATTTTAATCACAATCTTGTTCTGTGATTCATATAAATCCCTCTGAAAAGCAAATCCTTGGTTTACCATGTGCAGATTTCATCCAATGTGTTGCTAGGAATTCAGAAACAAGAGGCGGCCCCGCCAGTTCCGCAACGCACTCTCTCACGCATGGGTGAAGCATGTACTCGAATGGACCTCACCGCCATCCATGAGATCCTAGTTATGACACACTACAAAGACGATGAAGGAACTAATGAGGTACACGAGGAACTCATCAAGTGTTTCAAGCCATTCATCAGTTTAGTGATTTTTATGGATGACTGCATGTGCCAAGAACACTCACCAGGTTTAGTTTCTTTTCTCAACAGCTATCATTCCAGGAATGGACACAACAGATGAGGGATTTGCTTGATGCTAGGAAGAGAGGTGACTTTGCGTTTCGCGATAAAGATTTTAAGACAGCAATAGACTGCTATTCCCAGGTACATTTGCAACTCCGTGCCCAAATATAATGATTGAAACTTAGTGTTGTTTCTCTGCCAATGTAGTTTGTAGATGTGGGGACAATGGTTTCACCGACGGTGTATGCGAGAAGAAGCTTATGTTACCTCATGTGTGATCAACCAGATGCTGCCCTTCGGGATGCAATGCAAGCTCAGTGCGTTCACCCAGATTGGCCGACTGCCTTCTACATGCAAGCAGTGGCCCTTGCAAAGCTTAACATGGAAAGTGATGCGACGGACATGTTGAATGAAGCCGCAGCACTAGAAGAGAAGAGGCAAAAGGGTAGTGGAAGAAGTTCCTGAATGGGTTCAGTAAAACACAAAAATGATGCATTCCTTTGTAAATTTCAAAGGCTAGTAACAGAGAGATGTACTATAACCAACAATGCATGATTGAATTTATATTAATGTAATTATATGAACAGATTTCTTACAGGTACAAATTTATGCCTCAAGCTATGAAAAGTTAGGCTTTGCCATCAATGAACAGGCTCATGAATTCCTCTCCATCAACAGTTTCTTTTTCAATAAGAAGCTAGGCAAGTTTATGAATAATGTCGATGTGAGTGGTAATGATCTGCATGGCTCTTGAATAAACCTTCTCCACAAGTTCTCTAACCTCAGCATCAACAACATCCGTAGTTTCCATGGAGTAGTCTTTTTGTGATGACATCTGAGTATTTCTTTGAACATTGGGAGATTGTCTCATGAATGAAAACAGATTTATAAGAAGAATTTAGGGTTACCTGCTGGCCTAGAAATGGGTTTCCACCGGTGCCTCCAATGGCAACCTGGCCAATCTTCTTGCTGAAACCGAATCTCTCGACCATTTGCCTTGCAACACGAGAGACTTGCATAAAATCGTTTGAAGCTCCGGTTGTAACATTCTCTTCACCGAATATTATCTCTTCAGCGACCCTATTAAAAGGTTCACTGTTATAGAGGCATCTAGGATGATAGAATAATATTTATGCGGCAGAGACTTACCTTCCACCAAGGGCGACAGCCATCTGGTTTTCAAGGTAGCTCTTGCTGTATAGTCCAGACTCGCGCCTCTCTTCACTTGGAGCGAAGAAAGTCAGTCCATCTGCTTGACCTCGTGGAATAATGGAGATCTTGGCAACACGATCATATTCGGGCATGAGTGCACCCACAAGAGCATGACCAGCCTCTGGATACCCAAGAAAAATATAGATCATTGGTTACTTGGGAATTTGAGAGAGGATCAGTAGGGTTTAGATTATGTTGATTCTGCACCTTACCATGATATGCGACTAGTTTTTTCTTCTCATCAGATACAACAGCGTTTTCTTTTCAGGTCCAGCAATTATCCTCTCCAAAGCATCAAAGATCTCATCTTTGCTTATCTCCTTAAGGTCACGTCTAGCTGCAAGAATAGCAGCTTCATTCATTAAATTTTGTAGATCGGCTCCAGTGAAACCTGGTGTTCTTCTGGCAAGTTTCTCAAAGTCTACATCCTTAGCAAGTGCCTTTCCTCTGGAGTGCACCTATCCAGTGAGGGGCAGATTAAATTAGCAAGCCTGAAGATGGAAATTACACATATATACAGGGATAAATGTTGCTATCTTCTCAAGAATTATTAGAGCAATTCCAGCATAAAAACAGAGTTCCAAGTTCCGTTCCAACTTCTGTGCCTTAAAACATTATTTGGAAACCATGATGAAATGTATAATCTTGGTCCTAGTATCAAGTTCAGCAAACAGAATAGCAGTTTTCTCTTTTCTACACTATGATTAAACCCCACGCTTCAAAACTAATAATTTCCATATCTCAAACGATAAGCTTTATAATCATAATTTTCATTGTCATACCACAACCCCTTCACCCCTTCACCCCTTCACTGTTGCATAAATCAGCCAGGTTAGACATAACTACCAAATATAACACAAGATTCTGCTTGACTATATTATATATTTATTATCACTAAATTTTGGACTAGATAGAGACATTTCGTTCAGTGCATTAACAATTAACTATACCTTCAAATTGCTCCATTTTTCAATATATTACACTTTCACATAACAAAGGAATCAAAATTTCAGTCACTAAAATCTAACCAATCTCCTACTGTTCTCCTAATTAATCCACTGCCACAAACATGGAAACCCCCCTGAATTTTGTATCACATAATAAAACACACTATCAACCAAATTACAGTCAATTGAAGCCAATTCATTGAAGCAGAAAGGCAAACATCAATGCAATATAAGAACACAAACACATAGAAGCATAACAGAATAATGAAGCAAAGAGACAACCATCAATGCAATATAAGAACACAAACACATAGAATCATAACAGAATAATGAAGCAAAGAGGCAAAGCATTCAACCAGTTATACTTGTAAAGCAGCAAACCTGCAAGATCTTCACTCTGCCGGCAACATCGGGCCGATCCACTGTAACCTGTCTATCAAACCTTCCTGGCCGCAACAATGCAGCATCGAGCACATCCGGCCTATTCGTCGCCCCAAGAACAATCACCCCACTGTTTCCTGAAAACCCATCCATCTCCGTCAACAACTGGTTAATAGTCTGTTCCCTTTCATCATTCCCTCCACCAAGTCCGGCCCCTCTCTGCCTCCCCACTGCATCAATCTCATCAATGAACACAATGCAGGGTGCCTTAGCCTTTGCCTTCTCAAACAAATCCCTCACTCTTGAAGCTCCAACACCTACAAACAACTCCACAAACTCCGATGCACGCCAGCCTCCCCGGCCACTGCGCGAGCTAGCAATGTCTTGCCGGTGGCCGGCGGGCCGACCAGGAGGCAACCTTTGGGAATTTTGGCACCCAAAGCAGTGTACTTGTCCGGGTTCTTCAAGAAATCAACGACCTCCTGAAGCTCAAGCTTGGCCTGATCGGCGCCGGTGACGTCCGCAAAGGAGACCCCGGTCTCCGGCACCTCCTGGAATTTGGATTTTGACCGGCCGAAATCCATCGGGCCGCCAAGCCCGCCGGGACCACCTCCCGGCCCGCACTGGGCGCGGCGAAAGAGGAGAAAGAGCCCGGCGAAGGCAAGGAAGGGGAAGAGGAGGTTACCGATGAATCCGAGCAGACCATTGCCGCCCTCACCCTCGGCGACGGAGATGTCGACGCCGCTCATGGCGAGGATGTCGATCAGATCCGGATCATTAGGAACGACGACGTTGGCACGGTGGCCATCGACGGCGGTGAGCTGGAGCATGCCACCGTCCTTGCTGAATCGGACCCGCTCGACCTTGCCCTTCTTGACGGCATTAAGGAACTCGCTGTAGCGCCATTGGGAGCCTTCATGGAGGTCGGAGGAGGCCTGGGGTTTGGGAGCGGTGATGAGGGATTGGGCGAAGGGATTAGCCTGGTAACAGTCTCATCCAATTGGGCAGCAGCGGGGGCGGGAGGAGGAGGTGGCGGAACGATGTCGTCGGCGGCGAGGGCGATGGGAGAGAGGGAGGACAGCAGAAGGGTGGTGGTGCCTAGGGTTTTGGAGAGCGGAATGGGTTCGGGAGAACGGGAAGGGAGGAGAGGGCTTTGCATTCTGGGGAAGGAGGGCGTTGAACGGAGATGGGTGGTGTGTAGGGAGGAGGAGAGGAGCCTTAAAGGCCGCCATTGATGAAGCTCTGGAGCTTCTTCGAGGGAGGGCTGGAGCTCCGACAAGAAGGAGGCGGGGGCTCTGAGGACTGAGCTGCGACGTGGACAGGTTTATCTTCACGGCGTTTGATATTTTATCGAAGTTCACAATTGGTCCCTCATTTATATTAGTGTTGATTTTGATCCCTATGATCTCAAAATATCATTTTGGTCCTCCATTATATGAAACAACTCATTTTGCTCCCAAATAATTTTGAAAGCAGATTTTTTTGTATTTTTTATTTTTTTGAAAGTTGATATTTTTAAGATTTTATAGAATTCGAAGTGTATCATAGGAAAGAATTTATATTCTTCCCATAATGTGAGAATGCCACTTATTGAGTTGGTAATCAAAATCTTGATAATATTAGCCAAGTTATCATATTTTGGGAATATAATATTTTCATTCCAAATAACTAAACAAGCTAATGTAAGGTTACTTGGTCCATGTTTTAATAAAATTTGATATTACCTCTAACCAAATAGCCCCTAGAGAAAAGTTATTTTAATGACCAAAATATACATACTTGTGTTGCCGGTATACTAAAAATGTGTTTACACTATAAAAACAAGAATAATGATGCATTAGGTTAAAGAAGTTAAAAAAACACAAAAGTGATTTTTAAATGTGTTATGTTTATTAATATCTTTATTACACGTGAGTTAATACCTCGAATGCACATACAAATACACCCTTACATTGCTAGTCCATGTGAGTGAGGGTGTTGTGAGAATTTTGGCTTGTTTACGTGTGTGAACATAAGTGAGAAAAAGTTAATAATGACGGTATAAGGGAAAAGAGTAATGATATTTAGGCCAAATTAATAGTCGAATGATATGGATGTCAAGTTGGCATCCATGTCAACATCCACATCTTTTTTCTCTAATTTGTTTCTATCATCTAAACCGTTAATGTTTTATAATTTTTAAAGTTTAAAAATTTATATTAAACCCTAAAACCCTAAAATCTTAAATCCAAATACTATAAAATCATACCCCCAAAATTCAAAAAATCTACACCCTTGAGTGTGAATCGCAAACCCCTAAAGGTTTAGACGATAAAGAGAAAGAAAAATAATAATGTGGATGCTGACATGGATGTCAACTTGGCATCAACGTCACTCTCAATTATGGCTAAATATCATATCTCAAGAGAAAAAACCCACATCGTGTGTGAGATTGATGATAGGTGGTGGGGAGGGAGATGGGGACAAGGAACCCCGTCCACGACTCCCCTACAAGTGGGGAGGGGGGGATTAATTCTCCCATCTCTATCCTCTCGAGGAAACCACCCCAACCGGGATCCCCTATGCTAATATATATATGAATTTGATGTTCTTTAAAATCAATTAATATCAATACACCCCTTAAAAACATAAAAACTATTCAACATAAAACTCATTAAACTAACGTATAAAAACTTACCCAAATAAAAGAAAGCTCTAAATGTTTATCAATATAGAGTAAACAATAAAATATCAAATTTATATAAGTATAACTATATAATCTAATGTAAGGACTCAACATAACCACTCCACATTTTGAATCCTAAACATGAAAGACCACATACAAAATATAATTAACTAAAACTTCGAGGGTTATATGTAAATATAACCGGAGATAGAAATCTTCACAAGACCGGGAGCTCTTCTCACCCTGCCTCATTTAAAGAAACTGGGACATGTTGACTCTCGTTCTCACTCCGACAGGAAAGAAATCAGAGAATGCCCATCTCCATTGAGTTGGGTCCCCTAGGGAATCGGAGATTCCCTACCCCACTATCACCCCCATATACATTGAAAATTAGCTCTATAAAAGGAGATTAAATCATTTGTTTTGAATCATATCCAACTAAATCTTTTTTTTCTTATTGGTGGAGATCTTTTAAATAGGACTTCCCATTTGTAGGTATTTGAAAATATTATCAAAAATTTGTAAGTTTTAATGTCAATGCAAACTTGTCTCATTGTGGTGCCCGGAAGTAGGCAAATGGCTGTACCTAGTAAAATTCAGGACTTCATTCATTTTCTCTTATCTTTTTGTTTTAATCTTTTAGTATTTTGTTGTGTATATAATTACAATATTTGTTTTTATATTACTATTCATATACATCACTATTCAAACATATGGTACTATTCATTTTGTTTCGTGAATGGAAGTTACCATATTTCCCAATAAGTGTAACATTACCTGTGAGTTAATTTCTGCAATAAGAATTCAAATTCTCATTGCTCCGCACGTCACACTAGTGACATGTTATTACGACTTACTAGTTACCTTTTGAACTAAGTGGGTTATATTAAATATTTATTCTTGAAATATATATATATGCGACAAACATCCTCATTTAAGAGAAAAATCATGGGCGTACATATATAAGTATGGAGCGCAAATACAAGCTCACTTGTGCCCTCACTTTGTGTAGATATTGGGGCTTAGTCTGGGGTTCTCCTTGAAACAAACATTTGATGCAATGGACCCAGCACTAATAGACCCAGAAGTCGTTAATTAAAATTTTTATAATTATGTAAAAAATGCATAAATATTAAATATAACTAAGGGTGAGCATGGATAGGTTCCTTACAAATATGAGAATTTTGACCCGAGTCAAATTTTAACGAGTTGTAAAATCTAACCCAGATATATCAATTAACTGGTTAATGATTTCTTCGTTTGACAACAGTGGAGATAAATAGGCAACATGAACATGGCGATAGGGTACGTAATTACTTATGTTAATGAAACTTTTGGGTTTCGTTTCTTTTTAATTCATTTTTCTTATTTTTTTCAATTTTTCATTCACATTATTAAATGTAACAAGAAACAAAATGGAAGTTGCAAGACAAAAAAAAAAAAAAAAAACTCTTTTTAAGATTTCCTATGCATATATTGATATCATGTTGATCTAATTATAGGAAAGGTCATTATTTTTATTTGATGGGTTGGTAGGAGACAAAACTTTAGTTTAATGTGAAATAATATTATTTCATCAATCCATGTATTATTTCATGCATGTGGTTTCTTTAGCCATTGTTCTTGCAAACAATCCGAAACATAATTTATCTGAAAATATTTCTGTACTTTTGTACCATACAGATCTATAAAGTATAAACTATTCAAGATTCATGAACACTTGAAACATTTGCATGAGTGACACCAAAATGCCAACATATCTGCATGTATAAATATATATATATAGACATTAATCAAAGAAACATTACAAGAATCTTCATGCCAACCAAGGCTCACCTCTTCACCAAATGGCAAGGATTCTTAATGTCTCCTTGTGCTCCATTACTCCTATAAATAGATTCATTCATTCTTGAACTTTAAGACAAACTAACATGGCATTATTTTTATTAACTCAATCACCGAAGGTGATCATTGATGCAATGAGAAGTCTCGAAGAGTTAAGTCGAATCGTCGACCAAGAACAAGACGCTCTTTGTGATCATCCTCAAGAGAAGAAATGTTTAGAAGAAGAGTTAATTAGATGAGTCTCTAAAGTTGTTAGACTTGTGTAGAGACATGAGAGATGCATTGGCAACAAGCAAAGATCAAGCTCAAGAACTACTAATACACTCAACTTTGAGAAGGAAAGAAGACAATATTAACACATCAATATACAAGGCCAATAAGAAGATCAAGAACATCAAGAACTTCATTAATTGGAATTACAAGTGAAGCAATATGATGATAAATCAAAATCATCATGCCTTGTTTTCACCAAGTTAAGAGAAGCAAGAAAGATCACAATCACTCTTCTTCAATGCATTGTGAGTTTCATGTTCTCCAAGAATCATAAAGCCAAGTGGTGCTTTGTTTCAAAGGTTATGAATAAGAGAAGAGTGGCATGTGAAAAGAGTGTGGTGGAGTTTTCATTCATTCCAATCTTTGAGCCATGTGTTAATTCATGGAAAGGTGGTGGTGGTGGTGGTGGTGGTGGTGGTGGTGATGATTTGAAGATGATTAACAAGTGTCAAGATCATGAGTTGAGAATGATCGATGGTGAGTTGCATTGAAGAATTTGAGATTGGAATTGAGAGGCTCTATAAGCTATTGATTCAAGAAAGAGTTACTATTCTTAACCTCATGAGTCAATAGATATTTGTTTGTTCGTAAACTTTGCCACCTTTGCATGTTTGAACTAGCTTCCAAACTTTTGAGTAATTTGGTTGTTATTCTATTTAATATTATTTTGATTTTTTTTCTTTTTTCTTTTTGGCATTATATATATATATATATATATATATATATGTTCATTAAAATGCTAACATATATTTCTAAACTTTTAAAAATAATCATGTTAGTGTACTAAGATAAATTTTAATAAAATATTAATTCCTACCACTCAAATTTAAAAAAATATCAAAATATAAGTGATGTTTTATTTATTTTTTTATTAATTATATTACGTAAGAGTCTAACATTTATGAAATTTAAATGGATGAAAAATATTAAAAAGGTACGTATGTAATTATATTTTTAAGGTTTTACAAATATATAAGACTCAATTTTTCATGAAAACATATAATTAATTTAAAATAAACAATAAATTAGGAAAAAAAGCACAAAAACACACACACAAATAAGCCTAATTAATTAAATGAAATAATATAAAAAACAGAAAGCATGAAAACAAAAACTGAAATTAGCGCAAGGAAACGGAGAAAATGGAACCTGGAAAATAATTTTGGATGTTTCAGGGAGTAAAACGTAAAACAAAACCCATTGAAAGAAATATAGAAAACGGAAACATTCGATCTCACGGGGAAGACGATCGACGACGAAGAGCTCGCCGGCGATGGGAGGATCCACAGGCATCGTCTACGGAGGCCTCAAGTACCAGGTGGTCTTGAGAAACATGTGCCTCTTCTCCTTCTCCCCCAATCCAAAACCCTAGATCTCAAACCTCTTTTTCGATTCCCATGTCTCCAGGCGAGATGCATTGCTGATGTGAGCGCCGACCCCGATAACACGAGCTTCCTCGCCGGAACCCTTAGCCTGCGTGAGGAGAACGAGGTTTTTCATTTCGTTTTTTTTTCTCTTTTTCGGGAGTTTATGGTTCTTTTCTTTCTTTTTTTTTTCTCTCTTTGAGATCAAGATCGTTGTTCGGACTTTGTTTTGAATGGAGTTTTTGCAGGTGCATCTGATCCGGATGTCGACGTCGGGGACGGAGCTCGTTTGCGAGGGTTTGTTCTATCATCCGAGTGAGATCTGGGATCTGAAGTCATGCCCTTTTGATCCCAGGATCTTTTCCACTGTTTTCACTTCTGGTAGGCTATTCACAATGTAATTCATCGTGAAGTTTAGTGATTCTTGAAGTTAGGGATTACGTTGTAATATTTTTTTCGATCACCTTCACAAGAAATTCAATCTCGCATATGTATTTTGTTTTGTATTCTGGATAGTGGATAGGGTTTCTTCTGAATTCCAAATGTGAATTTAGGTGATGTGGTCAGGAGAAGGGCGTATTGAGCCCAATGGAAGGATAAAAGTGCATATATTAGTAAGATCTCATTTCACAATTTTGTCTTTGTGGTATATGGAGGGAAGATCCTTTTTTTTTTTTTTTTTTTTTTTTTATCATGAGTCATGATACTGATTAGATAAGTGCCTATATGCATCTCATCTTTCCTAGTTGACACTTGCATATAAAGGCCACATTTTTTTTCCTGTTTTAATCTAACAGATTGATTATGTTTTTTTTTTTTGGAACTCACAACATGCTAAAGTAACTGATATGCTAATATTGAATGATTTTAACTTTTCTTTGAAGGTGAAACCCATGGAGCATCTCTTTGGGAAATTCCAGAGCTTTATGGCCAGTCCAATGCCCCACAACTAAAAGAACTAGTTTCTCTGAAGGAACATTCTTTCAAGATCAAATGGTGAGTTCCTACTTCCTTGTCTTAGTAAGCATGTACTAAATAAGCAGCTTCTTAGTTTGTGAATAGCCTGCATTTTACAATAACAATAACCCCAGTCCTTAACTAAATCGCATCAAAAGTGCAGGTAGAAGCTTTTGTTATTGAAACCCCCTCTTACCTATGAGATGCTTGATAAAACAATCAGTTTATAATGACAATGGTGATGTTCCATGTTTTTATTACTCCATTTAAAAGATGTTTACTTTTGCCCCATTCATCATCTTCTTTAGTGTATGATTAAAACCTACAAGCGTATTCTCCCATGTCAGCTAGGTATGCAGCCAAAACTTTAATGCTCAAACTGCTTTAGGCAAAAAAAAAAAAAATAATAATAATAATACATTATAATATAATTTTAAAGATTACTAGCAACACCTGCTTGTCATACCTAATTGTTGCGGCTCTCTATTTATTTCAGTGTGTAGATTGTATAACTATCTGCATTTAGTTGCTGCTTTGTTTCCTAGCCAGCTGATGAAAGCTTTTGTTCTGTGATTGATATGCAAATGCTAAATAGTTTATCATGGTTTGCACAATTTTGATATGCTTTAATGTATTACTTTTCCATCTGGCGCAAAGAACTGTCCAAATTCTGAAAATGGTTCCATTTGTCTTAATGCATATTTAACATGTCATGGACAGTGTTGTTTGGTGGCCTGCAGGAAAGCATGATAAATTGGTCAGCATTGATGATGGAAATCTTTTCCTTTGGAATATAGATTCTTCAAATAAAACAGCTAAGGTTCAGACCTAATGACTGTTTAATTTTTTTTATATTTTTTATGTCATTTTAAATGAGCTCACTTTCAGACTTGAAGCTCTCTCCTTTGTTTGTGATGTTGCTACAATTTAATAATGTCTCAAAAGTCATGTGCTTCACCTCTTGGCTGTTAGTTATTGGTAGGAATAATTTTTCTATGCTATACTTCTTTGAAGAATGCTAGATTTCCTTCTTACTATCAGATAATCAATTCCATCTTGGACAACTTTAACTCAATTAAAAGTTGCCTTGAGTGCCAAGGTAAATGTTTTCTTTGTCAGGGAAGACAGGATATCTTCAATAAATTTATGCTGAAAAAGGATATTTTAGTAATCCTAGCTTACAATTATAAACTACCGTACTGTACATTGTGAGCATATTGTGCATTGCTTTACATGGAAGTTGATCTTTCCTTTGCTTTTAGTTGTCTTTGTCTTTATGCCGATCCTTCTACGGGCCTGTGATATGTAGGTAATATCACAAGAATCTGTCGGCATGCGTCACAGCTTGTCTGCTGGAGTGTGGGACCCTCATGATCGTTATGGTATTGCAGCAATGAGTGACTCATCACTCCAATTTTGGGACCTTCGTACTATGAAGTACTCTCTTGCTCTGTTTCTATGATCTATTTTATTATTAGCAGTATAGTTGGGCTGATGTTCACTTGTTTTATGGGTGTTGTTGGTAAACATATAAATGACTAATCATGTGGGACAAGTGTATGCTTGTTACTGTTTCGACCTATATCATATATGTATAACCTTCCTTTGTGCATGCCAGGAAGGCTAGCTCAATTGAACATATTCATGTACGAGATGCAGATTATAACCCCAAGAAGCAGTTCATGATTGTAAGTATGGTTTCTACGGATAGTGTTGTTGTATGCAAATTAAGCAAGCTTTTTCTCCGGACAAAGAATAAATTAAGAGAGGATGTTTTAGTTAGAGGGCGTTTAGGCTGTGACTCAGCTTTCTACGAGGGTTGTAACCAATATTGTGTTAATTATTTAACAAACAATTAGGACGGATGGTTTGCCTTGTAATTACTTGTACTTTTTTGGAGAAATTCTTAAACCCATTTATCAGTGTTTCGGTTACCATCTTGACCAAATTAACAGCCCACTCCACTCAACGCTCTGTACAAATGAGTTAACTAGGCTTTCCTTTTATGGTGTTCTGCTCCAAAAAGTGAGAATCACATTCATTAGGCTGTTGCACAAATTGCTCTATGTCATCATGATAACAAAGACGTGTTAATTTTGTAGCTCTTTTTACTTAAAGAAAAGACTCAAACATCTAAGAGCTTTTGTATATCATTAAAGTTTGTGTATGGCTTGACTATTTTTCCGATTCATGCCACAGCTGAAGAGAATTTACATCCTTGGACTAGCTTTCCCTTAAATTTTAGTTAGCCTGATGCTCAAACACTTTCATGGATCTGATATTGAGATTCATTTCATTATGAATATTTCTTTCTGCATTAATTTGTCTATTCCTTTTTTACAAATTGAACAAATATTACTCGAAACACAGGTGACTGCAGAGGATGGTTCTGGAATACGTTTATGGGATCTTAGAAAGCCCAAGTTTCCTCTAACAGAGTTTCCAGGGCATGCACATTGGTATTATCCGATTTTTACTGTAGGAATGTCACTCTATATACATCAATTCTGTATAATGTAACTACAAATATACATAGCTACTAATTTATTTTGCAAAAGTGGTAATCTAGATTTCTGCAAAAGTGTGTGCGGGATTTTTATTTTCCTCAATTTAAGCATTATGTTATTGGATTATTTATCTTCTTATTGATTTCGTTTTTCCATCTTTATCTTTGCTTGATTTGCTCAATGGATGGCTTGACTGCACTTGCAGGACGTGGGCTGTTCGTTACAATCCACAATATGATGAACTGATTTTGGTATCTTCTTCTCTCTTCCTCTTGTCTTTCAGATAGAAAGCTGACTTTATTGATGAGAAAATGAACTTTGCAGAGTGCTGGAACAGATTCAGCTGTTAACTTATGGTCTGCTTCTTCTGGTGGTGATGATATGTCTTCTGAAAGGTGAACAACTTTCTTTTTTCTACTTATTTTATGCATAGCTGCACTTTATTTTTGGGTCTGGCTTTGTTTGATATCTTATGTTCTTCCACAGCCCAATAGAATCTCCTACTCGGAAGATTGATCCACTGCTCAACTCCTACAAGGACTATGAAGACAGTGTTTATGGTAGTTTCTACTTTCTTGCCTTTCAGTTTTATGTAAACCTTAAGATGCAAAATCTGGTCTCAACTTGATTCATATTGCTAGGTCTTGCATGGAGCTCAAGGGAACCATGTGTGTTTGCTTCATTGTCATATGATGGGAGGGTAAGATAATTCTCTGAGTTATAAATAAATAAATAAATATTTTCTAACCTGAGTTGAAGTACTAGTCTCAGCTGGAACATTTTGATTAGTAGTAAACTTATCCTCAGGACGCCTATTTTACTGGAAGAGTGGGAGAATTTTTTATGCTTTTTTTTTATCTCATGATTGCCTATTACATGAAACTAGTAATAATTGCAAACCTGCTGGTCTTTTTGATGTATTCTTTTGCTGTGGGTTTCGCTTGTGTCATGGTATATAAGAAAAATGTGGCACTTACAAATCCATTCTAATGTTCTTTTCCTCTGAAGTGGGAAGTGACTACTTCCCCCACTTCACTCTGAAGTGGAGAAGTGACTACTTCCCCCACTTCATTCTAAAATGGGTTTTAGTAGAATTCTATTTTAGTATTTTTTACACCAAAGTGGAGAAAGTGAGTCTTTTATAAAGCTCACTTCCCCCATCTCCAAAGACCCTTCAGAAGTGACACCACTTGCACCGAAATGAACACTAGAAGTGAGAAAATGAGTACTTTATGGAAAATACACTTTTTGCGAAATGAACATAGGAAGTGGTGGAAGTCATATCACTTCCATCACTTTCCACCACTTCGGGGGGTTCATTTCGATGTAAGTGGAAGAAAATCCAAAATTGGGGGAAGTGTCATTTCCCTGAAGTGGTGGAAAGTGGTGAAAGTGATATGATTTCTCTTGCTTCCTGTGTTCATTTTGTAAGAAGTCTCTTCCATGAAGTGTTCATTTTTTTCACTTTTAGTGTTCATTTCGGTATCAATAGTGTCATTTTTGAAAGGTCTTTGGAAGTGGGGGGAAGTGGGCTTTATAAAGAACTCACTTCCTCCATTTTAGGGTAAAAAATACCGAAGTTGGTTTTAGTTAAAGCCAACTTCAGTCTGAAGTGGGGGAAGTAGCCACTTCCCACTTCAGAGGAAAAGAACATAATAAATGAAGGAAGTCAGTTTACTTCCCTCCACTTCTTCTCACTTACGCCGAAATGAATGCCCATTTCAAAGAAGTGGCACTTTCTCTATTTCCTGACTTCCTCCCACTTACACCGAAATGAATCTCTCCTAATATGAGATCATTTTTTTTCTACAGTACTGCTAGTTCTAGTAGAATCTTCATTGCTGAATGCATATGAGATGTCTGGCATTGTTATCCAATTAGAAAATACAATATTTATAGGATACATTAGGAAGATCTGGTAATCTTCAAGGGTAGTGGTATATGCACAAGACCCTTGTTCTTATCAAGGCCCTTCACAAGAAGCCATGACTGTCTTTTCTCATCGTTACAAACAGGTGGTTGCGGAATCTGTGAAACCATACCTTCCAAGAAATTGAGAATGCTCCCATTCTTTCCAATGCAGTATGTAACAATGTATGATGGACATGGAACTTCAATTGCATTGTGGGTGAATCCAAGTTAACGTGCTAATTTTTTTTTTTTTTCAATTCAGTGAGGCTTGATGTGCTCTTTGAGATCTTTCTTCCTTGATTCCAGAGTTCAGTGCTGTAAGCCAGCATGAGGGTGAGGGTCCTGTAAATCAAAGAGTAGAAGGGTGGTTGTGCTTTCATTTTGAGAAGATCATTCATGTAACGGAATTAATAGAAATTTGTGATTTTTTTCTATACCGCTAGAATAGAATGTTTGTGCTTTTTGTTTTTCCGGTAATGTGCCATGTTCCATTGCTTCAATAAAATCCTATTCTGTTTTTTTTATGCGAAGTTGATATGATGAAAGGGTTGGTCATATTGCAATTTTTGTTTTGCTATGTATGATGGAATTAACTTTTTTTTTTCTGTTTGTTTGTGCTTGGTTGGAACCATTTGATGATAAATTTTGATATGTTATACAACCTTAATATTTGAGAGCTTACCAAATTATTCTATTACAATTTTAAATTTCTAAATAATGATAAATTTGTATTAATATTAATAGTAGTTAAAAAAAAAAAAAAAAAAAAAACAGGCCCTGGCCAGAAAACCACGTCTATCTAAATGCCAAATTGGATATGTTATACAACCTTAATATTTGAGAGCTTACCAAGACAAAATGCCAGCCCCCAATAATACCAACAATAAACACATTTGAATATATCTCATTAGCTCCCACCATCAAAAAGCAAGTTCTTAGCCATTTAAAATACACGAGAAGAGAAACAAAAATATCAACTGTAAGAAAACAAAATTGAGACAAGGGATCAATAACCCAAGAGCAAGTGCCATGTTTATCAATCATTTCAGACTAATCATTCAGCATCTGCCGCAGGATGCTGCTCATCTTCATGATCAATATTATCAGCCAAAGAATGTTTCTGTGCATCTTCTCCATGTTCGATATCATCCGCCAAAGGATCCTGCTCGTCTTCATGATTTTGATCGTCTTCCCCGAAAAAGTTCTTTTGCACAGGAACGTGCTTTAATTGCTGCGATGAGATGATGCCTGCAATGGCCTTCATAGCTGCAGCGGCCTGATCATTGCTTACCGTCGTTTCTTCAATTTCATCAGATGTATTTGACTGTTGTCGTTCTTCGACTTCTTGTTGTTGAGGTGGGGGGACAAAAAAGGGTATCCTGCCCCTTTGCCAGTCATGTAATACCATTTTTGCTGCTGTTGTTAGATCTGGCTCACCACCCTAGAAAATATACAAGAGTCCTTAGTTACAAGCTATCAAAGGTTTATACTTCTAATATTTACATGTTTTAAATACAAAATGAACACATTATTTGGGCTTGATTCAACCAAAGGGCTTAAGCTAATGGAATGAGAAATCCAGAAATCCAAACTTATATATTCAGTTTCACATGCACCAAGTTTGCCAATGTGGGATTATTAGTTACTCTCATACCCCGCTCCACTGATGGGAAGATGTAAAATGAAAAGGTTGACAGCATCAGGTCAGTCTATACAACTGCCAAATAATTTTTGGCTCACATGATTTAACGTGATTCAGCTTCATATCATGAAAATAATCAAATTGGCCCCGTTGACCCATGGAGTTTAATGTGCGGGACCTCCTTGGCTGTATGTGTTTGAATCAAAAATTGGTTCATATTTAGTTTTGGCATAATCAACTCTGAAAAATGATCAATGAAAACAGGTCTGTTTTAGTGTGAAGCATGCCTTGTTATTTTGAACTTTTTTGTCTTTTTAAATAAGTTAAATGCTCTCAGTTATAATCATTGTCAAGATATTAAGCATGAAGAACAATCTGATAATTTGATTACTTAAGCTGACTCTTCCACATATGATTAATTTGCCATAGTCAAAGTTGCCTAGGTTTTGTTATTTGCTAGCAATTTGCTACTACTCGGCTGCCGTGTGAGTTATCAAGCTTTATTTCATTTGAACTGTTCAATAGAATGTGCCGATAGGACAGCCATGTGGCACTGCTGTCCATTCAACTATTAGGCAATCATTTTCCAAATAATTTATGCAGATTGAAATTTAATAGCCAGTAAGCTTATTGCTTTTAAATAATCAACCTAGGCCCTAAACCCAATGTTCATTGTCAAGCTTCAAAAAGAGAACAATCAAGATAGTACGTACTACTACATCATACCTTGAGAAGTTTTCCAGATAGTTTGCATAACTGGACAAGAAAGTCATATTCATCAGACCTGTAAGAACAAGATGATCAGGTAACACAACTGCAGGACATAATACAAAAGAAAAAGCAAAAACATTTTCGAAAATTTCACAACAATGATGAAAAAAAATCTACCAAAATCATGGTTGACATGAACAACATAATGCAATGATTAAACAAATGAAAGTTATGCCAGCCCAAACCATGCTTATAGGCAAGAGGCAGACATACCAATCTTCTATTTTATATGCTCTCTGCAGATGCTCCTTCTTTACACGTTTCAGTACTTCTCCTATATGCTCAGATGCATCTTCCAAGTTCTCAACACGCACCTATTTGCATGACACAAAAATTGCATTAGACTTGCTATGATGCAGAAAGAATAATTTCAGTCACCAAAGTTATTCCAACAAACTCCAGCAACCACAGATGCAAATAATTTGATGAAAATCACTTTGGGAAATAGTTTCCCAGGGTTATCAAAAGTTGGAAACACATACCACACCCTTCAAAACAATATCTGTTTCAGAGTCCTTGTTCTGGTAAACAACACCAGGGCAGTCGATCAAGAAGATTCGCTTTGTCAAAGTAATGTATTGCCAGACTTTAGTTTCTCCAGGAATAGGAGCCACTTTGCAGACCTTAAGAAGAAAAGATAAACATTTATGAAAAATATCATGGTCTAGTGGTTTTAACACCGAGCAATGAGTTTTTCACATCAGTGATAATCAAAGGCAAAAGTATCAAAACTAAATTAGTCGTTGTTTACAATTCTTAAGTTCTTAAGTTAACATGATAATTAAAAAACCAAAGGTAAAAGTCTCAATATTGCAAGTGCTGAACTTCCTCAACAGACACTTACATTCTTTGTGCGTAGGGTATTGATGACAGATGATTTACCAACATTTGGATACCCAACAAACCCCACAGATATGGCTTGCTTATCGCTTTTTAAACGAGCAAACTGCCTTAGCACCGAGAGAAGCGAGCCCTGCAAGGAAAGAAAAACAGCCAAGAATACATTGAAGAAAGTCGTGCACAAAGGCAGAGAAACCACACACACACACACAGAGAAAGATGCACCTTGCCGAAAGACTTATTAATGCTTGCATGGAATGCCAGAGTAGGATATTCCTTTGAAAGCACCCGCAACCATCCTTTGGTTGCCCATGCTGGAATAAGATCACACTTGACAAAAGGCAAACATACAAAGCTCAAAAGAATTTTACAATAATAAAGAAGTGTAAACTTAACTCAAAAGACAATTCATCAAAACATTGAGATAGATACTTTGTTTAGTAGAAGAACCATGTGCTTGTGCTTGCATTGCTCCTTCAAATGCTTCTCCAAGTGGTGGCACCTTGTCCCTTGTGGATCCCTAGCATCTAAAACCTATAGCAGAAATAAGAGTTGTTCAAGAAATTGAAATTCAAAATGAGAAAAATATAACAGAGAACTTTTCTTTAAAAACCCAAAAGCAACATGGAAGAGAACCAGATGAAATTAAATTGAGGAACATATCAATCAAACCCTGTTTATAGCAATCACTGATAGACATCCAAACAAAGAGATATAAATGCAGTTACTAAAATACAATTGCACAAAAATGGCCACATATCCCTAAACACAGAAACAGTCGGCCTAAGGAGTAACATATGGATAGACAAACCGATTATCTGCAGTAAGCACTTAAAGAAGACATAATAACCTTGGTATTTGGTGTAATTTTTGCAAATAAATAAATAAATAAATAGCTCATTACATACGAGTGAGTAGAACATAACTAACCTGGACAACTACATCTGATGAATCAACAACCTTGTAGAGCTCCCCCCAAATGCGCTTGCTCTGCCCCTTGTCAAACATTGAATGTCTTACCAAGTCTCTGAAACCATCCTCTTCATTAACCTCCCCAGATAGCTTATTTGCAGATTTTTGCTCAAAGTTATCTACAAGGAAAGAACATAAGGATTCATGGTTCAGATAAAAATGACTACCAGCACAATCGTAAAAGCAAGCTTAGACTCTCAGGTGATTTTGAAATTATAAATAACATTTTGTCAATTTATTTTAATGAAATTGTAAAATTTTAATTGCATTGTTGATAGATAGGATGAGCTTCATCAATTAAAAGGGAATTAAATTAGGAATTTAACTACATAGTCTACACTACAAACCCCAATTTCATAATTCTGAATATGATAATTTTGCATAACTTCCAAATTCCAAAAAGGGGCAAAACACATGATGGCATGGTATTTACTTGGTTCCTGTCAAGCTAATGAGGTCCCAGTAATGATGGAAATTTCAGAAGTGATTGTTGAAAATCTGTTCTTTGTAGAGTTGGATCTATTTTGGTAAAAGGGAGAACACACCAAGAGAAGTAACTCAATACTTCACACTAACACAATTTATTTTATGAAGCAACTGAAAAGGAACTGCTTGTTACCTTGAGACCCATCTGCTCTCTGAACAAGAGACTCATAATTGGATGCAAGAAGCTTGGGGCGTTTCCTTTTCCTTTTTGGTCCAAATGCATCTTCAAACGGCTCAGTATCAAGAAGGTGTGCCTTTGCTTGCTGAAAAAACAGAAGAAATGTGATTAGCAGCTTTCAATGGACTGCCATTACATTGATTTTCAATATCCCATAAGTCACATCTGCTCAATCAGACAAAAACAAATGCAAGTAAATTATTTGTGAGGATAGCGATTTATCAAAAGAATAGCAAGGAATCTTGCAGGAACCTTTTTACTTATCAAGAAAGCAGTATCCAACAAGAAATTCCATTGCTAAAGCAAGAACAAAAGACATTTACAAAATTACATAATAAGGCATGGACTTACAAATTAGTAGAAAAGTTATGCATCACCACACTTGGTACGATTTCAAAGGAAACGTAAAGGCTAGTTACACACATACCTTCTGGTGATCATTTAGGAGGGACATAGGCAGTTTCCTTTCCTTAAGAATGACATTGTAATTACTGGAAAGCCTGTTATGAAGCTCCTCACGAAAGAACTCAAGCTCCTTTTGCTTTACAACTCGAGTGTTACCTACAAAACACAAAACATATACCAATGACAACATACAAAAATGCAGTGACCAAGCGCAAGTATAAATTTTTCTAATAAGTAACCAGATAAATTTAGCCTAAATCTATAGCAGTAATACCAAACAATAATCAATATATTAAAAATAGGAAATAAGTTGAATCCCAATAAAAAGAAAATCTGGTGTACAGCATTCCAACCCTATAATGAATAATTTTTTTCTCCCATCAACTATGGAAAAACTAAAAGCATGTCGAAATTAACCATAATTTTATCGTTTTAGTTTCAAGCTATAAACCCAAAAATTGAAGCTAAAATTTGCCGCATGTTCAGAGAAATCACAAAGAAATACAAAATACAAAGAAACCACAAGAATAATTTGCGCTAGCTAAGTGTTTTAAACTGGAACCCTAGAAAACAAAATTTTGAAGCCATATTAAAGAGAACAATAGAGAAACAGGATTGGAAGAAAAGAGAACGCACCGAACCAGCGCCGATCGGGGACGATGCGAGTGTTGGGAAGCTCCTTGGATTGGAGCTCGTGTTTGAGGACCTTTCCCTTGCTATTTCGCAGCGGGCGGCTATTGTACATCTTGAGCCGCCGCACCGTGGCGGCCGAGCGAGCTCCCTTATCAACTGCGGCGTCGCCATTGCTGCGATTCACGTCCAAGGAGTGCTTGGGCTTCCCCGAGACGTTGGACTTCTTCTCTTGCTTCTTCGCCATTTTAGGGTTGCCCAAAAAAAGCCAACGCAGCCATGAACCGCTGATTTAGGGTTTTGTGAAAGCCTCTCGGCGAATCGGTTGGGTTTATTTGCACAGAAACCCCATGTTATGCAAATATTTTTTTTTCTATCAGATACAACCCAATTTTGTAAAAACTTTCATTATTTTTATTAAATAATTTGGTGAAACTTGATGAGAATTGTGCATAAACCGAAAATTGATTGTCCAACCTTTGCACTAAGGATAAAAAAATGTGGGAACTAAAAAAACCGGGTAGAACAGAGTCGCAGCAAAAAATACTAGAAAATATTAATAATAAAGATAAAGAACATAAATTTTTATGTGGAAAATCTCTCAAAATAAATTAGAATAAAAACCACAAACAAAGATAGAAGTTACTGAATGAAAAAAATTTAGAAGTTACACACTCTCTATTTATTTATAAGGAGAAAACAACTCTCTTTTGAAATAAAAAAAAATAAATACTAACTCTCTATTTTTTTTTCTTACATTTTTTTTTTTTCTTAATTAGCGCATTGAAAGGCTCTCTAACCTTCATTGCTTATTTATGACTATGAGTGGAAAGAAATTAAATTTTATAAATAAAAAAATGATATGTATGCTAACACGAATGCCAACTTGGCAGCCACATCATTTAGAAAAGCTATTCGATAAATCTATTTTGTAAAAGTATCATTAGTCATAATATTACTCACAATGTTTAATTTTTAAATTTGAAAAAAAAAATTATGATAATTGCTTTCATAATGTCTGGTTTGTTTGCAAAAATGATAATTGTATCAAATGGTATGCATGTTGTGTTTTAGTGGCACTGCTTTGGAAACACTTTTGAAATAGACTACAAAAGGAAATAGACTGAAATGCTGCAAATTATTAAAAAAAAAAAGCTAAACAGAGAATGAACTCACTGAACTTGCCTTTATCTTTAGTCAAGCAGTGAAAGCCTTTTGAGGAGCTATTTCAATGCCGCTGCTTCAGTGGAGACGAAGCATTTGGAGAAGGTGAAGAAGAGATGAGAGTGGAGAAAAGAATGAGGAAAAGAAATGATTAAAACTTTCACTGAAAATGCGAAAAATGTCGTAATGAATATAGAGAGAGAGGAGGAGGTGTGGACCTCACCTCGAGGATTCGAACTCTCGCCACTTACGAAACGTCCTCACGGGGGACCCAAATGCCAATTGACCCAAAGGCCGTTGACTTTGATTGGAAAAGGCTATCCATGTTTAGATGTCATGATAATAACTTTAATCAATGGGTTTGGATGCATCCTTCCAAAGCAATGGTAAGTCGGTGTCTCGTGCTTTATAATTATTTGAATCTTGATAAGACTTTAGAGGGGCATAATTAGGATGGCTGGATAAGTATTTGGAAACTCAAAACTTCTCCCAGGGTTAAGATGTTCATATGGAAATTAGTGCATGGCAAGGTTACAACATATGCTTATCTTTACAACCTTAATATTGGGCAACCAGATTTTTGTGTCTTTTGCAACCTACAGGTTGAAATAGCTACTCATATTTTTTGGGAGTGCCATGTGACTCAGAGAACATGGAAATTGGTTGCTGAGTACTTGAATATTCCCCATTTGAATATTCTTAAACCTATACTTGGAGATTGGTTGTTGGCTTATTTTGATTGTAATGCTGGAACTGAATTTGTAAAAGGTTTGTGCGTTGCTTGTCTCTGGGCTATTTGGAAGGCGAGGTGTGGGTGTATTTTCAAGGAAAATTAGTGTTGCAAAGGGTATTTTTTTTATCTGCTTTACAACAAATTTGTGAGAGTTGGTCTAAACAAGGGAAGTATTTCCAAGGATTTAAACTTGCCTTATTCCATGAATGTTGTTGTTTTAACAGATGCCTCTTGAGTTGATAGTGAACAATGGAGTGGTTTAGGTTTTCTAATTCTAGCTATTTTGAAACTATTGTCTTGGCAGGTTCTATGGGTGTCCTTGCTACAAATAGTCTACATGCTGAGACGTGAGGATTAGAATGGCCCGTAGAACACTACAAGAATTGCAATCTGATGCCGTGCAAAGCTTATTTGGATTGCCTCAGCCTGAGTACGAGCTTACAACGAGAAGACAATAGAATTTCTTCGAGAATCTCTGATAATTTTAGGAGAATTAGAAGCTCGATGAGGAGATAGCCGGAGTTGGAGCTTGAAGTCATTGGTAGAGATTACAACATAGCAGCTAATTCCTTGGCAGCGCATGGTAGGAGAAACCCGCAAGAGGCACTCTTCACTAGAGGACTTGATCTGCCAGGTGGTTGATGGAAGCTACTGAGCGCTTGGGGCTTAGATTTTAAGATGCTTTGTTGTGTTTCCTAGCTAGTGTGTAGCTCATTTCCTACTCAAAACACACACACACACACACTAACGGTTGACATGGCGTAACAAACTAACTTCCAGCTCATCTAACAAAGCCCAATTGCCATGCTAACATGGCACAACTGTGTAACAAACTTAGCTGACGTGGCAATGATGAGGCCTTCAAAATTTATTATAGTAAATATTTATTATAATTGTCATTAGATTTTAAAAATTTTTAAAACTTAAAATTAATGATGAGGCCTTCAAAATTTTAAGAGACTATCACACAAAAAAAAAATGCAATTTGGTTCTTGAAAAAAAAAATTCACTTTGATTTCCAAATTATATTATTACGTCTCAATTAGTCTCTCCATCTAACTCCGTCAATATTAAATTAATAATATAAAAAATGTTACATCATCAATGAGCCTTCGTTGTAAAAACATTTTTATTTTTTCAAAAAAAATTAATTTTACACAATGATGTTGTAGCACATTTATACATCTATATAATCACTAATGTCTGTATCTTTTGTACAATGATTTACTTGCATAATTATTTATTTATATTTTTAACCTTAGAAAGGAATTTAATGCAAATATTGTAAATAATAAACTCACGTCATATTACTTTTAGTTGATGTGGCATTTGTTGACCTATACTTAGATGTTCGAATTGTGCCAATGTTAGTAGCCCCAATTATATATACATGCCCTTTCGGTTATGTGACATCAAATTGCCATAAAAAAATTGCATATCATATAAAAAATTATTAATTTAATAGTAGTTGATAGCATTATTGCCATATACTAAGTTAAACAAAAAAGACTAATTAACTTGCATATAATTGTGTAACTAGGATATTAAAGTGCATTTTTCTATGGTTGAAGAATTGTTTGTGCATTTTCACCTATATAATTATGCTACATCATCAATATACAAAACTCAAATTTTTAAAAATAAAAAAAAAATCATTTTTTTAGCTGACATGGGTTGTTTTTTTTTTGTCATGAGGAGCTCTAGACATTGCTTGTTGATGATGTGCATTTCTATATCAGCAAGAAAATGCACATGTTGTATCATAAAAAATTAATTAATATTAATTAATAAAATTATTGCCATATTAAGGACACAATTAAAGAGTCATGATCTCATGGAATAACCATGTGGCAACATCAACACCACCTAGAATAACGGTATCCTAGATAATTTGGTTTCTTGAGGATGCAATGGGTTTTCAACTACTACTTGCATGTTTTGCCATGCAGCATGCCGCAAATGAGTTTGTTATCGTTATCCAAATTTAGCATTTTTTTCCTAGGTATTCAAACTTCTACTTTCTCGAGTGAACTGTAGGGTTGTTGGACACCCATCTTCTCTTATCATGTGAAAAAAAATTGGGGACCTCTTCACTAAAGCGATAACCTAAAAAATTTGGCTAGAAAAGAACATTTGTATTTTCCAAGATAAATATTCTATATATTTTTTACTAATTAAGAAGATTATTAATATGTTTATGTCATTGATTTCTGCAACTCCAGAAGCAAAAAAGAATAAATTGGAAAACTTAATTCTAACAACAAAACATATCTTAAAGTTTCTAGAGCAACAAAATGACTTAGTTGATTCAATTGGGAGGACTGTTTAGCTTTGGGCGAGCCAGGCTGGACCTTTTCATTATTTTTTTTTTTGTTATCATGTTCTATTTTTTGTTTCGTTAGTCCTCATTTGTAGTGTACTATTTTCTTATGTTTTAAACTCCATTTTGTTAAGATTTGCATGGTTTATCTAATTTTTTTTAAAAAAAAGAAACAGTTTTGTATTTAAAATAAATATTTAAAAAAATTTATTATAACCTAGAGTTAAAACATAAAAAGTAACACACGGTAAAAAACAAATTAAAAGAAAAGTGAATGATTTTACGTTTTGGATTTTCTCATATGAAGAGCAGCGCATAACATTGATGAAAAAAACAATCCCGAAACCGACTTCAAAGATCAAGCGCAGTTTGGAGTTTCTCATGAACAAGGCAACATATCAGAGTGTCCCCCATGATCATCCTTTTTCACCATGCGAGATCTAGTTGATAGCAATTTAGATAGCCTGGAGACGGATCGACTTTTGTTATTTTGGAGTTTTTGTTTTTCCCCCACGGCTAGTGAGTTTCGCTCTGTTCATTGTTCCTAGCACCTGTTGCTTTGCTGGTTCTACTTTGTTGTTTTATGTCTGTTTCTTTGTACTTTTTTCTTGTTTTAATCGTTCATCCAATTTTTTTTTTTTTTAAAAAAAAAAAAACAATCCGGTGACAAAGAGGTGGCGAGTAAAATCTCTAATGCATATTAGCATATGGACATATATATAGTGAAATTACTAGGTTGGACAAGGCCAAAGGCCATATATGAAAATAAAACCGGGAAGAAAACGTTTTATTAATAAAACGAAAACTAAAAACGAAAATCGAAAATGACTATAAAAAAATGGAAACGCTTTCAAAATAAATGACAAACATGCATTGATTTACGATTTATGCCACGCAACGCCGAGCTTTCTCTCGGTGTTCGTCTTCAAGCTCGCCAAAGTCGGAGACAACCCACGACTTCCATTCTCTATCGCCGCTCTTCTCGCGACCTTCTCCTTCTTCTCCATCGCCCTCCTCTCCATTGAAGGCCTCTCCTCCAATCTCCCAGAGCTCAAGCCCAAGCCCAAGCTCAAGCTCGCCATGTTCCCCAGTGATTGGGCTCCGCCTTGCGGCAAATGCTGCACCAAGAAATACTCATCTATCCTTCAGATTCCATGTCCGTCTGATGGAATCCCTAGATAGTTTCTTTCTTTGATTCGATTCTTGATCTCACTATGATTCGGTTTGCTTGAATTGTTGTGTGATTCGGGAGAGATTTTGACTGAATTTTGGCAGGGAGAGTGTTCTGCAAGAAAGGTTGCGGTACTGATGCCGAGAATTGGGAGGAATGTAAGTGCTATTTGGGATTCGTTGTTTGTTGTTTAAATTGTTGAATTAGTGGATTCTTTCGTTGTTGTTTTAGTTGAAATGCAATCTATGTATGTTTTCATCAGAAGATGTTGTTCTTGATGTAGAATGGAATGAGTGTTCTACTGCTGGTTGTGCAGGGTATGATTCTCTGTTTATCTGATTTCTTGATGCTATGGTCTTGAGCAATTTGTTTTCTTGATATTTCTTGCATTCGTTAAGGGTGTTCTTGGACTTTGAATTGATTGAAAACAGAGGAAAATAAAGGAATTTATGTATAAATTTCCTTTTTATTGTTTCTTTTGTCAATTTCCATCATTTGATTCTAGTCTTATGTTTTCAGGCATGCAACTCATAATGGCTCTTGGTAGAATGCTTGTTTTTATTCTTTCTTGTAACAGTGGTGCCATCTTTTCCTACTGACAGGCACGGAACAGTGCGAAGGGATATGCTACAAGGATCCAGTTCTGAAAGACCAACAGTGGAGTGCTTACATTGACAGGTCTCCAGGAGATGAAAGTTATTCTATGGTTAGTCTTGTGATCCATTTCATTTGATATCAAGATATCTTCAACTTGATTTATGTCTGTTGTTTAGACTGCATGAGGACTGATTTGAAGTTTTAAGGCAGTCATGTTATAAAAGAATGTTTTTAAGACATCAAAATAAGCGTTATGTGCTTGGACATGATAAATTATTTTGAGCTTTCTTCTTACTTCTTTCTTTCTTCTTATTGTTTTGAATAATATAGTTACATTCCCTATTTTATGTGATTATGTTGTTCTGGGTAACCTTTATATGTGAGATGATCAAAATGGCATAAGTCAAAGAATGAGGGTTTCTCTTGATAATACACAGAATGCGAATTTATTGTGTCTTACAGCTTCGCGGTATCAAGTTCATAATTATGTGTATCTGTGTAAATCTATTTTCAACAATCTGTTTTTTAATAGGTTAATATCAATGACATTTTTTATAGTGCAATAGCAAATAATTCACTTGCTTTTTCGGTGCATGATCTTTCTGTTTTTACTTGATTTCATTTCTAGGTGCTTTGTTGATTGCATGTTTACATCTCTAGTGAAATCTTGTATTGTTTAATTGTTTCTCAAATTTTCCAAATGGTTTATCAACGGCTTCCATTATTGTTGGAAATGTGACACGTCACAAGTTTGCAAACTATCTCTATGCATTTACGCATTAAAATTAAAGACATCTGACACCGCATGCACGGATATAACTCATGCATGTCAATGGGCAATGAGTTCACGTGCAAATGCATAAAGATCCAAGGTTGTGTTTGACTCGCAATACTGACACGTGTACTTTTTCCTTGTACAGGACTCATCTGTTTTCTGTGAAATCCATTAGATTCAAGGTGAATCATGCAATGAGAAAGGCACTGAAACTAGAGTATATTAGGCTTACCATGCCTGAAGGTAGGAGAACATAGAGAGGTGAAATGTGTTGATAAGTGCAAATTATGAATCCGACATACTGAGCATTGATGAAAGTACAGGAAGAAATTTGAAAGCATATGATCTGTATGGGCTTTGGAGCTTATGATAGATGCTATTCAGGTTACATTCTCATGGATAAAGGGTATTAACTGAAAATTTTTATGAGAAATTTAATCGTAGGTAGTAATTTAGCAAGAATCAATATCAGTTAAATGGACTGACTTGTTTGCAGTCACTGTATGAACTTCTTGGCAAGGTCATTTGAAAGCAAAAGGCCTATTACCAAAATCAAATTATGAATATTATAGAGTTGTGCCTATCAGATATTATGTCTGAATGAAACCAATTTGCTTAAAAGAGCTGATGTATGAAATTAAAGGACCCTGATGAATGAGATATGAGATTCCTGTGATTTAAGGACACCTAAAATGTAGGAGTAGCTGCAATAATGTCTTAGAAAATTTTATTTCTTTTCTCCTTTTGCATTAGCACGATTATACACATTGGGCAAACCATGCCAAGGGTTGTACCTATCAAAGCAATGTTAAGGCATTGTGCATTTAATACATATGAGTTCAGGAATAAGTGTACAGTTTTTAATCTAAGAAAGCTCACCTGTTAACTGTTAGCAAACAATGATTTCATTATTCATTGAAGCCAGCACTGTTAGAAGTTAGACATAACTGGAAGTTGCGTGCAACTTTATATGTGTATCCTTTCTGGCTTCTTTTGTTCTGATCTTTTGATGCGGTCTGGAAGTTAAAATCTCCTGATAAAAATGTCCTTTGTTGGTGATTACAGTTGCTATCGTGTCCTTTTGTTCCTTGATCTTTGCTATACTAGACAATCTTTTCTCTTTTAGACATTTTAGTGAAAATTTATATGCATTGCAACCTCTTGTCAGTATTATTTTTTGCACGTGTCATGGTGCACTGTTGGTTGCTTTGATAATGCAAATTTATGAATGTCCACTCTGCCTCTGCCTGAGAGGCAATGGTTTATCCTGTGGCGGATGTCAAGTGTTCGATGCCACTTATCTCCTGCCCTGCAATATTTTTAGGAACAAAAAAAATCATGATTTTTGTCTCCAGTCGTGAAATTCAACTCTTCTTTATTTCAAACTTCTTGAGAATGGCAAACATTTTAATTGATGTGATTTAATTTCTTTTCCATGCATATGAGCTGTTTCAATTATTTCAATTATTGAGAGCACTTTGTGTACTCTTATTGTTAATAATGGACATGGAAATCAGTTAAAGAAATAATTGAATGCTTAATTTTCTAGCTATCTAAAGATTGCCTTCTAGAACATGATGAGCTGAAACTTTCTGTTTTCTCTATTTTAAATAGTAAAAGGTGTGCCTTTAGAATCAGATTGTCGAATATTTGAAAGGAACTCATATTTAGCCATAGAAATTGGTGCTTTATATGTGTATCTTTTATATCTTCATTTAGCATGGTTTCTTTCTGAATGCAGGAATGTTTTCGTGCCTGTGTTTCTGGCTGTGGTTTCAAGGTCAGTGCAGCTTTGTTTTTTAATCATTGGCTTCCTAATCATATGAGTAGAGCATCCTATTTTTTTATCATGCTATATTAAAGAGAAGCATCTTGATAATTTTTAACTGATTATCTCATTGCTGCTGGCCTTCTAGACTTTTGTCCCATGCTTGAAGTCCCTCACTATTCTTTTTTGAATCATGATTAGCTACATTCCTTTTAATCCAAGTAATTCAAAACACTAGCAGTTACCGTGGATCTTTATCGCCTGAAGGAGAACAAACCAAGGAGTAGAGGCTAAGTAGTTGATACTGGGAGTTCTTGAAAATCAGAAGGCAGCAAGTGACATATAGAGCACTTTATAACTATCTTCAATTTTTCTTGTCAGTGGGTAAAGTAACTTGCAGGATAAAAAGTTCGTTCTGATTACCTTATTGCTTTGTCTGAAGGATGGGGGAAAAAACCATAAGTCACCGTATTTCGCCTTTCATATTTGGTTCTTTACATTGGGTAGATATGAAATATCATAAATTAAGGAAGTCAGATTTCCTTGCTTTTTTTATATTTTGCCTTCTTTTAGAGTCGTTTTCATGTTTTATCAAAGCATCGATTGTTCAAATCGCAATCCGCTTTTGTTATAAATATTCCTCTTATGTGGATTCTCTCAATCCATTTGCAAGATATGTAGTAAACTAAGAAGGAAGCTTTACATTGTCTCATTCATGCATAGAGAGTTAACTGGCTATATTTGTTTCATACGATGCTATAGTTTGAAGTCGCACCTGAGAAAGCTGATGAAGTTCAACCAAAGAGGCCTCCTAAGCCTCCCGTTGTGAAGAAACCACCCGCACCACCACATGCTCCACCTGCTGATGACATGCCTTCCACATCGGCATAAGTTTTTGAAGCAAAGTTAGCGTTGAAGACTATAACATAAAGACAGAGAGATTCCAGCATTCAGAGAAAGATTTAGCAGTCCTCCATACTTCAGCCAAAAAGTAATGCACAACATGAGGGGCTCATGTTTTTCATTGAGCCATTGCATCCAAAACTGACCTGACAAGTTCTTACATAAATCTGTTCTGCAGTTGTTGACATAGAATTAATTCATTGCATCAAAAACTTTTAGCACCGGATCGAATAATATGAACATGTTTCTTTCATTCACAACAGTGCTTCTCTGATCTTTTTTTTTTGGGTTCCTTTTTTGTTTTAATCTCAATATGCAGGCATCAGACAGTGAGCATTTTCTTTTTATTCTTCCCTCTTTTTTTTTTGTGCAAAGTGCAACCTAATTCATGATGGTTGAAGGCTAACTTCCCATTTTTATTGCTTTGTCATTTTTTTTTTTTTACTGCTGTCCTTGTGTCCTTGCTGAGTAAGACAGAAAGTTAGGCCAGCACGAGTTTCTTGCTGCAAGATTTTAAGAACACATGCAGGAATTGTGGGTGTGCTTTTTTCTCCATATGTCTTCACAAAAATTATGGAATTGCAAATACCCATGCTAAAATTAATTAGAAATTATGCTATGTCATTATTTATACGATTATTCTTTCTTTTTTAATCCTCAAAATGACATTTCTACATCTATTTGTATAAAGATCTCTGCTCTTGGAGTTTGCTTGGATCAGACATATTTTAATTTATTTCAGCACAAATTGCAAAAAAAAAAAAAAAAAATTCAATAAGTAGGAATAATTTTCTCTCTGTCCTACTATATTTATGTATTTATTTTTTATCCAATCTATTTCTGATTGAAATAAACTGCTTTGTTATAGTCTGGTAATTATAAGTGAAATATTACATATTTGATTTTATAGACTGTTTAAGTTTTCACAAGTTATGTGTGTTTTTTTTTAAGCTTTCAAGTAATCACGGTGGTAAATGTATCAGGCTACATTCTCATTTACATGTAAATTTACAAAAATTAATTATATATTAACAAATTATTAAAAGTAACAAGTGAAAAAGGACAATTGATTCTGTTTAGGCATCATTGTTATTAGATTTCATGAATATTTAAATTAATTTTTAATTAAAAAAAATCAGAAATAGAACCTTTTACATTGGTTTATGCACTTGCATTAAAAAAATATACAAATAGTTTTTTTAGATTTATAAATTTCAGGGGTATATACGTAATTTTAAACTAAAATATTGGAAAGAAATTGAAAATTGACATCCAAAAACGGGAACCGTACGAACACTTCAGGATGCCATAAACGAAGTCAGTGGGAAACTCAAAAAAGCTCGCTCTCTCCAAACAAAGATTGAATCGTTTGATTGAGTTTCTCACGATTGGGGTTGATATTGGTGGAATTTGTGATCAATAAGGGAGGAATCAATGGCGAGTTTGATCAGGAGTTGCTTGCAATCGGCGCTGAAGCTGGTGAATTCGGTGATTGGAATGGCAGGGATGGCCATGATCCTCTACGCGCTCTGGATGACTAGGGTTTGGTGCAAGGAGATGAATGCACAGTGGGGTCTTGCTCTTGGTTCAACCCCTCCTTGGTATACGATTTATTATGATCATATATAGTGAATTTTTAATTTATTTTTTGGTTTTTTTGGCGTCAAATTTGTCATAGATGATCGGTTTGCGAGGGGGAGGATCTTATTGATGTCCTTTAAGTGAATCAATGCTTTCATCTTGATTTTTTTTTGGAAAAAATGATTGTTTTTACTACTAAGGATTCATGTATCTATGTTGGTACTCGAATCTCATTATTTTCTGTAATTGGATTTCAAATTTGTTTTCACCAGCTTGTTTAGCAGACCGGATCACAGAGAATCATGGAAAAATGTTTGCCTTTTTCTTTAGTTTTTTGTGAACTCTTTTTTATTTTATTTTATTTTTTCAGCTTTTGAAGAAACTGTAGGGTATATTTTGTATTGCGGAAGGTTACAAGGCTGTTTATATAACTTTTATGTGTCTAAGAAAGGCAGTGAAAATATTCTTGGATGATTATGTGACTAAAAATGTACAATCACATAGTTAAAAATATATAGGAATATTTTTTAATTAATATAGAAGATTTGTCATGCGTTATTAATGGCAAAAGTTATGCCAGAATATTTGATGAAAATATGGAAGGTAGACTATGTGTTATCATCTCCCTTCAAGCTCATGTATGAAGCAACAGGGAGCTTGTTTCGAAGCTGATAAAAGGTTGTATAGGTAAGAGCTTTTGTCATAATATCAACAATCTGATTTTTTGCCGATACATGACGAATGGAAAGGGATTTCTTGGCTACCAAGTCTTGAACAAAATGAATATCAATTCCAATATGTTTCGTACTGGTATGGGCGACAGGATCTGCAGCAAGAAATGTGGCTTTGAGATTGTCACACCATAGCGTTGGTTTGAGATCGATTCAAGCTGATTTCTTCAAGACCACATAATCCAACATAATTCAGTAGATACAAGAGCAATACTCCTGTTTTCTGTTACTGTACAAGAATGAGCAACTATTGGTTGTTTCTTAGCACTCCAAGAAATGAGATTCGGACCCAAATATATGTAGTAACCAGAGATAGAATGGTGATTACCGAGGCAGCTAACTCAGTCAACATCAGAGTAAGCAGTGAGAGTATGATTTGGGCTTTGATTAAGTAAAGGCCATGCGAGGTGGTTGACTGTGAATTTCGAAGAATTCGTTTAAGTCCAATGCACGTCAATAGGGCAATGAAGGAATTGCAAAACTTTGATAACAACAAATTAAATGTCGGGACGGGTAAGGCAAAGATACTGAAAGGCTCCAATGGTACGACGATAGTCAGTGGGAGTTGTCAAGACGGGGAACTTGATGCTTTTTAAAGACGGGCAATGTGGGTGTCATGGGAGTAGGCACAGGTTTGGAGTTGTCAAGATGAGTGTGGGCTGAAAGATCTTGGGTGTACTTGGTTTGGGTGAGAGATAGGCCATTTGATCTGAAGGTAGCTTCAATACTAAGAAAATAATATAGAGAGTCAAGGTCTTTAAGAGAAAAGTAGCATTCAGGTCACTAATAAGATAAGAAAGAAAAGGTTGTGAAGAACTTGTAACCAAGATATCATTCATGTAAACTAAAAGGAAAGTAATGTCAATGGGAGTGGTGTGAATGAAAATAGAGGTATCTGATTTTGAGAAGGTGAATATTAGATCATGAAGTTTGCTAGTTAGGCAATGAAACCAAGCCCGAGGAGCTTGTTTGAAGTCATAAAAGCTTTGTGGAGGTGAAAAATATAATAAGGGTAATGAGAATCAATAATACCAGGTGGTTGGGTTAGGTAGACTGGTTCATTAAGGTTACCCTGAAAAGATTCATTATTGGCATCAAGTTGTCGAATTGACCAATTTTTTGTGAGCGCTATGGTTAGAATGATGCGAATAGTTGTAGGTTTGACAATAGGGCTAAATGTATCGGTATAGTCGATGCCAAGTGATTGATGGTAACTTTTGGTGAACATGATGAGAAATATTAACTTTATTGGTTTGGGGATCAAGACACCTATAACCTTTGTGATTTGAATCATAGCCAAGAAAGATGCACGGGATGGATTTGGGTGTAAGTTTGTCAATTCGTGTGGAGCCAAGCAAAAGAAAGCAAGCACATCCAAAATACAAAGGTGGGCAAGGTTAGGTTTTGTGAGTTGGAGGGTTTCATGAAGGGATTTATAATTAAGGCTAGGTGTGGGGAGAAGATTGATGAGATAGATTGCTATTGAAAAGGCTTCAAACCAGAAAGGTTTGGGTTGAGATGCACGAACAAGCAAAGCGAGGCCAGTTTCAGTGGTGTGTTAAATTTTTCGTTCGGTAAGGCCGATTGTTGAGGGGTGAGAGGACAAGTGATGCGATAGGAGATACCATGAGTGAATAATGATTGAGCAAAGGAACCATTGATAAGTTCATTGCCACCATCTCAATGAAACATTTTAATGTTGGTGGAGAATAAATTTTCTGTTAGGGTTTTGAAGAATTGAAATTGGTAAAGAGCTTGTGATTTATGAGTTAGAGGATAAATCCATGTGAAGTGACGAAGTCATTAACAAAGACGATAAAGTAATAGTAACTAGATAGAGAAAAAGTTGGGGATGGTCCCCAGATATCACTATGAATAAATGTAAAGGTTTTGTAGAGACACAGGATGAGAATGGAAAAAAAAATTATAGTACCTTTACCTTGAAGGCATGAAGTACAAGACTTTATTATATGAGGCTTAAAAGATTGAATTGGAGATAAACTAGAAAAAGTTTTATTGCAAGGATGACCTAACCATTGGTGCTAGATGTCAGATGAAACTTGACGAGCAGATAGAGCTATGGAATTATTGAAAGTGTGGGAAATCTACATTGGGAAGAGATTGCCGTGGATTTTACCCGCGAGAAGCGGTGTCTTGGTTTTTAGGTTTTTCACAATGTAACCAAAAGGATTAAATTCAATCAAGCATTAATTATCAATGACAAATTTGCTTATGATCATGTTCACATGCAGGTTCATCTACACTTTGATGCTTTCTTTTTTTCTTTCTTTCTTTCTTTCTTTTTTAATGTAGGGTTTATGTATCTATGTTACTGCTATGGATTTGATTCTCATTATTCTTTGAAATTGAATTCTAAATTCTTTGTTACCAGCTTGTTTAGCATATTAGGACATCCAGATATTATTTTGCTTGCATGACCAGAATCATGAAAAGGCTGCAATTTCTTGGGTTTTCTATGAATCTTTTAAGCCTATAATTATGTTTATGAGCAGGTTCATCTACACATTTTTTGGGTTCGGAATCTCACTCTGTCTGATAACTTGCTCTGGTCATATTGCTGCTGAAACTGCACATGGTCATTGCCTTTCATGTGTATCCTTTTTTTGGTAATCAAATCATGAAATCACATTTTCTCTCTCTTGCAGTTGTTCTAATTCTTTTGATGCACGAGCAACAGGTGAGAGGCAATTTGAAATTTTCTTGATAAATGTGTCCATTCTGAAAGTCAAGGTTTATTTGCCCAATTGACTGAATTTTCTCATGCTTGAATAGGCTGGCCGGATTAGGCTGGTTTGAGTTCATGCAAATTTTATTTTTATGATTTTAATTTTTGAATTGGTAATTAAGTCTTGGATCTAATAATTTTGTGTAAGTTTTGTTTTTACTTTGAAGCTTGTGTGTATGCAGACATAATATACACAAGTGTATAGGCGTATAGTAGCATTGGTTGATTTTGTATCCCTTGGCACTGTCTAAGGACCAAGGATTTGACCTGTTTTAAATTTCCTTCCAATGTTTTTTGCACTGTCTAAGGTTTTCATGAGAACCTGCGCAAGTAAAAGTAGTTCACTGGATTTTCTGTAATGGCAATGGCTTGTGAAGAATTAGTTTACTTCGAATTTTAGTGCAATATGAAGGATTAGTTTACTTCGAATTTGACTGCAATCCTTTTCCTCTTTTGAGTACATTATTAGTTTTGTATAAGTTTGTTCCTTTTTCATAATCTAGTTGAAGATTGAAGGCTGCCACTTGCGGGTGGTTCTTGCTATTTGGCAATAATTCACAATTTGTTCACACTGCCATTTGATTTTTGCAGCTTCTCAGACATTGAAACTATGTTTGACGATATTTTATCTGTGAACAATTCTTGCCACTTTTGTTTTGTTTATTTAGATTAATGTTAGTTTAATTGTCAAACATTAAATCATGAATTGTTTTCTCAAACTTTTGCAAGTGCTAAAAAGAAATTTCAAATGACAAATTGGAAAATTTCCCTGGTTTGATGACTCCGCCATATTGCATTTTGTCATGTATGTTTTTGTGAGTCCCTTATGTGGTGCATTTTAGACATTGGTTTGGCAACCATTACAGTTGCAATTGTAAATGCATATTTATGATGATTGACATGTCAGGATCTAATACACTTACAGGCCTCTACATTTCTTTTGCTAACAGATTCACTGAATTGATTTACTAGATGGTATTTTTTAGGGTTGTCTTCTTACTGATATTTAAATCAAAAAGAATGTTCTTTGGCATCTCTTAATTGAGTTACAGTATATGGTGTTCGTCTTTCTTCTCATTATCCTGGAGGGTTCAATTGCTGCAGACATATTTCTAAACAGAAACTGGGAACAGGTAACATGAATCATCTACTCCATCTTGGCCTTTCTATATCATATGCGATTTGGATCTACACAATTCTGATCAGCTCCAATCGTTCATTAGGATTTTCCGGAAGATCGTACAGGGAGATTCAATGAATTCAAGGATTTTGTTAGATCAAACTTTGAGATTTGCAAATGGGTAGGCTTGATCGTTGTAGCTTCAGAGGTGAGGGTTCTTTTTTTTTTTTTTTAATTTGATTGCCATTGTCAAAAGATTTTAAGTTTTTTTCCCTTTTAGAACCACTGTTATCGTTGTATAAATTCTTTAGTTTTTCACTTAACTAAGTAAGAGTTATGGATAATTAGGAGTTATGGAATGTTCAGCTCAAACTCAATACCATTAGCTTCTCTTTTATTTTTTACTTCTTGTGATGTTATGAGTAAATCTTTTCTCATAATAAATCTTGCACATTAGCACACTGTGCATACCTTCTTTTCTTCCTCAGCAGAGACTCTCTGTTGTTTCACATGTAAAACCGAACTTGGCTCAGTTTTTATAGGAGTGAATTTTCTACTTTAATTTTTAATTTTCAGGCTGCTTCCATCTTTCTCGCAATGATTCTCAGAGCCCTCGGGCCAGATCATGGAAGTTTCTACGACAGTGATGATGATTACACACCCGCTCGGCTTCCACTCTTGCAAAACCAGGTCCAGCATAATCCACCCACGGCGAGTCCTCACCCGCCTCTAAACAGTGATTCATGGAATGTCGGAATACATGAAAAGGTGAGAGAGACATTGTTTGATACGATGTTCAAATAATACTCTATGCAATTTTCGTTAATCTTCCCGATGGATTTACAGTTCTCTTTCCTACAGATCAACAGGTAACTGTGACATTCCTATCAAATTGTCTCGCTCCCGCCAACCATCAGTGAAGTCTATGATCAGTGAGTATTATCATGTACTCAACTCGTTCTTTGAGTAAATTTTCGTTTTATGTCAAAATGAGAATGCTTACTAATTGTATAAAGCTCGACAAATCTGTGTGAAATTCATTCACCAGCATTTGTAAAATTAATCAGAATATCAGAACAATAAGTGGAGCATATATGAAATATTTACAACTTTTGTGATGGTGCCCATTTACTTGACTGTAACCTTGCTGTTTTCATAAATGGCTGTAGGATTACAGTATTATGTAGTTTTTCTGAATTATATATATATATATATATATATATCTTAGAAGAGGAGTGTCCTAATACTGTACAAATTGCATACAAATTTTGACATTATAGTTGTGTTGTAATATGCCTTTTTAATGAAAGTAACAAGTTCTAAATGCCCATTTTCTAACTCTATAATATTCATATCAATTAGTCTTAGTTAGATTAAACTTTAACCCATAAAATCTAACATTTTCTTAATCTCACCTTAACATCAAACCAGTATTTGGTTTTCATAATTTGGATTTCTTTTACCTGATAATTGTGGTAAAAATCATAATTGGGGTCATTTATCCTGATGGTTATCAGAGTTAATTTCTTTTACAGGATTTAATCATTTAAATTAATGTATTTAGCAACCAATTAAAAAAAAAACTAAAATTAAGTACTTTCATAATAAGCACAAGAAGTAAAGAACAAAAAGACATAAAAAATGCTAAAATTACACAAATCAATGAGGAGATTACATTCAAATTCCAGTGATCCCAAATCACATTGAAAAAGAATTAAGCAGCTTAATAAATAAAATAAGGCACAAAAACTACACTCCCTGACAAACCAACCCTACAAATCCTTCTTGGAGGACAACTTCCTCTTCATCCTGCTAAAAGGTCCTACACTCCTGTCCATGATATACATATAAATCACTTGGCTCCATGACCTATATGACTTCATATTTTCATAGTATTCTGGTGCTATTTCCCTCACCTTATCAAGCCTGCACCCTGGAATCCTTGGAAAGTCATGGTGCTCATTATGGTACCCTACATTCCATGTCATCAAATTTAAAGGTCCATAGTATGAATATGTCTCTTGCTCTGCATTGAAAACATAGTGCTCTGATATGAAATGGCCAGCCATTGGGTGCATTCCACCTCCCACAAATGTCGAAAGAATTAGATAACCGAGAGATTTCCACCCGTAGAAATAAACCATGGAGGTGTTGAGGGCGAGTTGTATTATAAGGTTGGTGAATTCCCACATGCCTGGGGGCTTCGGCTTGATGAAGAGCGGGCGGAGCGCGTAGAAGAAGAGCTGGAAGATGACCCATATGGATTTCGTTATGGCATTGGTGACGGTGTGGGCTTCAGTGAGTGTTGGGATGTCCATGTCAATGCCGTCGACACCTTGGAATCGGTGATGCTCTAGGTGGTACTTTTGGAAGGTGACGGACATTGGAACGCCGATGGGGAGGTTGGCGAAGATGCCCAGCCAACGGTTGTAGGTAGGGGTGGAGAATGCGAGGTTGTGGCTGAGCTCATGGATGGCGAGGAAGAGGTTGTGATTGAGGAACGAGCCAAAGAAGTATGCGACTGCTAGTATCTTCAGCCAGCTTGCGCCGCACAAGTAGGTCGCAGTCCATAGTTGAAGCAGCACAGCTGCGCTTACCTGCAAAAGAAGATCAGATGATGGGACGGTGATTGGAAATTCGAGCAGGTGAACATCTCCTGTTGTGATGAGTTGCATCTAATTCAATGTACAGTCATCGTTCGTATGCTATCGCGATGTTGAGATTCTAAACAAGTTTCAGAGAAGTGCATACTGAATTTCAATGAGTTCTTGCTGGTAACTACGGCGAAACAAATATGAACATTAGGCTTTGAACTATCGGCTCATTTTTGTATAAAATTTCATGGTTTAATTTCAAAATACAAAAATTGCTATGGAAAAGATATAGCTGTGGAAAACAAAAACATTGTAAAAGAACAGTTGAAAAAGAAGCCATTGCATTTGTAGGGGCTAACCAACTTTCCTATAAAATGGATTTTGTCGAGGAAGCCTAGCCGAGAGAATAAGTAAACTAATTTTCTACTAAAATGAATGCTTGTGACGAACTCTACTCCAGGGAATAAGGAAACCAAATTTCCTATAAAATGAATGCTTGTGAGGAAGTCTACCCGAGAGAACAAGGAACTTCATCAATCAATTAAATCCATGCTGTTCATAGATACTATAATCAGAATATTTATTTCAGTTACAATTAGTCTACCATTTCCATGGAAACTATGATGCCAAATTAAATGAATGACAAAGCAACCCCAATACAAAGCGGACAAAAACAAACAAGTCATGATCAAGAAAGCGAGATACAGCTAAAAAGCAACACATTCACAAACATTACAGCTAGCTTCACACACACACACAAACAAAATGGTAAGATGAAAACTAAGCATAGAACAATTTCACTATAAATTAAAAGGAGGGAGTGAAATTTAAGAATGAGAGGACATTATCATCACAAACTTGATTATAACCTCGAAAAGAAAAGTAATTTTTATCCAATACTTGTTGTCTATCCTACCTTTTCATTTTTCACTTCTTTTCAAAACCACAAAAATGGATTTCATTGCTTATCCTCTCCAATTTTAACTTCAAAACAATACAATGCCCAAGCCCAGTCTTCTCAGAGAATCAAACTCAAGGTTGTAATTTTCCATCAATTTACTTAACAAGCTACCATCTTTGTTCCACATTCTCTCACTAGTCATAACAACAAGCATCATGATCAAACTACCCTTTTTCTTCCAATATATATATATATATATATATATATATATATATATATATATAAGAATTACAGATCCAAAAGGGAAGCAAGTCAAACCCAATAAAAAAACAAAACTCTAAGAAAAAGAGGAAGGGATGCAGCATTGTTACCTTGAGGAAAGCAAAGGGATCAGGGCCAAAGAGCTCTCGGATCTGCGGGTACTGCGAGAGGATCTGGCGCCTCCGCGATGCGTGGGGCTCGTCGGTGTAGGACCAGAAGAAGTCGGCCGCCATGACTCCCTCCTCCTCCTCCCGATCCTCCTGGAAGCCCATTTCTCGAATTCGATCTCGATCTCGATCTCTCTCTCAGCGACACCGAGAATGAGAGAGAAACACAGAGAGAGAGAGAGAATTCGTTGATGGTGTTCGTCTTCTCCGTTTATTTTAAAAATCGTTCTTTCGTTTGCGTTTTTATATGAAAACAAAATCGCGTTTTGTGGGCCGGATTCAACGGGGGACCAGAAAACCCGATGGGCCCAAATTGGAAAGGATAACTTCATACTAATTTCGGGTTTCGAGTTATGGGGTTTTTTTATTTTAGATCCGACTCGTTATGAGATCTGGTCTAATCCGTAGGTCTGTGGAAATGTGGATTTTGGGTTTTGTTTGTTTTAGATCCGACCCGATATAAGATCCATCATGGAAAAGGGCAAAATAATTAATTAATTAATTAAAATAATAAAAATAAAAATAAAACCACTAGTTAGTGATGTCTAACTTTGGGTTATTCCTAGTTTTGACTCTAAAATTAAACTATGCATACATACATACATACATACATACATACATGGTAACATATATATACAGGCATCAAAATTAACTAATTTTAAATGCATGTTTACATTTTCTTTTTTTGGGTGGTGGGGGGTCAAAATAATACAAAATTTAGGGGACTTGGTGGTGGGATAAATGGATAGTGGATATACTTGTGCTATTCTCTTGTTCTCGGTAATTGAATGATCTCCATTTTATCCTATAATTTTTTTAAAAAATATTAATCAATATTAGAATAATAGTTAAATAAAAAATTGTAGAACTTTCATTCCAAGCATAAAATTAAAATGACCAACCGAGTCTCAAATTTAAATAATTTTAAAAGTATACTTTAAAAATAAAATTATTATTTTCTCATAGTCTAGAATTGGAAAAGATGTACCTCTTAGTTTTATTACTATTATGTTTTATTATAAATAGATAAGAAACATCATTATTTAAAGGGAAAATTACTGTTCACCCCTCAGAAATTTCAAAACTTCCTAAAAACCCCCTACAACTTTTGCACACCCTGGACAGCCCTTCCTTTATAGTTTACATTCCCTTTTACCCCCTATCAGTCACTTCAAGTGGGTCCATGTTATGAAATTCCATTTTTGCCCTTACAAATAATGCGAAAAATACCGCCCAATCACATCATGTCTGACTTTTTATACATACAAGTGTGCATTTTTTTGTTTCTGTTTAACTCAATCAAGTTTTCATTTAAAACTGCATTATTTAAGCGGAAATATAAATTTTTAAAGAGAAAAACATCACTTTTTAAAGAGAGACTGAGTTTGTTAAACAGAAACGCAATATTTAAACGGAGACACTTTTTTAAACAAAAACCTCAATTCCCTTTGCATGTAAAGTGAATTTGAAGAATGTGAAGCTTTAGAGTGGCATTAAATGAAGCTATTTTACCCTTGCATGTAAAGTGAATCATCATTAATGTGTTTGACTTAACCAAGATGATCATGCTTAAACAAAACCGCATTATTTAAGCGGAAATATAAGTTTTTAAAGAGAAAAACAACACTTTTTAAAGAGAGACTGAGTTTGTTAAACAGAAACGCAATATTTAAACGGAGACACTTTTTTAAACAAAAACCTAAATTCTCATTGCATGTAAAGTGAATTTGAAGAATGTGAAGCTTTAAAGTGGCATTAAATGAAGCTCTTTTACCCTTGCATGTAAAGTGAATCATCATTAATGTGTTTGAGTTAACTAAGATGATCATGCTTAAACAAAACCGCATTATTTAAGCGGAAATATAAGTTTTTAAAGAGAAAAACATCACTTTTTAAAGAGAGAACTGAGTTTGTTAAAGAGAAACGCAATATTTAAACGGAGACACTTTTTTAAACAAAAACCTAAATTCCCATTGCATGTAAAGTGAATTTGAAGAATGTGAAGCTTTAAAGTGGCATTAAATGAAGCTCTTTTACCCTTGCATGTAAAGTGAATCATCATTAATGTGTTTGAGTTAACCAAGATGATCATGCTTAAACAAAACCGCATTATTTAAGCGGAAATATAAGTTTTTAAAGAGAAAAACATCACTTTTTAAAGAGAGTCTGAGTTTGTTAAACAGAAACACAATATTTAAAGGGAGACACTTTTTTAAACAAAACCTCAATTCCCATTGCATGTAAAGTGAATTTGAAGAATGTGAAGCTTTAAAGTGGCATTAAATGAAGCTCTTTTACCCTTGCATGTAAAGTGAATCATCATTAATGTGTATGAGTTAACCAAGATGATCATGCTTAAACAAAACCGCATTATTTAAGCGGAAATATAAGTTTTTAAAGTGAAAAACATCACTTTTTAAAGAGAGAATGACTTTGTTAAACCGAAACGCAATATTTAAACGGAGACACTTTTTTAAACAAAAACCTAAATTCCCATTGCATCTAAAGTGAATTTGAAGAATGTGAAGCTTTAAAGTGGCATTAAATGAAGCTCTTTTACCCTTGCATGTAAAGTGAATCATCATTAATGTGTTTGAGTTAACCAAGATGATCATGCTTAAACAAAACCGCATTATTTAAGCGGAAATATAAGTTTTTAAAGAGAAAAACATCACTTTTTAAAGAGAGACTGAGTTTGTTAAACAGAAACGCAATATTTAAACGGAGACACTTTTTTAAACAAAAACCTAAATTCCCATTGCATGTAAAGTGAATTTGAAGAATGTGAAGCTTTAAAGTGGCATTAAATGAAGCTCTTTTACCCTTGCATGTAAAGTGAATCATCATTAATGTGTTTGAGTTAACCAAGATGATCATGCTTAAACAAAACCGCATTATTTAAGCGGAAATATAAGTTTTTAAAGAGAAAAACATCACTTTTTAAAGAGAGAACTGAGTTTGTTAAAGAGAAACGCAATATTTAAACGGAGACACTTTTTTAAACAAAAACCTAAATTCCCATTGCATGTAAAGTGAATTTGAAGAATGTGAAGCTTTAAAGTGGCATTAAATGAAGCTCTTTTACCCTTGCATGTAAAGTGAATCATCATTAATGTGTTTGAGTTAACCAAGATGATCATGCTTAAACAAAACCGCATTATTTAAGCGGAAATATAAGTTTTTAAAGAGAAAAACATCACTTTTTAAAGAGAGTCTGAGTTTGTTAAACAGAAACACAATATTTAAAGGGAGACACTTTTTTAAACAAAACCTCAATTCCCATTGCATGTAAAGTGAATTTGAAGAATGTGAAGCTTTAAAGTGGCATTAAATGAAGCTCTTTTACCCTTGCATGTAAAGTGAATCATCATTAATGTGTATGAGTTAACCAAGATGATCATGCTTAAACAAAACCGCATTATTTAAGCGGAAATATAAGTTTTTAAAGTGAAAAACATCACTTTTTAAAGAGAGAATGACTTTGTTAAACCGAAACGCAATATTTAAACGGAGACACTTTTTTAAACAAAAACCTAAATTCCCATTGCATGTAAAGTGAATTTGAAGAATGTGAAGCTTTAAAGTGGCATTAAATGAAGCTCTTTTACCCTTGCATGTAAAGTGAATCATCATTAATGTGTTTGAGTTAACCAAGATGATCATGCTTAAACAAAACCGCATTATTTAAGCGGAAATATAAGTTTTTAAAGAGAAAAACATCACTTTTTAAAGAGAGAATGAGTTTGTTAAACAGAAACGCAATATTTAAACGGAGACACTTTTTTAAACAAAAACCTAAATTCCCATTGCATGTAAAGTGAATTTGAAGAATGTGAAGCTTTAAAGTGGCATTAAATGAAGCTCTTTTACCCTTGCATGTAAAGTGAATCATCATTAATTTGTTTGAGTTAACCAAGATGATCATGCTTAAACAAAACCGCATTATTTAAGCGGAAATATAAGTTTTTAAAGACAGACTGAGTTTGTTAAACAGAAACGCAATATTTAAACGGAGACACTTTTTTAAACAAAAACCTAAATTCCCATTGCATGTAAAGTGAATTTGAAGAATGTGAAGCTTTAAAGTGGCATTAAATGAAGCTCTTTTACCCTTGCATGTAAAGTGAATCATCATTAATGTGTTTGAGTTAACCAAGATGATCATGCTTAAACAAAACCGCATTATTTAAGCGGAAATATAAGTTTTTAAAGAGAAAAACATCACTTTTTAAAGAGAGAATGAGTTTGTTAAAGAGAAACGCAATATTTAAACGGAGACACTTTTTTAAACAAAAACCTAAATTCCCATTGCATGTAAAGTGAATTTGAAGAATGTGAAGCTTTAAAGTGGCATTAAATGAAGCTATTTTACCCTTGCATGTAAAGTGAATCATCATTAATGTGTTTGAGTTAACCAAGATGATCATGCTTAAACAAAACCACATTATTTAAGCGGAAATATAAGTTTTAAAGAGAAAAACATCACTTTTTAAAGAGAGACTGAGTTTGTTAAACAGAAACGCAATATTTAAACGGAAACACTTTTTTAAACAAAAACCTAAATTCCCATTGCATGTAAAGTGAATTTGAAGAATGTGAAGCTTTAAAGTGGCATTAAATGAAGCTCTTTTACCCTTGCATGTAAAGTGAATCATCATTAATGTGTTTGAGTTAACCAAGATGATCATGCTTAAACAAAACCGCATTATTTAAGCGGAAATATAAGTTTTTAAAGAGAAAAACATCACTTTTTAAAGAGAGAATGAGTTTGTTAAACAGAAACGCAATATTTAAACGGTGACACTTTTTTAAACAAAAACCTAAATTCCCATTGCATGTAAAGTGAATTTGAAGAATGTGAAGCTTTAAAGTGGCATTAAATGAAGCTCTTTTACCCTTGCATGTAAAGTGAATCATCATTAATGTGTTTGAGTTAACCAAGATGATCATGCTTAAACAAAACCGCATTATTTAAGCGGAAATATAAGTTTTTAAAGAGAAAAACATCACTTTTTAAAGAGAGAATGAGTTTGTTAAAGAGAAACGCAATATTTAAACGGAGACACTTTTTTAAACAAAAACCTCAATTCCCATTGCATGTAAAGTGAATTTGAAGAATGTGAAGCTTTAAAGTGGCATTAAATGAAGCTCTTTTACCCTTGCATGTAAAGTGAATCATCATTAATGTGTTTGAGTTAACCAAGATGATCATGCTTAAACAAAACCACATTATTTAAGCGGAAATATAAGTTTTAAAGAGAAAAACATCACTTTTTAAAGAGAGACTGAGTTTGTTAAACAGAAACGCAATATTTAAACGGAAACACTTTTTTAAACAAAAACCTAAATTCCCATTGCATGTAAAGTGAATTTGAAGAATGTGAAGCTTTAAAGTGGCATTAAATGAAGGTCTTTTACCCTTGCATGTAAAGTGAATCATCATTAATGTGTTTGAGTTAACCAAGATGATCATGCTTAAACAAAACCGCATTATTTAAGCGGAAATATAAGTTTTTAAAGAGAAAAACATCACTTTTTAAAGAGAGAATGAGTTTGTTAAACAGAAACGCAATATTTAAACGGAGACACTTTTTTAAACAAAAACCTAAATTCCCATTGCATGTAAAGTGAATTTGAAGAATGTGAAGCTTTAAAGTGGCATTAAATGAAGCTCTTTTACCCTTGCATGTAAAGTGAATCATCATTAATGTGTTTGAGTTAACCAAGATGATCATGCTTAAACAAAACCGCATTATTTAAGCGGAAATATAAGTTTTTAAAGAGAAAAACATCACTTTTTAAAGAGAGAATGAGTTTGTTAAAGAGAAACGCAATATTTAAACGGAGACACTTTTTTAAACAAAAACCTCAATTCCCATTGCATGTAAAGTGAATTTGAAGAATGTGAAGCTTTAAAGTGGCATTAAATGAAGCTCTTTTACCCTTGCATGTAAAGTGAATCATCATTAATGTGTTTGAGTTAACCAAGATGATCATGCTTAAACAAAACCACATTATTTAAGCGGAAATATAAGTTTTAAAGAGAAAAACATCACTTTTTAAAGAGAGACTGAGTTTGTTAAACAGAAACGCAATATTTAAACGGAAACACTTTTTTAAACAAAAACCTAAATTCCCATTGCATGTAAAGTGAATTTGAAGAATGTGAAGCTTTAAAGTGGCATTAAATGAAGCTCTTTTACCCTTGCATGTAAAGTGAATCATCATTAATGTGTTTGAGTTAACCAAGATGATCATGCTTAAACAAAACCGCATTATTTAAGCGGAAATATAAGTTTTTAAAGAGAAAAACATCACTTTTTAAAGAGAGAATGAGTTTGTTAAACAGAAACGCAATATTTAAACGGAGACACTTTTTTAAACAAAAACCTAAATTCCCATTGCATGTAAAGTGAATTTGAAGAATGTGAAGCTTTAAAGTGGCATTAAATGAAGCTCTTTTACCCTTGCATGTAAAGTGAATCATCATTAATGTGTTTGAGTTAACCAAGATGATCATGCTAAAACAAAACCGCATTATTTAAGTGGAAATATAAGTTTTTAAAGAGAAAAACATCACTTTTTAAAGAGAGAATGAGTTGCTTAAACAGAAACGTAATATTTAAACGGAGACACTTTTTTAAACAAAACCTCAATTCCCATTGCATGTAAAGTGAATTTGAAGAATGTGAAGCTTTAAAGTGGCATTAAATGAAGCTCTTTTACCCTTGCATGTAAAGTGAATCATCATTAATGTGTTTGAGTTAACCAAGATGATCATGCTAAAACAAAACTGCATTATTTAAGTGGAAATATAAGTTTTTAAAGAGAAAAACATCACTTTTTAAAGAGAGAATGAGTTGCTTAAACAGAAACGCAATATTTAAACGGAGACACTTTTTTAAACAAAACCTCAATTCCCATTGCATGTAAAGTGAATTTGAAGAATGTGAAGCTTTAAAGTGGCATTAAATGAAGCTCTTTTACCCTTGCATGTAAAGTGAATCATCATTAATGTGTTTGAGTTAACCAAGATGATCATGCTTAAACAAAACCGCATTATTTAAGCGGAAATATAAGTTTTTAAAGAGAAAAACATCACTTTTTAAAGAGAGAATGAGTTTGTTAAAGAGAAACGCAATATTTAAACGGAGACACTTTTTTAAACAAAAACCTCAATTCCCATTGCATGTAAAGTGAATTTGAAGAATGTGAAGCTTTAAAGTGGCATTAAATGAAGCTCTTTTACCCTTGCATGTAAAGTGAATCATCATTAATGTGTTTGAGTTAACCAAGATGATCATGCTTAAACAAAACCGCATTATTTAAGCGAAAATATAAGTTTTTAAAGAGAAAAACATCACTTTTTAAAGAGAGACTGAGTTTGTTAAACAGAAACACAATATTTAAACGGAGACACTTTTTTAAACAAAAACCTTAATTCCCATTGCATGTAAAGTGAATTTGAAGAATGTGAAGCTTTAAAGTGGCATTAAATGAAGCTCTTTTACCCTTGCATGTAAAGTGAATCATCATTAATGTGTTTGAGTGAACCAAGATGATCATGCTTAAACAAAACCGCAATATTTAAGCGGAAATATAAGTTTTAAACAGAAAGACATCACTTTTTAAACAGAGACTGAGTTTTTTAAACAGAAACGCAATATTTAAACGGAGACACTTTTTTAAACAAAACCTCAATTCAATGGTGAGGGTCTTTGAAGAATTTGAAGTTTTAAAGTGGTATTAAATGAAACTCTTCTCCATTTGCATGTAAAGTGAATCATCATTAATGTGTTTGAGTTAACGAAGATGATAATGCTTAAACAAAACCGCAATATTTAAGTGAAAATATAAGTTTTTAAACAGAAATACATCACTTGTTAAATAGAGACTGAGTTTGTTAAACAGAAACACAATATTTAAACGGAGACACTTTTTTAAAAAAAACCTCAATTCCCTTTGCATGTATAGTGAATTTGAAAATTTTAAAGCTTTAAAGTGGCATTAAATGAAGTTCTTCTCTCTTTGGAGTGCCACGACTTCCCATGCAATGGGCAATTTCGTCCATAAAATTCAAAAATAACTTTATTAACCATTATTATATGTTTTGGGGGGTCAGAAAATATTGTGTTTAAAAGGGAGGGGTTTTTAGGGATTTGAAAATTAACGGGGTATTTTCGGCCATTTCGCAAACTTAGAAGGTGTTTTTGGTCATTTTCACTTATTTAAAGCAACTCGATGACATACACAACTATAAGATTAACCAGCACTTATATTCTCATGTTTCGTGAGTTTTGGGGTTTTATATTTTTTGAAATGAATAACCTACACAAAAAATTTGATACTAATAAAATAAAAAAATTTATTGTAAGCTCTTAAGTTATTTTTATATGAACACATGTGTGTATATATATATATATAAAGTTAAAACAAATTGAATTTAAAACCTGCCATTAAGTTATATATATTTAGGGGTGTATATGGAATTCAACAAATTTTCTATACAAGCAAAAAATAACTCATTTTTAAAAATATTTTTTATTTAAATAATTGAAAATGATAAAAAAACCAATATATACATTTTATCTCTACAGAAAATAAATTAAAATTTTTTTCCTTCGATAAGTTAAAAAAAGATATATGAAAGTGAATTACTGATCACAAGCTTGACCTTTCGTGGGTGGCAAATCGAGTCAGACATCAAGATTCGCGCATAGTGACGTGGATCTCAACGCATCAGTGAGAATCGTGCGGCTCTGCGAGCATTGGCACAACTCGGTGGGCCCCTCCCCTTTCCTCTCGAAATTTTGAATTCCATAACTAGACCTCCCGCTCCTTCTCTCCATCTCCTACTCCCCATTTCGCTTGTTTATATTTCGAATTTCTGGGAAACCCTAACCCTAATCCCTCATCTCTCTCCATCGATCGGAGCCAAGACCGAAGCCGGCGAAGCGAAGAAGAAGAAGAAGAGGAGGAGGAGGGAATCTCTATGGCGGCAACCAAGATTGGGATGATGGATTCCGCTTACTTCGTTGGGAGGAACGAGATCCTTGCCTGGATCAACACCACTCTTCAACTCAATCTATCCAAAGTCGAGGAAGTAATTCTCGGATCTCTCATTCTCATGCTGTGTTTTTTTCTTTGATTTTTGTGGTAGATCAATGGATCTATTGATGATTTTGTAGGCGGCGTCGGGGGCTGTGCATTGCCAGCTGATGGATGCCGTGCACCCGGGAGTAGTGCCGATGCACAAGGTGAACTTCGATGCTAAGAACGAGTACGAGATGATCCAGAACTACAAGGTTCTGCAGGACGTCTTCAACAAGCTCAAGATCACCAAGGTTTTGCCTTCAATTCTGTCTTTTTAGGGTTAATTTCGCTTACTTCTTTTAGTTAGTCTAATTGATTTAATATTTGTGTTATTTTATTTAGCAAAAATCAAGTTTTTTCACAGGGAACATCCTTATTTGTTGGTTTTCCAAACAAAAGCTGTTATCTCGAGAACATGAGAATCAGCAGAAGGTGAAATGGGTTTATCAAAATATATTCTATTTTTTGCTAACTAAATTGATAAATCCACAGCTTGCATCATTTGGATCTTATCTTAGTTTGTCATCCAAAGAGACCAGCACACTAGCAGTCTATTAACGAAGAGTGTACACGAGATACCCTTTTTTTCTTGGATGCTCTGTAATATGTGTGATTTGATGTTCAGTGTTCTTCTCTTGGAACTTGCATGTAGAAAAATACCTCAACTTGTGCATGTGTGCTCCTTTGTGTAGCTTCAAACACATTTCACTGGTGAACCGAAGGAAATGGAATTTGTACAAGAGTCCAGCATGAAGTTTTGTTGTCTGTGCTTTGATTTGAATGAGTTAAATACTATACATGGTTTTGGGAACTTGTCATGTCTTCTAAGATTCTTAGTCCTACATAATATAACTTTATGTTTGCTTGAATTTCTCATTCAGCATATTGAGGTGAGCAAGCTTGTTAAAGGAAGGCCTCTTGATAACTTAGAATTTATGCAATGGATGAAAAAGTATTGTGATTCAGTAAATGGTGGCATCATGCAAAGGTAATTTCCTCACCTCATTTTCTCTGATGAAATGATCAGTTAGTTCATCACATTCTTGTATCTGGATTCAGAGAATTTGCCATTGTTTTATGTTCATTGTACAGAATTAATATCATCACTGGGTAAAAGTTTTCTCCGTGTATCACTTTTTTGACAGTTACAATCCTTTGGAGAGAAGAGATGCATCAAAAGGAGGAAAGGAGACACATAAAAAAGCAGCACCTGCACAAGTTCCATCAAAATCTTCATCAGCTGCCGCAAAGGCTCAGGGTACGCACCCTGCTCGAAAGAATGATGGAAATCCAGCAAATGTATCACATAAGCAAGTGAAACCTGCTTCAAATGCTGGTGCACAACCTTATGATGAGCAGGTAACTTAAATCTGCTGTTCCAGACTTGAATCATTTCTAGATGAATGCATTTCAAATTATTTCAAGTTTGAGGCTTAATGCAGATCACTGAGCTGAAGCTATTCGTGGATAGTCTCGAGAAGGAGAGGGACTTTTATTTTGCAAAACTAAGGGACATTGAAATGTTGTGCCAGACTCCTGAGATCAAACATTTGCCTGTAAGAAGAGAATTGGTGTCATTCGGTTGTTTTCTGCGGTGACTATGGTCTCTAATTCGTAGGATTAATTTTTGACAGATTGAGGCCATCCAAAGGATACTGTATGCCACTGATGACAACCCATCTGTTGTTGAGGAAGCTCAAGCAATGCTATCACAGCAGCAGAGTCAACAGCCCGTTCTGAGCCCAATCCCGGAAGCACCTGAAGAAAAGCCAAAGCAGGAAGCACAAAAGCGGAAGAATATCTCCACCCTTGAGGTTGATATGGCATCGATTTCCACATCAACACCACGACAACGGCTTTCAGACATCTCAAACTTTAGCTGCAGTGACTCACCATTAACTGAGTGCTGAAAACTTCAGCTTATTGAGGATAGTCTATTGCTTATTCCTGTGTTGGTTAAAACTTTTGTAACTCTCAAAGCCTCTCATTTGTAGTGTATTAGCATCTCTATGTTGTACTGAGTGTTGCAGGATGCATCTGGCTTCCAAATTGTTGTACAACAAATGCTTACTTGAAAACACTCTGTTTTGCATAAATTTGCTCTTTTCATGTTATCGCAAAACTCAAATGATACCAAAATTAATTTAGAGTTGGATTTGCAAAGGAGACATGGGGAGAAAAGATAGGCATCATGACAAATTAAACAATAAATTCTACAAAATGGACATCTAAAGAAGGGAGTTCATGAAAGTCTTATCTATCCTTAAACAACACACTGCAGAAAGAGAAGCAAAAGTTTACACCAGTCTTATTCTCAATAACAAGAAGCAGCATGCTCAGGATGGAGAAATGCATTCTGTTTAATTCACAGCAACTGCCACTGGTTTGATGGGAGGGGTTTCAGCTGTGGATCCTTTAGGGATCTCTGGTTTACCTCCGTCTTTGGCAGTGGCTGGAGCAGGAGGTGGTGCGGTGGGCTTCATATGTTCTGGGAGATTGTGTTTCAGTTTCAAAAGTATCTGACGCATTCTTGAAACATCTGTTGGCTTGCCGGGCTTCGGACCTTGAATTACAACAATGGATGGCTTCTTGTCCTCATTCTTCTTCCCTCTCTTCTCAATATTGGGTACCTCATTTGGAATGAGCTCTGCGATTGCTTTCCAGTATTGTTTATCAACATTGGCATGGAATTTCTCCTGGTTGGCTAGAAATAGCTGACGCCCAAACAAATAGAACACTCTCAGATTGAAACATTCTGTAGTGAATTTACATAAACCGAAGAAAGTTCAAGTTTCAAACCTTTTCCCTTTCCCTGTTGTGGATCTTGTTCATTTCACAGTTAACCTTTCTTTTCTCATGGAAAGCAATCTTGTAATCATCAGCTTCTTTATAAATTTCTTCCCTAACTTCCTTTTCTTTTTCTTCTTTTATCTTCAGAAGTTCAGCATTTTGGCTGCAAAAATTTAGACAAAGTATAACCATCAAATTACCAAAAATACGCAACTGAAGAGGAAGAAAAGATTGATAGAAGCAAACTCTTTCTCCTTTCTTGAAAGGAATTTCACTGCTTTAGCCTTTGTGATCAGAATCTCTGTACCTCAGTATTATTATGTGTTTATCATACAGGATATAATAAATGCTTAAAAAGTATTACTAGATGGTGATAAGACACTATAACCAGCTGGGATGTATGTCATGGACAAATTAATGGAAGTTTGTGTTATCAGCATACCAGCGTCCTTTAGGGGGGAAAGGATCAGCATGAGAGATTTATCATTTACTTGCCGTCAATAGCCAAAATGTACACAGGACATTTTCTACAATTATACCTACATAATTGGAGAAGGTTTGGTCAAAGCTGGCAAACAACGGAGAACATATGTAATTGATTGCCTCATTTTCCACTATCTAAATATATAAATGTAACATCAATAACTAACAAGTTTGTAACTGCTAAAATTTTGATCATCTGCGCAAACTTAATCAGGTTCAGCATTTTCACATTTACTGAACCAATGAAAAGCTTGTGAAAGATTTTAAAGGAACCATAATTATATTTTCCTCCTAAAGTTGTGCTGAATCAAAGTGGGCACCTCTTAACAAATAGAACAAATCCAAGAAAGCTAGAGCAAGAGATAACTCAGTCAAAAAGTGAAATAGCAAAATCACTTCAAACCCATCTATAGGAAATATATTTCACTAGTGACACCTACCATCTAGTTAGGATTAGGAAGACCTGAAGCCATTAATGAGATTTTCAACAAAGCTGGCAATTATCAAGACTGCAACTGCTATGACGTTCTTCATGCAACAGATCACAAGCACTACATTTTTGTGAAAAGCAGATAAATAAGGATTCTCCTTAGTTGCACCACAGGACAATAAACACTTGAAACTGGATGATTGACTAGCAAACCATACTCAATGCCACTAGATAACAACTAAAAATTGGGGGTTGATCAATATAATTGTAGTCAAGATCTAGGAGTTGCATGTAAGCTTCTTTCTTAGTCCTAAGGGCAAATTCTTTCAGATTTTTTATATCTTTCTTTTGGACAAGTAGAGATGCATGCCAACATATATTACTAACAAATTTCTCTTTCACTATCCAGTAAAAATGTAGCATAAGAGATCTCGGAATTTCATATAAGCTTATTTCTTAGTCCTACAGACAAATTCTTTCGTGTTTTTGAAATCTATCTTTTGGACAAGTACATATGAATTTCAACAAGTATAACTAATCAATTCCTCTTTCACTACTCAATATAAGTCAAAATGAACTATAGAAGATCTCTAGTCTCTAGTGCCTAGCCATGCCTTAGTTTCATCACTCTCATCACAATGAATATAAGAATAAATGTCACAAAGCGCCCCCATCACCTAATTCCAAAGCAAAAGTATTATTAACATGAATGACAAAAGTTGCATGTCCATAATCAAATAAACAGTAAAGCAAACAGCTCAAGATGTTACACATTCCAAAAAGCATTGCTTAATCTCCATCAAATATACAAGAATTGAGGCCATCACATAAAGGATATGATCAGATGAGGAATCACATTTAGTTCACATTGGGTGCTATTAAAAGAAGTTGTCTAGACATGGGTGGTTTTGATCCTCAGTAAACTAATTATTTACGAAATTACTAATTAGCTATCAAGAGTCTTGGGTGAGAGTGAGGTGAAGTGAATACAAGTGTTTTAGGTTACTAGTTAGTTAAAATGACCAGATCCATTATGTGTAATAAAATACCAAACTAAGCCCTTCATACTCATCAAGAATTTCATTTTTAAATTAAAACATTAATCATATGTAGTTGGTAGATTAGAGATTAGTCTTATATTTTGATGCATCTTTTATGTTTTAATAACATTACAAGAAAGTATTTGTCTATAATCTTGCACAAACCATCTTAGGGCTCCCACAATGGATGGGTTCCCACTAGCAAGCCCCCTTAACAACTTTGTTTACTTCAAATGCATGCCCATAGTGTAATCAATGAAGAACAATTAGAGCAGTTTTCTTCCAGTTTGTCTGTCCCATTCATAATCAGCACATCCCACTATATTATCTGATGCAGTTTTACTGCATATGGATTCAAACATAGTTGTATTTTTGAAAATATCAATTCTGTGTTTGTTATAGAGGACCACTCCTCAAAATCTCAAAGCAGATCAATTACCTTAAAGTGCTTAAATCTAGATAGTAGAAATGCATGATAACATAACTTACCTAAAAGTAACAATAAATACTATCTTAAATAATTTAATGAGTTAAGTACGTCAAGAAATTTTGTTAGTAGAAGGATAATTCAACCCAAAAAAAAAAAGCAGAAGAAACCTTCGATTTAAGGCATAAATCAATCATAAGGAATGAATAGCATGAGCAGTGATACAAAAGTTAAAATTAAAATCGAAAGCAATAAAGAAACATAGAGTTAAACCCGAGCTATTAAAATTTGATCCCAAACGAGATTAACACGATATATAAAAATTTCGTCCCCAATTTGATGTGGAAATATGAGACATAAACAAGGCTGAAACGGAATAATCAAAGCACTCAAACCATTACACGATTGATCACGAAATACCACAAAATAAATAAAGATCTAACAAAAATCAAATAAAAAATCAACCCAGATAGCAAAAACCGCAAAAGGATGGAAAAATTCGACAGATCAAGTGGCATAAAAGGCATCAGATAATCAGATCTAGAGAAAGAACTCTCACCGGCGCCACTCCCGTAAAATAAATCCCTCCTCAGGTTGCATCTCGTTGAGCGGGGGCAGCGATGGCTCATCAGAGAAGATCTCGCCATGATCCACCCCTCCATTAGCCTCCGGCATCTCAAAAGGCAAGGGAGAGGACCCACTCTGGCGACCCGGGCGGTAGCCAAAGGCCTCTGGAGAAGGGGGGAAGCTTCCGTCACCGCCGGCACTCCCCACAGAGACATGGTGGACATCAACGCCACCGAAGACGTCGTCGGGTATGTTCTTAGAAGCACCATACAGATCCTCGCCGTTGACCGGGGAAAAAGCGGAGGACTCGAAGCGCTGGGAAGGAAGGCGGGGATCGTAGCCTAGATATCCATCGTCATCGAAGGGGCGAGCGGAGGCCGGCGGAACGGCGCCGTCGTCGCCGGAGACGAACGGATCGAAGGATGAGGACATCGCGAGATCGGCGAAGGAGAAGAAGGGTTCCTCTCGTGTTCGTCTCGCCTAGAGAGGCCTTTTATCATCGATTCGCCCACTCGGCTTTCTCTGAGTCGGAAGAAGGAAACGTTTGTTTGGCCCCAGTGCTTAAAATGACTAAACTAGCCTTTCCCTTCTCTCTCTCTGAGAAAAGGGCATTTTCGTATATAACCTTAGAAATGAGTGATTTTGCCTTTGCTTCTCGGATAACAACATATTTCTTTATTGGAACTTTAATTTATACCGAAATCAGCATATATATATATATATATATATATATCTTAATTTTTCTTACCATCTCCTTCGGAAATACAAGTCGTTTAGAATTTTTTATATTTATTTTTTTAATTTCATGTTTTAATTTTTAAATTATATAAATAAAGAGATTTATATTCATGGTTCCAAGAAAATATTAGTTTAATTATTTGATCCCTTTTTATTCTAAATTTAAAAAAAGTTAATGTTTGTCTTTAATTCTTGTGCAAGAACATGTCTTTGAGAAGGAAAGGAATGTTTCATTCATCAAATCAAGTTGCATATTTACTAGCCAACAGCCAGGGGTGTAAATGATACACCACAACCTCTAAGTTATTCGAGTTTGATTTGGGAAAAACTTAAACTCGACTCGATCATGGTTGAGTCAAACTCAATTAAGAAAAACCCAAAACTCGACTTGATCAACTCGAGCTTGAGTAAGTCAACTAGTCGACTAAACCAAATTCGAGCATCTTAATACTTGACTCAGAGTGTTCACAAACCTAATCAAGTAATTATATTTGTGTGTATATATATATTATATATTAGTTTGTTTTATATATATAATTGAGTTTGAGCTTGAAATGATTTAATCAAGTTTATTAGTCTTTATCAAATTTAAACCAGTCGAGCTCGAGTAAGGAAAATAAAACTCAATTGAGTTTAATATCAATATTGAGCAATGAGTTTTCAATCGAGTTCAAACTTGAGTAGCTTGCTACTCAGTCAAACTTAATTAATTGCATCTTTTCTACCAACAACCTCTCGATTTATTGGTATTAGATTTTTTATATAATTTATTTATATTTTTATCTAAATATGAGTTTAAATCTTAATTCATACAAAATAAAAGCAGAATGTGTTTAAGTAATTTTTTCTGCATGTGTACATTGCTCACACCCAGAACATTTAAATTTTTTTATAGTCAATTTTTCGATCACGTGCTTAAAGATAATAAAAAGAACTCTACAATTAGTCATTTCCATCACATGCTTTAAAAATAAAAAAAATGTCTATAAGTATTTATTTGAATATATCTACGCTATATTCAAATATTTATTTGGATTGCTTACAGGTAAAAATGGTGAAATTATATTTCTACAAGTATCTCATTCTTAGGGCGTATTCATTTCGGTGTAAATGGGAAGAAGTGCCACTTCCCTGAAGGGGTGAAAAATGATGGAAGTGATATGACTTCTACCACTTTCTATGTTCGTTTTGCAGAAAGTATTTTTTTATCAAGTGTTCATATTTCCACACTAATGGTATTCATTTCAGTGTAAATAGTGTCACTTTTAAAGGATCTTTGGAAATGGAGGGAAGTGAGCACTCATTTCCCCATTTCAGTGTAAAAAATGCTGAAGTGAGTTATAACTAAAACTCATTTCAGTCTGAAGAAAGGGATGTGTTACTTCGCCACTTCAGAAAAAAAGAACAATAAAATTAGATAAAGTCAATCATTCCTTTCACTTACATTCAAATGAACGAACCCTTGACTTAAAAATATTATTTCCACATAAACCCACGAGTTAGAAGAATCAAAATTTGAATTAATTAAAATTAATAAAAATTAAATATATTTTTTTAAAAACTATTCAAAAACATCTACTTAAAATTCGGTAATTTTAATAAAAAAATATTTGTAACTTTAAAATATTTATATAAATATAAATATAAATATGTTCACTTTAATCCTTTCTTTACTACTAATATTAATATACGAACCAAACAAACTATTTCCATTCCATCACCAACAATACAACATAAGAAAACCCAATTGTGCATCCCGACAAAATTTTTATAGTAATATTATATTAAAAAACATTAACAACTTTTACAGGGGTATGTCCGCAAAAACTCCCACAAAGTCCAGGTCGGCGGTGTTCCAAGGTTGAAGACAACCAATGAATCGATGACATCATCCATCCACGTGACTTGCACGTGACCACCGCAGAGCTCCAAAACTCGCTCGCTGTCACAACCCCCTCCTCCATCGTCGCCACCACCGCCATCACTGGCTCCTCTCCATTTCTTCGGATTTCGCCGCCCCCCAAGACCCTAGTCCTAGATCTCTGGAGCTCCTCCTATGGTCGTTGTTCGCCGGATCTCTTGATTCCTATCCCGCATCTTGATCTCGAACGAGAGCTTTTCATGGATGCGGTCTCGATCCGGGTGCCGTACCGGCACCTCAAAGAGGTGGAGCTGGAGATGGAGATGGAGATGGCTCACCTAAACGGAGATCCGGCTGGCGAGATTCATGATCTAGGTTCCCGACCCTCCGGTGGCCTCCCGACGTCGTTTCCTTCTGCTTCCCCTTCGTCGCCGAATGCGGATGCCTCTTCCGATGCCACCCATCGATCGCACCCTCGTAGTAGCATGAAGACTTTGATTCTTGGTTGTATGGTCGCCGCCGGGGTTCAGTTTGGCTGGGCCTTGCAGCTCTCGCTCCTGACGCCTTACATTCAGGTGATCTGGTTGTTTGATTTATCGGGACCTTTTGTTTCATTTTGGGAAGTATTATCAATGTCTTCAATTCCAATGTGGAATTACCATGCAGTTGTGGTGGTGGTTTTGAGTAGATGCTTTAAAATATGGTTCTTTTTTTGTTCTTTGGTTGAAAGGATGTTCGATTAGTTGATTAAATCTATCAATATGGCAATGTCTTAAAGGGGAAATCCATGCACTGTTTTCATTATTTTTAGTGTATTTTCTTTTATTGCAGACATTGGTTACAACTTGTAGCTGCGCCTTATTAATGTTCCGTATTTTGATTTTTTATTTAAATTTTATTTGCTGACTCCAAAAACTATTTTTGATTCTGCATTGAGTAGTTGTTCCTGATTTAGGCTTTTCATTTTTCTGCAGACACTGGGAATAGAGCATGCATTTTCCTCATTCATTTGGCTTTGTGGTCCTATTACTGGCTTCATAGTAAGTATTTGTATTTTATTTGCTTTCAGTATTATGTCCTAAGTTTTGTTTTAATTCTTGCCTTTGACTATAATGAACGGTAAAAATGTATTCCTAGATTGACATCTCGATGGGCTGTTGCATGCATTCTCTTTAGCTGTTGTTCTTAAAGGGTTGTGTAGTGTGACACATACACTTATGCTTTCATTATATATCTGAAGGAAATGAATTTCATGTTAAAATGAATTGGTTGAATGATGTTGCTTAGTCATATGTTCGGCATGAAAACTGAAAATTGAAACAATTCACCGTGACAATGCATTTAAATTATTTATTTATTTTATTTTATTTTTTGGCATAAGATAATTCAATTTGTGTGTCAAGTCATCATGGGAGACAAGTTAGTGCGTTCCAAACACAATTGGATGGGCACTAAATTTTTTTTTCCTGGTTGATTTGCAATTTTTAATCGGGATGAACCATTTTGATTAATGAGTATGTTATTGCGACAGGGCATAGCTAAGTATGTTTTGGAAATTATTTTCTAGTGTTCCTCTGTAATATATCTACCTACTTTATAGGGACTTGGAGATGTTTCATCTGTAAGATTATGGTTGCTTGAAAACTATTCATGCATTAAAAAAAAAGATGTATGTGTAAAACATCTAATTGCTTTATTCCTCCCTCAGGTTCAACCGTGTGTTGGTATATGGAGTGATAAGTGCACTTTAAAATTAGGAAGACGCCGACCATTTATTCTTGCTGGATCTCTAATGATTTCTTTTGCTGTGAGTCTTGGTGGTTCTTCCATTTTTCCCTTAACTCTTGAATAAGCTCTTGATCTCCTGATCATGTAAAATCCATACTGTATTTAGGTGATCTTAATTGGATTTGCTGCAGACATTGGGTACCTTCTGGGAGATACTGATCAAGATTGTCGGTAAGTTCCATGCTACTTTTATTATTAGTGTTGGTTTAAGGTTTTATATCATTAACCAGGATGGCAAATGCAGTTCCTATAAAGGGCCTCGGTGGCGAGCGGCTGCTATATTTGTGATTGGCTTTTGGATGCTAGACCTTGCTAACAACACAGTTCAGGTAAGTTTTTTCACTAGTGATTTATTTTGCTTATCATTTGATCGAATTTTCTATAGGCGACACAGTTTGCACAAATATACACATGATATAATAGAACAGTATTGCAGGGTCCCGCTCGTGCCCTTCTTGCGGACCTCTCAGGTAAAGTTTTCATTGCCTTCTAGTATTCATTATATATATACATTGTGCAATGTACCCTTTGTTTGTTTAATATTCATGGAAAACCTTAAGGTCAGTAATTATATGTGTGTAGGACCTGATCAATGCAATTCTGCGAATGCAATATTTTGCTCATGGATGGCTCTTGGGAACATTCTTGGATTTTCATCTGGTGCCATTGGGCACTGGCACAGGCAAGTAGAAATACATTATTACTTATGTATTTTTTATCTCAAATGGTTACACACCGTGTGTTTCGACACTTTCTGACAAACAAATAACTAGATTAAGAGTGACCTCCATCCTCGTGTCTATAAATTAACCTATTCAATTTACATAAGAAGAATTGTGGAACACTCCTTCAGTGTATGTGACTAAAAATAGTATGCTTTCTTTGATACTTTCTTTGTTTGACCCCCTTTTTATTTTTAAATTTTTGTGAGCAGGTGGTTCCCTTTCTTGACTACAAAAGCTTGTTGTGAAGCCTGTGGAAATTTGAAGGCAGCCTTTTTAGTTGCTGTGGTGAGTTCTTGAAATTATGATTTTTTTTTTCTATCATCAAAGACCATTCATTTATGTAGAACACTTCTGCTCAAGGGTTTGTGAAATTAAAATGCTAGCCCAAAGGGCCAAAGGCAAAAGACTTTCCTGGTCCAAGCAAAGTTGCTCCTTTTGTGGCATGATATCGTGATAAGAATATAAGAATTGCAAGTGGATCTATCATGAAGTACTCTATTTAATTGCAATATGAGAATGCGGATGATTGCTTTTAAAAAAATTAGCATTATGAATGCATTTTAAGAGCAGAAACTTTATATGTACCTGATAATTTTCTTTGTGTTTTTTGTATTTATATAGCTTCCATGTGTCAGCTTATTATAGCTTAAAATATACTTTTATTCTTCTGGTGATATATTTGATTCATATGAATTTCATAACCCTCAAATTTTTCTTGTATGCTGTGCAGATCTTTTTAATGTTTTGTACATTTGTCACTCTATACTTCGCTAAGGAAGTCCCTCTAGAAGCAAAACCAATACAACAATTTTCTGATGCTGCACCTCTACTGAATGATAAACAGCAGCATGACCATAGAGGATCACCGACAATCTCACCAAAACTTAAGAATGGTGAAAAATCATCAGTGGATTTACTGGCTGATAAAGCTAGCTCTGGAGATCTGTCAAATGTTGACCACAATGCAAAGAATGATGAAATGGAAGCATTAAGTGATGGTCCAGGAGCAGTTTTGGTGAAGCTTTTAACAAGTTTGAGGCATTTACCACCTGGGATGTATTCTGTGCTTCTCGTAATGGCTCTTACTTGGGTATGCAATTCTGCATTGACATGTTTTTTATATTGAGACACACACATCAATATGTTCGATAATGTTTTTTTTGCTCTTATTACTTAAAATTTATTCTTACATAAAAGACCAACTGCAATTCTTTCTTGACTTTTTTTTGGTTGACTTTTCATTTATTAAAAAACCTATTATCTATGTGCAGTCATCATGGTTTCCCTTTTTTCTTTTTGATACTGATTGGATGGGTCGTGAAGTTTACCGTGGGGATCCATCAGGAACCGAATCAGAAGTAGGATCCTACCAAAAGGGTGTCAGAGATGGTGCATTTGGTTTGCTCCTAAATTCAGTAAGAAATCATAAACTTCTTTATCTAAATGTTCTGACATATCTGCAAAACTCCATATTAACAGAGGACTCAATTCGTGCTCTGCATATGAACAGGTTATTCTTTTGGTTGCCTCTTTCCTCATTGATCCAATATGTCGGCGAATGGGTGCCCGGATGGTATGGGCGATGAGCAACTTCATTGTGTTCATCTGCATGGCAGCCACCACAATCATAAGTTTGTGGTCTATCAATGAACATTTGACAGGCATTCAACATGTTGTTGGAGCAAATAAGGCGGTTAGGGTTGGCGCTTTGATTATATTCTCACTTCTTGGATTTCCACTAGCAGTAAGCATCAATCTGCATCCAGTGATTACTGGGAAATCTTTCCTTGCCAAGGTTTTCGAAATAATCCTCTTCCTGCCTGCAGATTACATACAGTGTCCCATTCTCTGTAACCGCTGAGTTGACTGCCGATAGTGGAGGTGGACAAGGTCTCTTTTTATGCCCCAGAACATGCATGCTATGGTGATTCAAACATTCTATTTTGTCTTGACATCGCATTCATTGTTTTGCAGGATTGGCTACTGGGGTGTTAAATCTTGCTATCGTCATTCCTCAGGTATTCTGCTAAGCAATAATAATGCATATTATTTGCCTGTGTAATAGGCTGGCTTAATAAATGTTTGGTCAGATCAGTAACTTCTGTTAGCTAAATTAAATCTAAACTCATTACCAATTCTTACCATTGTGCCAAATTCATAAGAACTATTAATTTAGAAATATTATAATGGATTTATAAATAGAGAAGGCATAACCTAACACATGTAGCAGTATTGTTGGGTTTTACATAATTGTTAATTTGGTTTGTTTTTAATATTCCAAATTAGCAAATGGAGTAACGAATTTTTGCTAGACATTACATAAAAAATATATATACTTTTTAAAGAATCTTACCGACAGTAACTAAATTTGATCATAGTTCTTATGGTTAGCTTGAGTTATCCAGACTACACACACTCCTAAAAGCAATAATGGCAGGTGCAAACTCCAAGCAATAAATTTTGAAAACTACTTACCCATATGCAGCTTAAAATTGGCATGTGATGGTTCAGTTGGCCTTTACAGTGTACACTTAGATAATGTTTCATATGTGTTACCTGGAAAGAAGTTTGTTGTGTCCTAGAAAACTCAGTAATTATTTTCCCTCGGTTAGAAATGAACGTAGAGATTCTTTGTTTCTTTGATGATTTGTGCATTCTGTTGGCTCTTATTTCTTTTGGTTGACAAATTGTGTGTTGTGATGGGAATGAAAAATACTATTATAGTAATATCATAAACTAAACATCCAAAAAGAGCAATAATGTTATTCCTAAAGTAACAAATATTTACTGACCTATTGGAAGTCCGTATTCCTGGGTAATAGAAAGAATTATTTTAGGACAACTTTAGGCAAGCAATTATATCTGAAAATTTTTAATCAAGGACTGAAAAGATTAATGCCATTCAAGACTTCATGTCATATCTGCTCATAACAAGAGCATGATGTCCAACAGTCAAATCGGCAAAAAGGACATGTCCGTACCTTAACCATTCCAGTCACCTTGCTAATACATTTGAAGAGATTAACACTTTGAACGCTTTTACACATGTCGTCCTTAAGTTCATCATGTTTGTTCAAAGTTTATACAACTCATGATCAACATTTTTGGAGGAGGGAACTTTCCCGTTAAAAATTTTTGGAGTTCGGTTTTGCCAAAAGTTAACCTTTCAAATTAATTCACTAACATGTGCAATCTAATGGCAGATGGTTGTAGCCCTCGGTGCAGGCCCCTGGGATGCTCTCTTTGGCGGAGGGAACATTCCTGCCTTTGCCCTAGCTGCTGCCTTCGCCTTGGCGGCTAGTTTTCTTGCATTTAAAAGGCTACCCGCACTTTCAGGTTCCTACAGTTCTACCGGTTTCCATGGCTTCGGTTAAGTTCGTATTATAATGACAACTTAAAGGCAAAGAAGAGGGCCTCAAGAAGTTTGTAAGTCTTAAAGTTATAAGATCCATTCATATTCATTTATATCAACATTCTTCTCTGTTGCATATAGAGCTGATATATAGGAATTTTTCTCCTACTCGTAAAAGCATTGGAAATGGGTGTATATGTATAGCCAGGTGTCTTGTAGTCAATTTTTTTTTACCATGTATCATAACTGTGTCCGATGACCTTTTTACCAGAGTTACTATTTTTTTTCTTTTTCTAAAAGAAAGCATAATTGAATATGTTTGATGTTAACATTTAATAATAGCTACACTGTTAATGCCATGTACTCAAGTATTTCAGTTCTTTTGCTTCATCTTCACATTATCCAAGTCTTATCCTAAAGAATTGAAGGTTGATTTACAGTTTCTACAGGTGGAAAAGGGCTTCAACTTCAGGGTATGTCTTTCTGAGCTTGAATGCGAAGTATTTATGAGCCTTCTTGAATTTAAAGAATCGATAAATAATTATAGTATTAGTGATGTAGGGTAAGGTCGGTGATTGCACCCATTGTTTCTGGGGTTATGACACCTACATGATATTAGCAATTATATAATTACTTTGGCCCTTATCAGTATTGAATACTTTTTTAAAAGATGAAATACATGCTAGTATTAACCCTCAAGTGTCATCTTAAGTAGTTTGGGCAAAAATAAACTCTATAGTCATTGTATAGGGTTGGGACAAGTGTTGCTAAATTTATGCCAACAGCTATTTCATATGTGATTACAGTCGAACTGTAAACGAATTATTTTTTTCCAAGTGGGTGTGATTTTGTTGAACATAAATCCAATTTTTTAATTCTTTTTTTGATCCATTGAATTTTTTTTTTCCTTGTTTCTGGTGATATCAAGATGCCGATATGTCTCTCGATATCTCATTTATCCGCCCGTGATGTTGTTTTTCAAACTATAAAACCTAGTTCACTATTCCTCATAGTAGGGGAATCAACAGTACATTTAAGCCACACTAAAATTGTCAAATGACTCAGAACATCTAAACACATAATTTTAGTTAATTCTCAGACAAATTTTAAATTTAAACCATGTCAAATAATAATGACAACCATGTTTTGCATCATATTAGTCTCTAAAATAAAGCCCTTTGGTCAATTTGATCTTCCAAGCTGAACTAATACTTTGTGTGAAGAGGGACTTTTAGCTGAATGGACTGAAATAATCCTTCTGTGATAGTTTAGGAGGTTAAATTGGTCAAAATATCATAGTTCAGGAATACATCATCTGAATGTTATTTATCATAAAGGAATGGAAGGGGTTCCATTACAATATTGTATATTTTTTTCTATAACTTTGTACTTGTGTCATTCTTTGGAACACGCCGCTGCACAGTGTTTGGTACTTCCTTCTTCCCTTCACTGAAAAACATATACTAAAATTTTATATATTTATATGTATTTATAAAAGAAATAGTCAAGAAGAATGAGTCTCTAATTACCTCTTGGTCATCAATTGGCACTAATTCTTTTATGTAGGGTGCTTGTGTTCTTGTTGAGGAGGTTAATTTAAAGTTCAGTTTTTGCTGGGTGAGAGGATAAGTGGGTAAAGTATTAACACTTTGTCTGTGTATGTCTCTGAAATGATTTGGTTTATTTTATCAAAAAAAAAAAAAAACACAAACATTTTATTGATGAATAATACATATTTTATACTTTGGTCTATTAGGGTGAATGCAGGTTAAATGCATTCTAATACTTTTAAGACCAAATTCATTGTGAGTATTAATTATTCCAATATAGTTTTTTGCTATATTTTCTATTTATTTTAATTAGACACGTTATCTACTAGCTAACGAAATTGATCTTGGTAGCACGCTATATATATATATATGTAAGGGGTTGTTTGGATGGGTTTTTTTTAAGCCTAGAAGTGCTTTTTTATAAGTTAAGCATTTCTGGGTTTTAAAAAACATGTTTGTTTGGGTTTTTGGGCAGAAGCAGAAGCTGTGAAAAAAGCTAAAATTCAGTTTTTTTCAAAAGCTGCCTCATAGATGTTTCTTAAAAAAGTGCTTCCATAAAACTTAAAAAAAGCATTTTTTTTTAAAGCCCATCCAAACAAGGCCTAAATTACTCTAATGGGCATGGCCTAAGAAAGATGGGAGAAATTAAAAGGCAAGGGATAAGTGAGAAGGATGGGTCAGTAGTTGCATTCTTTATGCACATGACTTTCTCGTTATACTATGTGATTACTAACCTCCAAAGGAGCCCCCATCTCTCAATTTTCTTTCTATAATTTTTTTAATACATTCTTACCTGCTTAAATTTGGCTATTGGATCAAAATCTACCAGTTGATAATAATAATAATAATAATAATAATAATCATCATTATCATAATGATAGTGATGATGATGATGATGATAGGCCAAGTCATTTAGTATGTTCCTAGATTTCAAATCTAAAAATTTCTTTACATCATATGTTAAATCATTATTCAACGGCTGATATTAATGTGGTTTTCCTATAAGAAATAAGATGTTTATAGATAATTATTGTTCGGTGCTTTTTTTTTTTTGGTGAGGAGGGGAGAACATAGTCTTCTACAGTAGCCATTGGATCAAAATTTAACAATCAATGTTTATCATCTATTGATAACCAGTCATCTAATAATAATAATAATAATAATAATAATAATAAATCATCTAACGGCTGATATTAATGTTATCCTCATATAAAAAATAGGATATATATAAATAATTATTGTCTCATTTTTTTTTGTGGGAGAGGAGTCTTTTACTATGGCCATTAGATCAAAATCTGATAATTTATGATAATAATAATAATAATAATAATAATAATAATAATAATAATAATGAGAAAAGAAAAGGTTTAGGTGGAATTTGTTGCTAGGCAATGTGAACCTTGCCTTGCACTCCAACTCCAAACCTACAACACTTGTTGCAGCAGTAATTGCAAAGTGATGCTGAACTCACATGACATGTTCATTTCAACTCCTGTTTCTTTCTTTTATTTTCTTTTTTTTATATATATTTTAATTTATATAAATCTATTTCGATTCTAATTATTCCCTTTGATATTCATAAACGTCTTCGAGCTCAATATGGGTTTGAACCGAAATAAGCTAATGCAAAATTTATAGTTTGTTTATGGTGAAGTCGAAAGATACGAGTTTCGTTTGATTTCAAATAAGTTAAATCAGTGAAATATGGAAGTTTGAATTTTTTTTTTATTTGAAAGAAATTATGTTATTAATTTTGTATTTATATTTTTGTTTTTGAAAACATATTAATGCATGGGAAAATCAAAATTCCAATTTATATATTTTTTGAAAATTTTAAAAATAAACATATTTTTAACACCAACATCATCATCATCACGATAAAAAAAAAAGAAAAATTTTCAATCTGGAAGCAGTGGCAGATGATGATTAACCAGTCCATTTTAGTACTTTGGATGGTGTGGTGTTGATTTAATCAAACTTTATTATTATTATTATTATTATTATTATTATGTGTATTTTCTAATCTTTTAGAGTATTAATGAGATCCAAGAGTTCAAAATCTTTGAGTCATAGGATTAGTTTTTTATCATAAAATTAGAATTATAATTGAGCTTTATACTTTTCTCATTGTTTTAAATTTATTTTTTATATGCGTACAAAATGTTAGTCTTATCAGTTATAAAGTTTATAATATATATGTAAAGTTGATAATTAAATGGCCATTAGAACTTTTTCTAATCATTTAATAATATAATAAATGCATATAAAGAAATTGAAAAATTAAAAAAGAAGAGAATTTCAAAGTGTCGGTGTTTTCAAAGAAGATCTCTCATCTCACCACCGACACAAATTTAAAAAAAAAAAAAAAAAACATGAAGCAACGTTACATTAAATGGTGCTTTCCATTTCATTAGCAAATAATTAAAAAAAAACAATTTTAAAATAAAAATAAAAACATATTAATAATTTTCTAAAAATAATTTTAGTTTTGGTGAGCAACCTGTTATTAACTTTGATTTTAAGGTTTTTTTCTAGGTAGAACTCAAAACAAAAAATCTCAATTAGTTCTAAGCAAAATTCTACTTAAAGAGTAATAGCTTTTATTTTATTAATTATACTAAATCAGAAAAAAAAAACATTTACAAATTAATAATAATAATAATAATTATAATTATTATTATTATTATTTTGACTTTCTTGAAGTTTGGTTTATTGGACCCTATAAATATGTTTCCTTTCAGATTTAGGAAAGGCACAATGTACATCATACACTAAAATTGACATGTTGGGTGGGGAAAAACTTTGATCTCACTGAGAAAAAAGTTTGACTCAATTAATATCAATAAAAATTAAATGTCCTGATATTAAAATTTTATGTTTTTACTTTCAAATATATTCATGTACAAATTTAAAAAAATTTTTATTAAAAATATGTAAAAACTTATTGATATTGTTTGGTTGAAATAACAGTATATATATATATATAGATTTAAAAGGTAAATACATAAATTACAATTTACTAATAATATTGATTGAGAATCACCGTATCGTGATCCGTGGATATTATTTATATAAATATTATATAAAATATTATATATTTTATTTACTGTCTTATAATGTTTAATATTATTTGATATTGTTTGTCACTCTGCCTAATTATTGGATTTAACGTTTCTATATTTTAATAATGTGATTTAAATCATCCATTATATATATATATATAATGTGTGGTCCAACAACCACCTTTTCCCTCAAATAAGAATAAGATGCATCGGTGAGTGAGTTGAGTTAAGTTTGAGATTGTATTTAAGATGAAGGAGTTGGGTTGGGTTGGCATATATAGCTCAATAAGATCAAGTGAAAGCCACATTTGATTGGGACTACCCAACCGCATGATTGGACCCATTCATCTCTCATGCAATCATCTCCATCTTGGATTATACCCACAAAATCCACACATATAATTTATTATATATATATATATATATAATCACAAATTTTTTTTATAAATATGTAGAATTAAATCATTTAATAATTACTAATGATGTTTTGGTCTATTATCATCATCAGATCTTTTGTGTGAAGTATTCGTATATTCTTGAAATATTGATTATTTATTTGTACACATTACTGATGTAATTTGTTTATATTATTAAAAAAATTATCTAATAATTTTTATGAGAATATTTCCGAACGTACTTTTGTGAGCGTACCATTAGCAACTTTTGTAAAAATTTTACTAAGAAAAATTTATATAATATATATCTAAATTTTAGAAAACTTACAGTTTTAGATGGAGACAAAATTTCTCCATTATTTTGTGATGAATAATAAAATTTCTTAATTTTGATTATATTAGACTTCATTTCTATCATTATATGAGTGTTATTAATTGATATAAGTAAAAATAAAAAAAAACACTTGTATTTTTTAATTATATTTTTATGATGTTTAATATGATCATTGTCTTTCATTTGTTTATTTTATTTATTCCCGAGTCCGACTTATTATCTCATAGATCTTTTTATAGATTAAACACTTTTATTTTATCAAAAATAATTATATATATATATAAACTTATGATAGATGTTTATTAATATTAATATTTAATTAAATAATTAATTTTTATAAACAATGATTGGTGGAATAATCTTAATTCAAGTAAAGCGTTTTAGAAATATGGAATTTTGAACAAATAACCTTTTTTTTTAATAAAGAAATTTTAGTCTCAAACATACTTCTAAATTAAATTTTTAAGAATACATTAAATTTATTCGATATAATAATTTAGTCTCTTTAGTTCCAATAAATACATTTTAATTTCTTCGGCTAGATAAAAAAAAAAATTTAAGTTGTTCTCTAGCATTTTTAAATTAAATTTATAAAATCTAAGAATTGAAATAAAACAACTGAAAGTTGAAACAAGTAGTTTAGTAAAATATAATTTAAATCTTTTCAAGGTGTAACAAGTAAAAATTTCAAAACAACTGAAATAAAACAAAATAAAACAAAATAAAAAAATAAAGATAACATTAAAGAAAAAATGTGAATACGAAACACTGTACTTAGCCCTTGTTTTTAATCATTTAATTTTTTTCAATCTAAATTAAAATAATAAAAAAACCTAAAAAGACAATAAAGATAAAATCAAGAGAGAAAATGTGTAATTTAGTCCTTATTTTTAATCCTAATTATTCTAAACCAAAAAAATCTACGGTAATTTAGTATTACTATTTTTATTCTTTTATCTTAATAATAGCATAATCACAAACCAAATATATATAAGGAAAACCCTTTTTATCCATATATTTTTTAATAAAAACTTAGAGAAATTAAAATTTTACTGTTCTTAAGTAAGAGTATAACTCCAGCTTATAACAGTTGATAGTTTTGCCTTGTCCATATTTATTTAAAAAAATTAATATGAAACTCATCAATGATTTTTTTTTAAAAAAAAAAATGCACACTAATTTATTTCTTATTGCTTATATTAATGAATTGATTTTAATAAAATAAAAATAAAAATAATAAAAATTTAATTTAAATTCAAATTAAAAAAAAAAAAAGAAAAGGAAAAAAAAAGATAGGAAGGTGAGAGTGAGAGAAAAGAGTAAAGAATTTGAGAATGTAGCATATAGAAAGGCAAAACACCAACAAAAGAAATCAAGAAAGCTCCCTTCCCTCCTCCTCTTTGTCCTCTCTATCTCTCTCTTCTCAAATCCAAAGCTGCCTCCTTTCTATGCTCTTCCTCTCTTCAATGGTGCTTGGGAGCTCTTGGTCCATGAAAGATCAAAGCTTGATCCTTCTCTGAACTCCCTTTGCTTCCGAGCCTTCTGTATTCGATGATAAAAATGCCGGCTTTGTTCCACAAGATCTATTTCGGGCCGGATGGTTCTGATCGGAGATGAGAGGAATCGATTTGGATTTTGCTTCTGGAGTTCTTGTATCCGACGAGAAGAAGGGAGAGGAGTTGCGGGGTTGTGGTTCCCGTTCCATGGCCACCGCCAAGCGCGCTTACAAGCTCCGTATCCTTTCTGTTAATGTCTTTGTTGTTCTTGGATTACTTTTAGGGGTTGTAAGTGTTTTGGATGAGATGTTTGGTTCCTTGTTTGATGAAAAGCTTTCCTTTTTTTTTTGGGTTTAATATTACTGTTTTTCGCGTCTGAGCATTTGGGGTTTTCGGTTGTGTTGGGATTTCTTGACTGGAGTTGAACGTAGAGGAGTTTGTGGCGCATTCATCCAATGTGAATTGTCTCAAGATTGGGAGGAGAACCTCCAGAGTTCTTGTTACTGGTGGAGAGGATCACAAGGTTAATCTTTGGGCCATTGGCAAGCCCAATGCCGTATTGGTAAGTTCTTACTGAAGTTTTTTCAAGGTTTATGATTTGATAGTATGATCTCAGTTCTTTGTGTTTGTTCATGTGATATATAGAGTTTATCTGGACATACAAGTGCAGTTGAATCAGTTAGTTTTGATTCTTCAGAAGTAATGGTTGCAGCTGGTGCAGCCAGTGGGACTATAAAATTGTGGGATTTAGAGGAGGCAAAGAGTAGGGATCTCTTCTTTCAACTTTCAGTATGTGTGTGTGTGTATATGTTTTGGATAAGAAAATCAATGAAAATGTATTGCTTTTCTTTTGGTTGTTGCAGTTGTGCGTACTCTAACGGGTCACCGGTCCAATTGTATGTCTGTTGATTTTCATCCATTTGGAGAGTTTTTTGCTTCTGGTTCGTTAGATACAAACCTTAAAATTTGGGATATCAGAAGGAAAGGATGTATTCATACATACAAAGGTCACACAAGGGGAGTTAATGCCATTAGGTTCACGCCGGATGGGCGATGGGTTGTTTCTGGTGGAGAAGACAATGTCGTGAAGGTAATGTGCTAGCACTCACTTCTGCATGTAAGATATAGGCTTTGTTTAACTCACTGCATCAATCATGTGATTGCTTTTATTTCGGTGAGCATTAATGTTTCTGAAGTTTTATGCCTGGACTACTCTGAGACTTTCAGCTTTGATCACTGGTTCTAGTTTAGGCTCTACTTATAAGTTGTGCATCGATTGTGTGATTTCTTTTAATTCAGTGCCCATTAATTCTTCTAAAGTTCTCTGTCAATACAGCTGTGGGACCTTACTGCAGGGAAGCTGCTGCATGATTTCAAGTATCATGAGGGTCAGATCCAGTGCATTGATTTTCATCCTCATGAGTTCCTTTTGGCAACGGGTGAGTTATTTCAGCCTATTTATCAGTCCATCAGAATCGTTAATATTCTGGTTTATATGAAATATTTAAAAAGCTTTTGCATAGATTAGGTAGGAGCTGCTCCCCTGGCACTTCATCCATTGAACCGGATCTAGGAGGAAATCAGCAGAATCTTTTTTTTATATATATACAAAGAAATTATTCTCTTTCGTGAATGCAAAAATACGCTTGCTATAATGTGTAATCACATACTTGATTATGCTACCATCTCCTCTTGCTATAATGTGTAATCATCTTCTTGTAAAGTTATAAAATTTTTACAAGTTTTATTGCATGCTTCTTTTGCAAACTTTGGTTTATAAACTCTATGTTACATGATTGATGCAGCTTATATATGCATAAGCAGTTTGTGTGAACACTTGCATTTATTTGCCTGGTGTATGAAACAGGTTCTGCCGATAAGACAGTTAAGTTCTGGGACCTTGAAACTTTCGAGTTGATTGGATCTTCTGGACCTGAGGTATTCTTATAACTTTTGCTTTATTGTATTATTTAATAATAATGCATTATTTAGCTATACAGTCTTTAGTCTTCATCTATTTATTATTTCTGAAGTTGGTGTGGTTGGAATTATTATAGCTGTATCTTTATTATGAATTCCTAATTGTTGAGGTATGCAACATAAGGATGTGTTGCATGCTGGCTTGTCAGTGGTAGCAGTGAAAAGGTTCTCCTTTTTGTATGGACATGTCTTAAAACTTTTGATGTATTTACATTGAGAAATATGAACCTCTTATAACTAATTAATGCTAACCTGATGTTTTCCTCCCAAACTATGAGTTCTCAAATAAATTTTAAGGAATTTGTGTTTATTGTATTACATTTATTCCTCACAAGGCATGGGAAAATAGACGCCGGAGATGGAAGGCTGATGAGGCTTTATATATGAAGATCTATTAGTGTTGACAATTGTCTAATTGACAATAGAGTTCTTTATGGGTCAGGCATGCTTGGCTCATGAATTTACTTTTTTTTTTTTGCATTTCACAAAACCTTTTTTGAAAATTTTGTTAATTTCGCAAAACTTAGTAATATATAGTCAAGGAATGTGGATAGGTCCATCACTGCCTTTACGATAACTATATCTGTTGAGCATCATACCTCAGTTGTCATTTTCTATCAATGAGTTTTGGTATATGGCCTTAAAGTTTATCGTCATTATTGTTCATCATATTTGGGCTAAAAATAGTTTCCTATAAAATCAAACTTAGGAACTTCCCATCCCAGAGAAATGCTATAAATTGTTCTTTTTCTGAATCCTTAAAATTTGTACATGTTTGAACATAAGAGCTGTTGGGAAAGTTATTTACATCAAACATGTTGATAATATTATTAACTTCTGATAAGTTGTTTTCAGGGTTCATTTTTTTGCATTCTGTTGTTGCTATTGATTGCATATATTTTTTATTTTCTTGGCACCTTACTTGTTTGCAAATGTCCTGCTTGAGAATAGAAGGAAAGCACTATGTTTCATATCTTACTCCTGTGTGTTTCTTTAGTGTCACTTATTAAAAATTGTTACTTAAAGAATTTGATTTTCAAAGTTAAAATCAATTGTTACGTCTATAGGGACTACCTTCATTTATTCACAAAAGAAAGGCCCTTAATAATGACCTAGCCCTTTTAACATTCTTCTAACTTAAAATCCAGACTTCTGGTGTGCGTTCTATGACCTTTAACCCTGATGGGAGAACTCTGCTCTGCGGATTGCATGAAAGCCTTAAGGTATGCTCCTAATATCATGTTCTGTTGACGCCAATGTGCAAGGGAAATTGACGTGGCCTTTTTGCTTAATTTTTTACTACCCAGGTTTGCTCATGGGAACCGGTTAGATGTCATGATACTGTGGATGTTGGATGGTCTAGATTGTCAGATCTAAACATTCATGAGGGAAAGCTTCTTGGATGTTCTTATAACCAAAGTTGTGTTGGTGTATGGGTTGTAGACCTTTCGGTATGCTCTAACTTCCTTTTTGTCAAATTTTACTGGCTATGAAAGTGTTTGTCATGCTTGCAAGTGAAGAGGTTAAAAATTAATTAACTTCGATGACACAGCGTGTTGAGCCGTATGCAATTGCAAATGTTGTGAGAGTAAATGGTCATTCTGAACCAAAATCTGCTTCTAGTAATTCATCAGTTCAAACTGAGAGTGGTATGAAGGCTAGCATGGGAAGGTTGTCAATTTCTCAAAATTCAGAACCTGTAGCCAAGGAAATTAAGTCTGCAGAAAGTAGGGCCACCTGTATCTGTTTTGCTTTGTTGTGTATTACTATTTCTGAAATGGGAAAAATAAAAGTTCTAACTTTTGCCTTTTTTTTCTTTGGAAATGAAGCTCTTGAAATTGCACCTGGTACTCTTCAAAGAATTGGATTAAGCACTGCTCAAAGAACAATGGCAGCCAATTCAACAATAACTGCTACAACTCTAAAAAGGAGTTCTTCAAAAGGACATGGAACAGCCACTGGTCAAAATTTTAACAAGTCTGATGTCACACCTGTTATTGTCCCCCGAAACAGCTTTAGATCTGAAGTTGTCACTGATACTAAAAAAGAAAATGGAGGACGAATGTCAGTGTGTAATGTTCAGTCGAAACTGTCTGATTTTCGGAAGTCAGCTAATACTCGAGATGATTCCTCCAGAGAAGGTGTTTCTAGTCCACCTGTTTCAATTGGCAATAATAACTTTGAAGTTGGCAGTCAGGATTCCATTTCTGCCGGAAGTGTGGGAAGTCAAATAGTCTCTTCTACTGAGAGAAATTTTGCTGATGGTAGATGCCTTGGGGTTGGGAAACCAGATGGCAATCTAATGATGCAGCGAAGTCCTACCTACCGCCATGAGAATTGTATGTTTATTGTCTTGGAAACTCAATACAGAAGCATAAGGATAATTCATATTCTAATAATAATTGATGCTTTTGAAGTTGTCTGTCTCATCCATTCAACACTGCAGGATCTACTATCTTTATATTATTATGATCTAGTTTCTTGCTAGTCCCTTTTAAATGAATCCTCTCTTCTCATATTGGGCTTTATTCATAGAGATTTTGATTTTTGATATATGCTTGCCTGATTGCACTAGTAGGCAACATCCCATAGGATCATTTGCCTATATCATACTTATACTGAAAACATTTTATGCATCAATGAGATCATTATGATATTGTGGGATCGTGAATTACTCTTGTTATCAGGTATGAGACTGTAAATACCTTGAAAGTGCCTAGTAGGATAATTTTACTTTGATCCTGACATTGGAAATACAGTAGTGTTTCTTTTACTTTTACTTTTTTTCCCTTTTTTATAAATTTCTCCATAGCATTTTGTGATTCAATTTTTTGCCCTTTGGTTTTTGTCTTTTCATTATTCTTTTTGTGTTCAATATCTACAAAAATGAAGTCTAGCTCGCATTCCTTGCATACTTGTCTATTTAGATCTTGCTGCCTTGATAACCTTAAGTTTCTTCCATTGGTTTTTTTAAATAACCGTGGGCCAAGTTTCTAGTTTCTAGATCTTCCTTATTTCATTTTTTATACCACAATAGGAAGTAGTCTTCTGTCATTAAGCATTTAGTGGTTTGATCCCATATTGAAGCTTGTTTTGGCCCTTGGTGCATGTCTAATTTCAGCGTCTGAAAGCTATAAGTCTTCGCTGATGTAATAATTTAAATACTACCAAAAGTTTACTGCAAATTTAGATGCAACTGATTAATTTTATGCACCTGACAAACTTATTTTAAAGTACAGGTAAATTCATTTTCAGTATTCCCTAGTTGTTGGCAATGGGATCAGTCCTTGAAGATTTATGAACATTAACATTGGCTTTCTTGATCCTTGACCAACCAATTTAATTCCTTATGGGTAGCTCCTTTTGTATCAAAGCTTGATATGTCTTAGTATTGCTAGGGAAACCTTGTTGATGCAATTACTGTTAGCTATCTTTGTTTAAGAACAGCGAAAGCCAAGTTACATATTAAGCTCTTTGTTTGTGTGTTTTTAGTTGATGTCAGAGTGAACAAGGTGAGAAATACAAGTTCTGCGGAGGTTTCAAGAGGAGGTATATATGTTCCTTCTTTAGGCCAATTTATTTTTCTGGTTCTATGATAGTAGTGTCGTGACTTTTTGTGTTCGGTTCAGGAAGAACTCGAACACTTCCTTCAAGCTGGGAAGTTACTGAACGCTCTCCGAGCTATGAAAGCCAAACTCCCTGCAATTCTTCTGATACTATGGGTTCTTCCAATGCGAAAACATACACGCTGGTATTTTTCCTTTTAAACCGCATCTCATGTGGTAAATGTAATTAATCATCTTTCACATTTGGCATCTTCTTTTGTAGATCTGTCTTGTTATTGCTAAATTTATAGAGGTAGCTGAAATTTTGCTTCACATTCAATTCAAGATTTTTCTATAATGGCAATAAATTTTGTACCACATCCATTTGACACCTGTCAATTACTGAAAGTTTGTCCTGTTAATAGTGAGGTTCGACAATGTGTGTCTTAATGGTTGTGCCATATATGTGGTGCTTAAACTAGAATTTGAAGACTATGAAATGAAGGCTATATCTTCATCATTGTTTTAAATAAGCTTAGTATCCTGCTTTGTGATCTTCCTGATACTCTGCTTTTTATGGTTTGTTATCTTCCAAATCTGAAATTTTCTTCCATTTTCTCTAATGCATGCATTTTTTTCCCCAAAAATGTCAGCTGAGAGGTCGCACGGTGTCCCACCAAAAGGAAGCAGTATCTGCTAGTGATGAGGATGCTATTGCTGATTTAACAGAGCAACATGAACAATTCTTAAATGCAGCACAATCTCACTTGACAAAATTACAGGTACATATACTTGTTAAATTTTCTACCAAACCCAATAAATTTTAGAAGAGTCGCCAAGAGACCCTATAACCATACTTTAAGCCTTCATCCCACTGACCGAAATCTTTTTCACATACATCACATTACATCTAAATGATAGTCCATTATGATATGTCTTTGTCTGCGATTGTTGTGGGGGGTACTATTAAATCATAAAGCTATTAAATGTGCACAATATAAAATGTTTGGACGTTTACAGTGCATACTTAAGTAAAAGTAATTTAAATATTAATGTCTTTATTAGAGGTAACTATTTTAGATGATACTTTGAGTTTGTTTATAGAAGTGACTTGTATTCCATGTGTTAACTGATGGAATCAGGTAACAATGTACTATATCTAAAATGAAGGATGAATTTGCCATGCTATTCTAATTTAACAGGAAACTTATAACTTAAGTTACCGGTAGTATGTTTGCAGAAAGAAAAGGATATTTATTTGAAAGTCATGGCCGGAATTCAACTAACATTTTCCTTGTGGTCAGTTACATGTAAATATTGTTATTAGGATACTAATAAAAATAGATTAGAACTTCACAATAATGTATTTGAACTAATAAAATAGTATTGGACTGTTGGTTATATTTTTATAGGAAAGTATTTTAAGTAATGAGGGGCCATATTTAGGTTTTGCATTTCAGCTACAGGTGGCCCTAGTAAATGCAGATTGAAGCATTTGCATCTAAATGTTACTTATTGAAAAGGCTTCTCTTCAATATTTAAGAAAGCAATATTTGTTAACTATCAGCTAAGAGATATGATCTCATGGACACGGTTGGAACCGAGATGTGGGTTATCGTCACCCATTTGATTGTCTCAAGTTAGTGGCTTCTAGAACAAAGGGCAGCTAGTTTTTGAAGTAATGACCTACCTATCCCTATATTATATAATAAAACAAACACCAAAACTTATATAGCCATGGCTAAGAATGAGCCACGTCTCAGTTCCATGGTAACTACCATGGAACCAAATCCACTAGATTATTATTAATCAGCTAAAAGCTTTACTTCACACCAATGTTGCTAAAAGTGGTTAATATATAGAAAGGGGATGAACACAAGCTATCTCACAAAAACTAAGACCTTTTCATCCTGTACCTTATTTGTTCTCTGTACATGTATTTTCAATGTTTTACTGAATATCCTTTTTGCTGTCCTAGAAGAAATTTGGCAAAACCATAATGAAGCCAAAAACATTAAGAACTACCATTCTTCATAAAAGCTTTCACCAATCTGAATGAAGTATTTGCTTAAAATCTCCTTCTTATCATGCTATAATTGTTTTTAATTTTCATTGTTTAACTGAGTAACAGCAAAAAAAGAAAAAAAAATATATTTAATGGTTTTCCCTTTGTTTGTTTTTCTTGGGGTATACTTTGTTATTTTGTATGCCAGTATAAAGGCGTAGTCAGAGAGTGGAGGCCACCAATTTGATATTCATTTCTGTCTCCTTATATTTTAAATTGCAAACAGGAGTTAGGCAAATTTGTATAAAGCCTCTAGAGGTTACACTATCTTAGGTTCCTTTTTTCCAAGAATGATGTTAAACATATATGCTAAATAAAACAAATGGCATATACAAAAAGTAGCTATTGCTTTAAGGATGTAGTGCTTATCTTTGATGTGTATAAATGTACAGAAGTAGTAATTGCAGCTTGGTTTGATAACCACTATCAGTTTACATGGTGAAGGGATTTTTTCCTGTAGTTCTAGTATTTATATTTTTTCTCTGCATATGGAATATTATAATGTTATTGCTAACAAATGGCACTTATATCACTATATTTAACTATCAACAGTTGTTTGCGAGAACTCTGAGTATAAGCCAATCCTCTGTAAATTGTTCACCTAATTGTGGTGATTAAATTCTACTTGAATCTGCTATATAGAATGCTACATCAAATTCTTACTCCCAACTCCTTCCTCCAAAAACCAAGGCCAACACCTTGGCAATACAATCTGTTCTTTTATGACTTTTATTACTGTATCCGATGTATCTGGTATAGTTTCTTCCATTCTTTGTCAATCATTTTAGGTGTAGTTTCATATTAGATCTGTGACTTACAGGTAATTCACCGGCTATGGGAAAGAAACGACATTAAAGGAGTGATCAATGCACTGGCGAAGATGTCTGATCATGCTGTAAGTATCATTTGGAGCTTTCTCTGTTGGTCAATAAGGATTGTTCTTTATGTTCATATTCTTTAATGCAGGTCTCTGCTGATGTCATAAGTGTGTTTATGGGCAAAGTTGATATTTTCACTCTGGAATTATGCACATTCCTATTTCCGTTACTTACAAGCCTTCTGGAGAGTAAGATGGATAGGTATGTTAGTACTTCTTGCATATACGTATTTGAGAAATGTATGCCACTTTTTCTTCTAAAGAAGCTCCAAGATACTGGTTTTTTCAGCTTTGTGTCATTCCTTTATACTAACCACATGCTGGATGGATTCCATTGTATTTCAGATCAGTCAAGTTGATCTTCATATTGTTCGGTTATTCTGGTTTAAGCTCTAAAGAACTTTGGTTGTGTTTTTATTCAGCTTTTTTTTTTTTTGGTGATGATTGTTTACTTATTCACCTTCCTATTGTGGAATTGGAGTTAGGTTGTGTTAGACTGTAGTGAACTAATCTTATTCAAATCATTGCCAAGCCTCGAGCTTTGTGCCACTTGGGAAAACTCAACCATGCTTAGTGTTCTCAAATCATTTTTCATAAAGAATTAGGATCATTACGTACTCAAACTCTACTTTTTCCTTCCTTTTTTTTTAATCCTTGATTCAAAAATGGTAAATTCTAACTGCATTTCCATTTGTTCTTAGCCTTGTTTTAGTAGAAGCTAATTATATGGAAGACATTCAGTTTCCTTTGGAGTTATTATTGCTGCTTCTATCAAATGCAATTCGAAGCAACTGACTCCTGTTGCTTAATGTCTTGATGCTCAGGCATTTAGTGGTTTCCATGGAAATGCTGCTGAAACTCGTCAAAATCTTTGGCCCTGTGATACATTCAACACTATCTGCTGGCCCATCTGTCGGTGTAGATGTTCAAGCTGAGCAGAGGTGTGTTTCCTTTTTTTCTTCGTAGGCTGTAATTGTCAGTTGTTTAATTGGTCGACTGTTTTTTTTTTCTCCATGTTCTCTAGGCTCGAGCGATGCAATCTCTGTTTCATCCAGCTGGAAAAAGTCAAGCAGGTTCTCCCTTCTCTCGCAAGGTGACTTCCTAAACTAATACCTGTAATATATATGTTTTTTGTTTCTTTCTGAAACTGTTATACGAACTTCCAATTTTAATCCAAATCCAACTTAAATCACCACAGCATTCTACATAAACTTATATTTCGTTACGGTTTCTTGATTTTAATAGAAGAGGAGGATCACTCGCGAAGACTGCACAAGAGCTAAAACTCACTCTTCAGGAAGTCCTGTGAGTGGCTAACTATACAAAAACTCATTTAAAGTATTGGAAACTTGAATTCTCTTCATTCACTTATTACCTGGAAAGATGGATGTCGAAGCTGCGTCGGGGGAGTAATTTGACCTACTCTGGGTACTAGGCTCGGCTCCGTCAGCAGCAGCTATTATTTGCTTACTGCTTATAATTTATGTCTTGTATATGCTAACCTGGGCTTCAGTGCGTTGTGAAGCCAAGCTACGGCGAGTGAGTTGTTTCACTGCAAGACTCCCCCCGGGCATTGCGACAGAATGAAAAGCCCTGATGAACAACATCTTGACGGAGATTTCCGGTCAGATCAAAATGCTGTGAGATTACTGGCTTCTAGGGGCATTCTTGTTTGAACTTTGCAGTAGTAGTACAGATGGTTTTACTGTAAAGGTGGATTATTATTTTGCAGAGTGCCCAAGTGTTTTGGTCTCCCAACAATTATCTGTAAATGTCTCTTTATGGGCAGGAATTCTCATGCTCTTTTTTTTTTTTTTTTTTTTTTTAATTTTGGAAGCTCTTAGCATGTTTCCTTGAAAAATGGGTGAGAGATTGATGACAAGATTGAAATCAAAGAACCAAACAGAATTTCACCAACTTTGAACCTGGCCATTAGAATATTTATACATAAATGACAAAGCAGACACCATCTGAAATGGTGGTTAAAAAATGTTTGAGCATTAATGGCCCATTTTGATGTTTAAAGCAGAAGTAGTAACTTCAGAATGGCTTCGGTTTTCAGTTATACATGTTTTTTTTTTTGCAACGCTTTAGGGCTTCAAATGTGAGGCAAGGTGGTAAGGTAACAAGGGTTTTGGTATAGTTGACCAGGTATCAGCAAAAAATTTACGATATTTATACATTTGAGCTCAAATCGCCTTCCGTAGGCTGTTCCAAAACATCGTGGTTGCTTCCTTTATTTAAGCAGCAAAGAAGTCTGGCTCGTTGGTGACACTGTCATGTCCCTTCATTGACAGTTTTGTTGCGCTTTCGAATCCTCGTTCTCTTGATATTTGGTTTTTCATCCTGCTTGAGATATCCATATAAGTTGAATAACTGAGTTTCATAGTTCTATAGGGAAGGCCAACAAGATGCATATAATTGGCAATTGATGTTTGTATCACATTGTGGAAAAGCAATGGAAAGCAACATAAATCAGTGGAGATTTTCATCTAAATGAGAAACTCAAAGCGGCAAGATATTGACCAACAATGTTTTTTTTTTGTTAAGAAGAACGAAACCCCTAATGGGCCCGCTAAACTAAGACAGGGGCGTGCTCATGTCTCGACTGAGGCCTGTGGGGCCGCGCACACATGGGTGCTGGTACCACCCACAGTTCGTGCTCACAATTCTCAAACATGCACCCTCACCCCAAGGATTCGAACTCTCGCCACTTGCGAAGCGTTCTCACGGGGGACGCAAATGCCAATTGACCCAAAGGCCGTTGACATATTGACCAACAATGTTGAATGGGAACATTCAAGCAATTAGGCTTCCTGTTTAGGCTATTTGTTTTCATACATAGTTATAAGTAAAGCTCTCAGTTATAAGTGAACTATTTTGTTTTCCTGAAAGATTGAGTAAGGTTCTAGATATTCTAACTCCTTAAACAAGTTTAACAGTGTTTACATTGCAGACAAAAATCATTTGATACAGATAAATGAAGGGCAGAAAATAGAATTAGGCAATCAATTTACCTGATTAATTGCATTTGAGGAGGCTTCTTTATTTTTCTTTTTCAAGCATGACAGCGGGTTTGGGCCCTGAAAGGAACAACTGTGTAATGTGAAAATGTGAAAGGATAAGACACCATTGACTACTTGCATTGCATAGCAATCAAGTTAAAGATTTTCCAAACTGTTCAGACATGCAAGGATCACTTAAGCATCAACATAAATTTCTCCAAGTCACAAGGGTGGATGCATGGGCTTTTACAGCCTCCTGATAAATACAAATTATTGACAGATAGAATCCCAACAACAATAAACTGATAATGTCAATGCTGGGTACCCAAGAATGTCACCATTTCAAATTCTCTACTAACTACATGGGATATGCATCTCATCTCACGCCTCCTATCACAAATATTTCGTGTAAGTTCATTCATAAGAGATGTTTTTCCATTCTTTTTCACACTCCTAAAATTCTGTGGAAACTTATTCAGACCTCTACTACCTCATACTATTCAATTTGAATAGTAATATTCAAATTTTCATAGAGATTAATTGAAAAAATTAATACTTTTACAGGCCAATCCATCACACATATTTAGAGAATGCAAAAGCGACAGCGCAAGGGCATATTTGGTTGTGGAATAAACTATTTATATCCAATGTATTCCAACCTTCCAACCAAACAACCTACAAGGATAGATTTAATATTAACAATCAAAATAAATATAATTCTTGATTAAAATTATCATGGTTGCTTGTTATTAATCCTTATTTATAATACAAATTTAAGAAAATTAGTTATTTTAATTCAAATTAATCATGTCAAAATCGCAAGTGCTTGCAAAGTTTTCCTCCATGACAAATACCAACCATAACCAGAATGCCTGAAGCAACCTATCCAAATTTAATAAAATCCAAAACAAAAACCATCTAAAAGTGCAGGAAATTATTTAAATTTGAAAAACTGAGGATTTCTCTAAAGAGAAGTAGACCTTTGCTTTCTTTCTTTTAAATTTACTTTTGTCAGCCACACCAAGCGCATGTCCTCCGCCAATTGATTTTCTTATATGTTCTGAACCTAAAGTTTCATTTGCAGAATCATCATTTAATTTAGCGGAGGTCAATCTGTTATTTGATTCCTTCTGATGTAATTTAGAGTATTCTGGTTCACTTGTATGCATGCGTCTCTCTTCAGTAGACTTAACAAATTCACGTTGATGAGCAGAGGGCTGATCAATAAATAATGAGTTTTTTAGACCGTAGATGACAGGAACACCTGGTATCTGCATTACAAAAAGAACATGGATCAGAATTTCAAAAGGCTCACAAATCTTTGTGATAAGATTTATTCCAATTTTCAGAAACAGAAAATGCAAGCACTTTGCCCAATTAGCCACTGCAAATTCTACAACCAGCTTACTCTCCAAGAGAGAAAACACAGCTTGCTCCAAATGCCAATGTTTCAAATTACATTCATTTCTTAAAATCTATTGCACTCTATTCTCATGTTATCCATCAAATCAATGCTTGTATTCATGTGAAGCAAAAAGTACACACCACACAGCAGATACATTGCAGCAGAAGATATTCAAGTAATGGTTTCTTAAAAGGCACTCTAGTCTGAAACTCAAGGAAGTGAAAGTGTGCTTATGCAGAGTCAGTTGTTTAAAATAAAATGTTTGCCTAACAGCACGCTTCATATTGAGATACCATCAAATAATTGAAACATGCCTCCCTATAGCTGAACCAAAGAATTAGTAATGTTAAAGGAAAGGCGTTCTACAATTAAACAAGTACCACAGTTTTACCTTATTATTCGGGAGATTGATAACAAGACAACACCAGGCAAACCTTTTATTGCAGGCGTATAAATTTAACAAGCGAACTCCATGCACAGATATAACTATAAAACATTGAGAATAATCCTTAATCACAACATAAAGGCTCGAGCAAACAAAATCACAAAAACAACAATAATGATCATGACCTTGAGTTTTTCTTGATGCCTATTTGTCTTCTCTAAATCTTAAGCGAGAAAATGAACAGAAAAACAGATTAATAGAAAATTAATCATAGTCAAAACTGCAACCTTTTGAAACATTCTCCGGAGATCAGCGTCCTGAGTGCCCACAAAGAAGTGCTCGGGATTGGATTCTCCAATGATCGATTCTATGCACGCAGTGGCGCTCACCCTCTTCTCGTGATCGCATCTGAAACAACAAAATCAGCACAACATAAGCCCTAATCCTATCAAAACACCGAAAACTCAAGAACAAAGAGGCATCCAGTGAAGAGTGGTAACCTCGCCGTAACAAGCTGGCGAGCGGCATTAAGCGCTTCGGAGTGGGATTCACCAAGCGCTTGGAGCTCGGCAACGACGCAACGAGAGGAGAAGAGAAGCACACGGGCACCAAGTAGACGCTGGAGAGCGTTGTCCGCCGGGACGAGGCCGTGGAGGAGGAGGTGGTGAACGAAGGTGCCGTCGCAGAGGACCTTGTAGGGTTCACGGAATCCAAAGCACGCTGAGTAGAACCTCACCGCCTTGCGGTGCCTCTTCTGCTTCTTCACCCTCATTGATGGAGCTCGCCGGAACCCTATCCCTTGATAGCGCCGGAGGCATACAGAAGAACAGAGAGCCTTTCTAGGGCTTTTCAAATTGTCGCGGGGGCCGAGGGCAATTGAGGAAAATTGTAAAAAATATTTGTTTTTCAAATTTTTCACCTTATATGCTTAGAGATTTCAATTAATTTTTGTATCATAGAAAAAGCAACTTTTTTTTCCCCCAAAAGGAGCCACAGGGGCATTCATTTTGATGGTAGGCCGTGGTTGGTTCGCCGTAGACCGAGATATGATATTTTCATTTGTTTAGTTCATCAAAGTAAAAACCGAAGTAGTAAATTGATGATTTTCAAAATTTTTCACTTTATTTTTTGATTTTGAGATTTTTTTTTTCTCGAGGTGACACTTCAACGCCCCAATCCACCGTTCGTATGTTTTTATAAATCTTTTATTATTTTTTTTCTAATCTATTTTATTTTTAATTTTTTTAATTTTTGCAACAAAATTAAAATTTTAATTTAAAAAAAATTACATTACATCAAATATAATAAATAATTTATTTATAAATACTATTTTCATTTTTTCACTCCTAACAAAGGCAAAAAAAATCATAATTTAACACTTCCCTCAATCAAACACATAGAACTAAAGACTTTCAAGTGAAAAATTCACTTCAATCGAAGTCACGGTTCTAGATTTCCCACTTCGGTGGACCACTTCTGAACCAAACATACAAAATGGAGAAAACGGAAGGAAGTGGACTAACTTTCTTCATTTATGATATTATGACACTTCCCCGCTTCAGACTCCAGTATTTTTTATACTCAAGTAGGAGAAGTGAACTCTTATAAATCTCACTTCCTTCCACATCCAAAGATCCTTTAGAAATAATACCACTTACACTAAAATAAACATCATCAGTAGGAAAATATTTCTTTCATAGAAAAAAACACTTTTTGCAAAACAAACAGAAAAAATAGTGGAAGTCATATCACTTTTACTATTTCATAGACATGGTACATTCTTTACTTTTTTGACTTCTCCCATTTGCACTGAAATTAACACCTCATAAATTAAGTATATTATAATAAGACTAGGGGCATACTCAACGTGATAGCTTAAGACATATGAATATATTATAATTTTTTATATAACTATAATATTAATTTGTTATTATATTTGAAAAACAAAAATCACGTTACTTATTACAATTGAAGTTTAATTTTCAAATTAAATTTAGTCAAATTTAAACCCTTAAAAAATACATATATTTCATTTTAATTTTTAGCTATATCGAGTAAAAATTTAATTCTTAATATTAAAATCAAACCCAACTCAAAAAACTCAAGGTTATATTTTTATCTTTTTTAAAACAATAATTATTAAATAAAATTACAATTTTAAAATATATACAACGTTCAAATTTTAAGAAGAAATTTGTTCTAAAAAAAAAAAGAAGAAAATTTCCGGCCAGATTAATGATGACGTGTCATCATAAGCCAATTTGCTGTCCAAAACCAGACACCTGATCCTCCAGTACTGAATCCTTCTCTCCCTCCTCTCCGTCCCGATCTCTCCTTCTCCCTCCTCGAATCAAAATAAAAATGGAAAAATAAAAGAGGAGAAAGGAAGAGAAGAAAACGAAGAACATCAAACCCTAGAACTCTGGAGCGGGAGCTGCCGCCATGAAGCGAGGCTTGCCCTTCGGCCTCACCCTTTTCACCGGCCTCGCAATCATCGTCTTCACCAGGATCCGGTTCGAGCACCTCAAGGTCCTCCTCCGTATCTTCTTCTCCTCCTTCGCTTTTCCTTTTGTTTCTTTCCATCTGTTGAGGTTTTATTTTTTTTTATTTCCTTGGAATGGTGATCAGATGGAGGCTGGGCAGCGATCGTTCTTCGAATCGAGCCAGGTAATCGGTTGTTGGTGTTTTGGTGTGACGTTTGTAGAGAGAGAGAGGTTGATCGGGGTTTTGGGTGTTTGGTTTCGCAGGATGATGAGCTTATGAGGTTGCCGAGAGGGATGATAAGGTCTACCTCGGACTTGGAGATGAAACCGCTGTGGGAGGACTCGCGGCTAGAAGTAACCACTCTGCCACTAGCTTTGGCTCTATCTTTTGATCTCATTTGTTCCCATGTTCTATAATGCATCATATTTGCTTGATTTGTTTGGCATTAATCTGATTTTCCTCAATCGTGCGTGGTTTTTTCAGAAGTTATGTACGCAAATTTTTGATTTGGAAGTTGATATTATTTGTTGGGAAGTTTGAATTCCGGACGTGGACAGATTTTAGAGCGGAAAAAATGTCTATATTTTTTTGAAAATTATGATCTGTAGGTAAAACTGCAGATGTTTCAAGTGACAATTATTGAACTTTGCAGGGTAAAAATCGCAACTACTCTGCTCTCTTGGCAATGGCTGTTGGTATTTCACAGAAGCAGAATGTAGATACTATAGTTAGTAAGGTATGTATAAGGGCTTTAGAAATACAAAAGGTTTCATTGAATGCGGTGCTAATGAGTTGTCCGACTTTTTTTTAGCTCAGTTTCTTCTTGAGAATATCTCGGTTATACTTTTTCATTATGATGGCAATGTGGATGGATGGCACGATTTGGAGTGGAGCCACACTGCAGTGCACATAGTTGCTCATAACCAAACAAAGTGGTAAGGGGTTCTTCCTTTATGGCTGTATTCTTATTTTCAATTATTCCACTAAACATGATGAAATATCATTCAGTTTTAGGACACAAACCAGGTTGGTTGTTCTTTTATCTTCTTCTTCTTCTTCTTCTTCTTCTTGTTCTTTTTACTTTGTTTTCTTTGTTTAGGAGTATCAAATGCAAAATTTTCTAGTTTTCCTTTCTAGCTCAAGCTTATAAGCTTGCAGTGCTATTCAAGCTTATCCTACATTGTGGTTTGTTTGATCCAGGTTTACTTGCTGATTTTTGTTTCTTGTTTACTGGTTTCAGGTGGTTTGCAAAACGATTTCTACATCCAGATGTTGTATCCATCTATGACTACATATTTTTATGGGATGAAGATTTAGGTGTGGAGAACTTTCATCCCGGAAGGTAGTTTGTGATCAAAATTCTGTTTATAATTTAAGTTGTATCTTAGATTCTTGAGTAATATCTAAGTGAACTAGAAGAATCTAATATTGAAAGTTCATTCGCTACTCTTGTTTTTGAAAGTTTCTGTGGCGTAACTGGCGTTCTACACCAACACTATACAACTGGGGCTTGTGTCTAAGTGACTGCTCCACAATGTTACTTTGTTATACAGGGAAAAATCCACTAGCCAATTCATTGCAATATGTTGTCACTATAATTTTTTTATAACAATTGACCTCATCTTGCATCTGGGAAGCTTCCTCTAATCTTAATCTGAAATGTAGTTCTTAATGCAGCTACTTTGGATATTGAACCCTGACTAAATAGCTTTTTCTAAACCTCCTTACATGGTGCATCGCTCTCAAACCAACTTGAGACCAAATTAACTTTAATTCCATTGGAGCTTAATCATCTTTTGTGGCTGGTTATCCTTTGGTTGAACAAATGGGACAAGGAGTTAGATTTCTGTTAGATGCAGTAGTTAGGTAGTATATTTTGCAGTATATAATGTTTTCATGGTTGGTGTCAAAAGATCTGCCAGTTTTTGTAATTCTGAAGATTATTTATTTAGGTATTTACAAATAGTGATCTCCGAAGGATTAGAGATATCACAACCAGCTTTGGATCCTGAGCAATCTTCTGATATACACCACCGTATAACTGTTCGGAACAAAATGAAGAAAGTCCATAGGTAAGTTAAGCATTTCGTGGAGTAATTTCTCTTTTCACAAGTTTTGTTCTCCGCCTGTAGAAATATGCTCTTGAAACTTCACAATCTTCATTTCTTGTTATTTAGGCGAGTGTATGATTTTCGTGGGAGTCTCAACTGTTCTGATGAAAGCAAAGGACCCCCATGCACAGGGTGAGGATTCTTGTTTTGTTGCTTTGGCATGAAATCAACCTTGAAAAGGATTGAATAGTCGCACTAATGCATGCATGCACCCACACACAGCTTGCGCAAATAGTGGTTAAACCCATGAAGCTGATGCATTTAATTCAAAAAACATATGAAAACTATAATTGGAGTCATGGTCATCTTAAACCATTTGTTGTTAATATTTTTTTATTCTAGCCTTTTATTCTTGATGTTTTAGTCTTGTATATGAAAATCACATCCATTTTTCTTCTCTAGTTTTGGGGACTTTGCATATATTCATTTGCCATCTCTAGTATATTTATTTCTCCTTCTTTAGCTACACTTCCTTTATGTGTCATTTCACATCATTGGCTGGAGGAAGTCCTCTAAATTGTTTAGTATACCAGGTGGGTGGAAGGGATGGCACCTGTGTTTTCCCGTGCTGCATGGAGATGTGTCTGGCATCTTATTCAGGTGCAATGCCAATATCATACATCCAATTGCTGTTTTGACTTCTAAATATTCTTTTACGATTGCCGTCTCATTGTTCTTGTCTCTTTTATGTGCTCTTCTTTTGGATAGTGAATATCAATATACATATTTAAATGTAGGGATCACTTATTTTATTCAAATCTTCATCTGTGCTGCTTTCCCAAAGCACTCCAATGTCAACTACCTCTCATGTGTATGCTTGTTATTAGCATATAATTTGTCTGTCTTGAACATAGTAGTGAAGTACCAGCAGTGGAGTATCTGAAACTTGCAGCTGTATGATGGGCATTGTTCACCTTGGTTGTGTAATGCCTTTGCCAATCAGCCAATCAACCATGGTATTGGATTAGCCAGGCCTTGTTTTCTTACTAATATTACATGAATAGGAGTGAGAAATAGTGTTTTCTGCACAGGGTGAAGGTAAACACCTACCGAGGTTTTGGATCATCAGCCAAATTTGTATTTCAGAGCCGGATGTCATGATTAGATGCTTCTGACTGTCATTCTAGTTAACGAACTCTGTTGGAGTTCTTCTAACTTAAATATTATTTTTGACTTGTCTTTTGTATTTAGCAATGTGGTTTACGTAGGCATTTCTTGACTGATCATTACATTTAACAGGATGTATAGGTTGTCTTCTAGAAAGGGTTCTGAAGGTTTCTTTTATTCCACAGGAATTTAAATACTCTCAAACACATGGAATTGTTAGCTAGTGTTGTTTAAGCTTATGTAGAGAGACTGCTATACTAACTATCATCAATTATTATATTATTCTAAATTTCTAATATCTAACAATCTAATGTTTTCTACTTTTTCTGTTTTTATTTCTTATTCAGAATGACTTGATTCATGGATGGGGGTTGGACATGAAGCTCGGATATTGTGCTCAGGTGAGAATATTAATATTTAGTAGTCATCAATACATTTCAGTTCTTCCCTATGGCTTAATGATATTACTCTACTCGCCTTGATAAATTCAGGGTGACAGAACCGAGAAGGTTGGAGTGATTGATAGTGAGTATATTGTTCACAAAGGAATACCATCTCTGGGAGGTGCATCCACTAAAATGGTATTGGATAATTAGCAAATGCTGTGCTTTATCTTTTTGTTTTGTTTTTTTGTTGTCAGTTTCAATCATCATTCAGCAAGTCAGTCACCTAATGATGCTAATCATCATCACTTGTTATACCACAAGCTTACCAAATTTGATGTTCGCCATGAACCAGAATTCTGAATTAAATTAGTGCTAAAGTTGACACCAGCACAAAAAATAGCAAGGCGTCAATTTGGCACCAGCCCTCTATAAAATGCATTCTGAATTCTTAGGCATGATCACTTTGAAATTTGGGCACTTGCCAGAGAGCTAAATACTAATAGGCAGGCATCAGAAATATGTTATCAATTCCCCTGTTGCAACACGAACACAATCTTCTGAATTTCTTGGTAGCTGGAAAAGGCTAGTTCATGAAACAGTGATATGTGCCATTATAGGGAGCTACGTTCATCTGCAAGAAACTGATTTAAAACCTGAGAAAAAAGAGACACTAGTGATTTGTGTACTATCTTGCTTGGAGACATTTGCTTAACTATCTTGTTTTATGGGTGTCTGCCACTTCCATCTAAATTTTAAGGTGCTTGTTTGGAGTTGTGTACTTAATAGCCAAAATTTTACCACATCTGCTTTATAGTTATAAATAAGGATTAACTTGAACTTTTATTACTAATGGGAATCACTGTTTACTCTCTCTTATTTCAGACGTCTAGCCACAGAACTCTGGATCTAAGAACCCAAGTAAGAAGAGTGGAATGTTTTGCCTTTGTTTAACTTCCAAAATACAATATTCTGTGAAAATCACGCCACCTCAAATGAGTTCTTGGCTTTTTTTTCTTTTGGCTGCTATTCAACAGGTTAGGAGGCAATCAACTGCTGAACTGGAAAAATTCAAGAATCGCTGGAATCAAGCTGTGCTGGAAGATGAGAATTGGACTGACCCTTTTGATCATCAAAGAAGAAAGAAACCAGATGATGAGCATTAGTCTATCTGAACCATTGCAATTTTAAAGAAAAAGCATTTCCAATTAATTATTCATTCTGCCCGTGATGACTTTTAATGGCAAGATGGCTATTCGCAATATTTCATCAACAATTAACTTATTCAATTTCTCTGCTGTCCTTTCTAATTAGTCTGTTGAATCATGCAGGCACGGCAAGTAACTTCATGCACATTCATATGAATCAGAAGCACCTGATGCCTTGCTCCAATTTTCGCCCTGATGACAGTTTTGATGTCTAGTATGGACAAATACACAACGAGATCAACAGGCTTTCTTTCTCGATAACTTAATTAAAAGGTTCGATGTTCCTTTATTCCAGGTGGTCATACAATTTTCTTGAATCCACAGTGTCGCTCTATCACGAGGTTTTGGAAGAAGAAATCACATATTAAAGTTTTTACAGAAATTTTCATTCTGATGAACCACATTTTTATCACTTGTTCAGTTATCATTCAGAAAGCCTCAGCCGTAAATGTCTTAGTAACATCTAATATATCGTCGTCTGCTGATCCATATATCAATCAAAAACTTGTTTTTACTTGTATACAGTGGGATTCCTCTTGATTAAATTTCACAGGATGAATGTAATTAAGTCAAGAAATGTTTATCAGATTTTCATCGCGTGCCGCATGATCATCATCTACATATGTGTCTTGATCTCTAGGTGATGATTTTACTGTTAATTCACATCTGTTATTACACCCAAGGTAACCAGTGGAAAATCACAAAACCCTAATTTGAAAATTTTCACTTTCTTAAACATCTAATTAAATCACAATAAGAAAAATCATAAAATTCTAACTCAATTTTTCCATAGGGAAAAAAAAGAAGAAAGAAAAAAAAACACAATTTAATCATAAACTCTTCTTTATTTCTGAGTTAAAAAACACACACAACAAGCTTTATTACTCACTAAACTAAAAAAAGAGAAACACACACACACACACACACTCTTTATTCCAACAACCATAACTGAAACTGAAGAACAACCACAACCACAGCTAAGAACAACTAAGAACATGAAAAACAAAAGCCCCTAACACTCAGGAACACACTTCTTGCACTTGAAACTGCACTTAACTGCAACACTCTCCTTCTGAATTCCTGGATGTTCATGGATGCATGTCTTGATGCATGCAGCCTTCTTCTTCTCACAATGCTCTTGGCTCATCATGCAACTCTCCACCTCCTTATTATTATTCTTCTTCTTCCTCTTCTCATCACCATTAATCATCCTCTTTCTCTCTTTCTCATCATTCTCATACTCAACACTACTACTACTACTACTACTCCCATGATGAACTACACCACCATCTTCAGCCACCTTTCTAATTCCCCAACTCCTCCTCTTAATAATCTCCATATCGGCCGCCGCCTTTTCTCCGGTCTCTTTCTCGGTCTCCGGCATTCCTACTGCAGTTGTGATCAACACCATCATCATCATCACCATGATAATCATGCAAGCACTTGTCTTCATGTCTTTTTTTGTAGTGGTAGTGGTACTAGTAAAAGTTTTTTTCTTTTTTTTTTTTGAGACTTTTGGATGTTGAGGAGGGTTGGGAGGTGTTGGATTTTATAGGGAGGTTTGAGAGTGTGTGTAGTTGAAGTGCTTGTTTTGTGTGGTTTAACTGATCATTAATGGTAGGGAAATGGAAGGTGCATGGTGATAAGACCATGGAGATATTGTGACAGAGGTTTTCAGAAAAAGCAAAAGTTTTGTGAGTTTGTAGAGCTTTAATTCATGTTAAAACATGAACTCAATTTTAATTATATATAAATTCATTTTTCATTAAATATGAATTTACTATTGCAGTAATTATTTTATATGACACTTGATTTTTATGTAGGAGATCCAAAGTTGAACCCTCATGTAATATATAGTTGAGGTGTAATAATAATAAATGTGTGTTTGGAGTTGCTCGTCAACATTGTCAAAATTTATTTTTTTATTTAATTTTTTCATGTGTGTAAAATTTTGTGATATGATCTCATTTTGTATTAAAAAATCAAGTTAATTAGAGAAAGTGTTATCTGATTGAGAGAGCAAAAGTTTATATATATATATATATATATATATATATATATATATCAAGAATCCAGTTTAATTCAGGCTTTTTCAAATAATAATAATAAATAAATAAATAAATAAATAAATAAGAAGTTAATTTTGGTCTTTTTTTCAATGGTTTGGGCCACGCTTGACGGGCTTGGCTGTTTAATCTGAAAAACAGTTAAATTTTGAACATTTTGTTTCTCACTAATGGTAAATTAGATTATATATATATACAAAAACTTCAAAATCCACTCTCCTATTTTCTTTTTATTTTTGGACCTATTTTTCTTCTTCTCTTTATTTTTGGACCCATTTTCATTTGTTTCATTGGAGTTTCTTTTATATTTTTCCTCGGAAAAGCTTCCTCTTGTTTTGGAAAATACATAGAAACTAAACAAAAGATCTTTTTTCACAAATGTTTTTATTCAAAAAAGAAAAAAAAAAAAAAAAAAAAAAAAAAACTCAAAGCATGGCATACCTTCTTTTAATTTTCTTGAAAACTAACTAAAAATTTTAACTGTTTTTCGCATTATTGAAACCTTAAAATTTGTTTACAATATTTTAAAAAAAATCAAAATTTATCAAGAACGATGAGTGTGGTGCATGAGACTGGATGCCACTAGGCGACGACTCTCTTGGCATGTGTATGATATTAAAATCAAAGATTTTCAAAGTAGAAATTGAGACTGGTATTAAAATCAAGAACGATGAGTGCGGTGCATGAGACTGAATGCCACTAGACGATGACTCTCTTGCCATGTGCATGGTATTAAAATCAAAGACTTTCAAGGTAGAAATTGAGAGCATTATCAATAATATTTACTATATTATTCAAACTCATTTCCTTGACTTCCAAATTCCAACTCTTACAATCCCATATTTCCATTTTGTTTCTTATATGAATTTTACATGCTTTGAATGTGCTTGGATTGTTGAAGTTCTTGCTTTGAAAGTGATACGTATATATAATTATATTGTTTTACGTGGAAAAAAAATAATTAGTTTTTTTAAAAGATATTTCTTCTCATTATATATACATATATAGGTTTAGTCCCTCAAAAGATGGCTCTTTTTGTCATATTTTTCCTACATAAAATCATTAAAAAAAATAAATAATGGAAATACTAATTTGGATGTGCATTTCTAATTTTTCTTTGTTTAATATTATTATAAATTTATAAAATTACATATATACCCTTCAAAGTATTTCATCATCTCCATCTTCATGGTTTTTTTAAAAAAAAAACATTTTACATTGCTTTAATATTTTATATATTTTTTAATATTTAAAAACATTGATTAAAATTCTCATGCTGAACGTACTTTTAAATAAATTTATTTAAAACCGTAGAAATTCAATAACAATAAGACGACTTCTTTGTCCATATGACAATAACATGCAACTAAAACATGGCCAAACCCTAATGTTTGGTTCTAAATTCATCCACATTATTTGTTTTAAACCAAAACCAAAACATCAAAACATGCTTAATTTTCATTAACAAACAAAAAAAACAAAAGAAATTACAGGGGCAAAATTGTCCAATAAAAATTGCCTAGAGGTCAAAAGTGACCAACCACAAAAAGGCAAGCAAGAAAAGAACCCACCCAACCTTTGCATTTTTTTTTTGTCAAGAAGAACGAAACCCCTAATGAGCCCGCTAAACTAAGACAGGGGCGTGCGCATGCCTCGAGTGCGGCCTGTGGGGCCGCGCACACATGGGCGCTGGTACCACCCACAGTTCATGCTCACAATTCTCAGACATGCACCCTCACCCCGAGGATTCGAACTCTCGCCACTTGCGAAGCGTTCTCACGGGGGACCCAAATGCCAATTGACCCAAAGGCCGTTGACACCCAACCTTTGCATTGACTTCTTTTCCTTGAAAACTAATAAAAGTCAGGAAGACAATTTCCATGTGAAAACTAATAAAAAATTATATTACAGATCCTCTAAATCCAACTTGATGTTGCATCATGTTGTTCCACACAACATCAAATATGTTTGTCTCTAATATATAAGCACAAGTTTTATTAGATAATAAATAAAATAATAATAATAATAATAATAATAATATATGTATGAAAAATCTATTTTTGTATAATTTTATAAAGTCCAAGTAACATATATATTAATTTAAATTGAGAAGGTGTAAAGAATAATTGGCATGATTTATGGGGGCATATAGGTTTGCAAAATATGGCATCTTTGTATCCATGTCACAATAATTATTCCATGTCCTCCACAAAACCAAATGGAGTGGGTGGCACTTTGTGATGGTGATGTCTATCTATGTAGGACACAACAATAAAATGGAATGCATTGATGGTTTTATGTGGGCCAAAAGGAAGCTTGACTTGTGCCCACAACATTTGGATGTGGGATTAGCACTTTATAGAAGGCCTTTTTGTGACTTTGCTTTTTTTTTTTTTTTTTTTTTTTTTTAATTTTTAATTTATTTTTCAATTTTTTTTGTGTATTTATTTATAAATAAAGATGATAAATAATTATCTCTGAAGATAACAGAGTCTGGACTAGGTATGTAAATGAGTCGAGCTTGATTTGGCTTGCTGGAGCTGGAAATTAATTTTAAAAATAAATTGTTTAAATTCGTCTCTAATTAAAGCGCGAACTCGAAGCTGAAATCTCATTTAAGACTTGATATTTGTATTTTTTTTAATATAATAATATATTATGTAATATATTTATTAATTTAGTGTTTGATGATGCCAAACTTGACTTGAAATTAACAAACAGGAAAAAATAATTTTATTTTTTATAAAAACTAAACAATAATCACTTATTTTGATTTTAGTTTTTATCTCATATTATTATAGGGTGAATTTCTAAATATATGAAGATTCCCCTCCTTCCAATCCATGTAACTATGAGAATTTTAAATATCTCTCATTTTTCATGAGTCTTTGGATATTTGAAATAATGCAAAAAAAAAAAAAGCCCTTAGAATCATTGCTGATTGGCTTGAACCTATCATAAACGATCGAGGTACTTTGAATTTTCTAATAACACGGTCAATGTAAGGATTAAAAAAAAAAATTCTCTGAAATAATTTTAATATTGGACATTGAAAATATAATAGTTCAAATTGCATTTCTCTTACAAAAATTTTATTTTTGAGTTTAATTTCAACCTAAAATCAAGTTGTTAATGAATAGCTTAATTAATAGTCTAGTGAGAACTAAATAAACAAGGCAATCCTTCCACCAAAATAATATATTTAGATTTTTATTTAAATTAATAATTAATTATAATTGGTGAGATTAAGTTTTTACATTGTATTATAATTAGTTCAACTTATATTTTTTTAATTTTTTGGAAGTAATTTTTTAGATTGCCAATATTTGATTTTTTTTTTATATTTTTTGATTTGTGTTGTATTATTAATGTTTTAGGTTAATTGGAGAATTATTATGGTAGGCAAAGAGGCCTTCATCTTCTTCTTTTTTTTTGTTTGTTAATTAATATTATATATGTATAGTTCCCAATCACAAAGAAAATAATTTCTTATTCATGAGATTACTCTAGTTCAAAATTTAAAATTCAATCACAAAAAAATTTTCTTTTTATAATTTTAAATCAAATTTAAGACAATAATTTTTTTTAAAGAAAAAACAATTAAAACATATAAAAATATATATATATATATATATATTTTTCCGACAAACTTTCGGATATATTTGTTGATTGCACACACTGACTTACTTGTAAAATTCAAATTATGACAATTATATATTTTGCAATAACAACTTCTATATTCCATTAATTATCGGTTTCATTATAATGAGTACAATAATAATTAACTACAACTATATATTTAATTTTAAAAAGTGTCAAAAAAAATTTTAATAATCAAGCATCATATATTTGAAACCTAGGTGATATAGCCATCAAGAAGTTTTTCCCATCATATATATTTTTTAAAAAAAGCAAATATAGATATCTATCTTTACTAAATTTTGTCCGCAATTTTACACCATTATTTTTAAATTTTTTTTTATCAATATATGTACACAAATTAAAACAAAAAATTCTCATTTAAATCACTCCTGAATACCCTTGAAAATGATAGTAAGCATATTGAATGCAATATTAGGTATAATAAGAACCCTAGCCCTAACTCAAAAGGTATCATAGTTTCACACATGAATTAAGGATCATATATATATATATATATATATATATATATATATATATATATATATATATAACTCAAAAGGTATCATAGTTTCACACATGAATTAAGGATCATATATGAATTAAGTGTTTTATTGAACAAATTTAAGTATTCTTTTAGCCTTATTTATATGACCACTTAACTGATTTACATCGATTAAGAATATCGTTCAGAGTAAGTTGATAGGTATAAATTTATAAAAATTACACCAAAAATTTAAATTATATTATTTAAAAATCCATCAAAATTCATTAAGAGGACATGTAAATAAGAAGTAAGGGAGCATTTGTTTTTATTAAATTTAAGTTTTATTTATATTATATTTTTTACATAAATATCCATGAGATCATTTAAAACCAAGTTATGCCAACAATCTCCATCGTAGGAAATTTCAGGTGTATGTTTATAGACAATATTGTCTCAAATTCTCCAAAATTAAAAAAACTCGATACATAGCGGGTGAACTTACCTAGTTAATATATACATCTCCCGAATAATTAATCTAATTATAATAAGTACAACCATTATTAGTTGCAACTATATATATAACTCGAAGAAGGGAAATAAAAGAAAAATTAATAGTCAAGCATCATATATTTCACACCTAAGTAATATAACCACCAAGAAATCTTTTTCATATCTTTTAAAAAGAAAACATATAAATCTATCTTTACTAGATTTTGTCGGCAATTGTCCACCATAATTTTTATCTTTTATCATATATACACACACACACACCCATTAAAAAAAAAATCTCATTTAAATAACTCTTGAAGCTCTTGAAAATGATAGAAAGCATATTTAATGGAATGTGTAGGAATAATGAGAACTCTAACTCAAAAGGTACAATAGTTTCATACTTGAATTATGAGTACCCTAACTCAAAAGATATATATATATATATTTCTAAACTTTTTGGTCTTCCCAAAACTTAATATCAAGATCCGCCAGGGGATATTTGTCTTTTATTGAGGGGGTGAATTATAGCGTTTATGCAGGTGGAAGGCATACATGTTATCTATTGCTGACATATGAATTGTCCATATTTGTTAATATATATAAATACAAACTCTTTGAATTTTTTTTTTTTTGGTAAAATATGAACAAATTACGTGTTAGGAGTGCATAAATGTAGTATTAATATTCAAACCTGATTTTTCAGTAAAATTATAAATATTTTACGCAGACGATTTGGTTTCGAAAGAACAAATGAAGACAATTTTCATTGATTGTTAATAGCTATCTCCTTCCATCAATGAACTTCAAAATATATTTGGTGATTGGGAGACATGATTAAAACCCTTCCATGTGATGATATATTTCTTGATAACTCACCATTGAGCAAGGGACTTGTGGCTCTTCCCATTAATTTTGTGGATATAAAAAGTCAAAGTAATTGAAAATATGGTCCCATAATTATACAATTGGATAGATTTTCAAATCTTTGTGAAAAAAAAAAACAATTTTATGTTCATTATTTGTTGTCAAAATTAGGTTACACTTGGCTTTAAAAAAAAAATTAATAAAAATTATTTTAATTTTAATAATTTTTTTGATTTTTTGTAATCTTAAAAAAAAAATATTACACTATTATAATGAATATTTCAATTTATAAAATTATTGTTATCTGAATGATTATTTTTATGGTGAAATTTTACCAGAGTGTGAAAAATTAGTGGATTTTTTTGGTTCTAGTAAATATATCAACTTTTTATTTTGAAATAATATTATGACAATTACTATAATAAATATAAATTTGTAAAATCATAGCTGATATTTATTTATAAATTGATTTTTCCATATATACCCTTGAAAATGCTCATAATTGTATGTATTCCCTTGAAAAATATATTTACATTCGCACCCTTAGAAAATATTAATATTTGGGCATATATCCCTTTCATCTGTTAACTATGTACGATGATGTCAAAAATGTCAAAAAGTTTCTATATATAAATAGAGAGATATATAATTCCCTTTTTAAATTTTAATAAATTTCAACTTAAATTTTTTTTAAATATTAAATATTTAGAACAAGGAGAAGCTTGGCCAATCTAATCCATTGAAAACTCTATTTAGACCACATGTTTAAGTGTTTGTATTATTAATTATGAATGCTAATTTATATAATATACATTATCCATACCCACTTAATTATGTCCCCATTTCTTTGTAGTGGAGACCACCTCCAAGTGCTATGTCCTTCTTTCCCAACCAAGTATTAATAATACTCTTTTATATATATATATATATATATATATATATATAAAAGTAATTAGATTACTGTTTATTAAAAATATTGATTAAGAGCCGTTGGATTATAATCCATTGACTATTATCTATATAAATATTCTATAAAATACTATATAGTTTTTTACTGTTTTTTCACTCTTTAGTGCTGTTTGACACTGTTTGTTACTGTTTTTAAATTAATAGTAACCATTAGATGTAAATTCACTGGTTTGTAAATATTTTTTATTTTAAATCTAAAATATTAAATAAAATTCAAAAAAAAAATTTTAAGTAATTGTTTCATGTCTCCAATAATTTTAAATGAGTGGAATGTTTTCACTTAAGAATAGGTTTGGTTTTCATTTAATAAAATATAAAAAAGATGCAAAAAAAGATTTTTTTTTTTTTTAGTTTCCTTGAATTGTTCACATTTATCTTAAAACAAATAGTGAGATAAATAATTATTAAAAAAAACCAAGGTTTTTATGTTTTGAATTATATATATATATATATATATATATATATATGTTATTTCTTATGATAATGGGATTATTTATTTAATTTTGATTTATTCTTTTTTTTTTTCATGATTGCCATCTATTTTTTACAATATAAAGTCATATTAAATTGTATATAATTCAGATAAATAACCATTAATTTCTCTTCCCCAAAAACAAATCATAATAAATTATTCAAATACTTCAAATGCTGAATCTAATAATTCTATTATGTATGGGTAGTATTTCTCTGAAGCTATAAATATTATGTAAAAATATTTATTAAAACTAACCTAATTTAAATTTTATTTGTTTTATTTTTTATCTCATTGGATTAAATAGCCCATAATAGAAAAAGTGATATATTTCTGTCTTTCTTTCTTTTTTCCATAATTTCTCTATATTCAAACACTTCTTAAAATTGAACATCTAATTAGTTACAACATTTTTAAATTTATAGAATCATTTAATTAATTAATTAAGTAATTAACATCCTTGATTATTACAATTAATAAATAAATAAATAGATAAAATAAAATAAAAGGTTTCCATAATTAGTGGATTTGCATTATGCTTAGTGGCCTCTCCCACATTAAAAAGTTAGCCTTGAAGGCTACAACTAAAACTATTATTATTATTATTATTATTATTATTATTATTATAGGAATACAAAAATCAACTTATATTATTTTATAAGTCTTCTTATACATTTTGAATGGTCAACCTATTATTTTATTATTTATCTTTTTAGAATAAAGTAAATAGGTATTATCCATTAAAAAAAGAATTTTAATATATATGGAAATACCAAGAGAATAAAAACCACTATAAAAATCACAAAAGAATATAAATCTTATATTAAAACTAAAAAATAAAAAAAAAGCATCATAAATCCAATATATCATAGACAAAATTTTAATTGATATTAGTTTATATGAGTTAAAATCGTTTGAGATTTTTTTAATTTTCTCTAATTAATGGCATAAAATAGCAAAATGCTATGAATTTTATTTTTATTATTTCAGAACTTTTAAAAATTTTTAAAAATTGCAATAAAAAATTTAATAAATAGCTTAAAGTTTAATGAAACTAGTTTAGTCGATTTTTATTATAAAAAATTTTGATTCCCAAAAAAAATTAAGAATTCTTTTTCTTTTCAAAGGGACATATTCATTTTTTTGGATCTAAAGTTGATAAGAAAATGACTGGTGATATTATGATTTAATATATTCATATTAAAATTAAATTTGTGTTTTCTCCTCTATAATTTAATTTCGTAATATATATATATATATATATATATATATATATATATATATATATATGTGAAAAATTAATAAATATGAATTTTTTATTTAAAATTCTTTATAGCACCTCAAAAGAGTTGCACCTAATTTTATTGCCAAAAAGAATTATGTATTAATAATATATATATATTTAAATTTTAATTAAAATAATTGACCTTATCAAAGGGGAAATTAATAAAAAATCCCTGCTTTGTTATATATATATATATATATATATATATATATAATAATAATAATAATAATAATAATAATAATAATAAGTAAATAAAAAAAATAGAGTTCTTGTGGGTGTAGTTTAGGTCCTGAACAAAACTATATTTATGTCTTTTTTGATTTGGCCCTCCACTATATAACAATTCACAAGTCACTGCAATGAAACAAAGCATTCCGAGAAGCACCTTTGATTCTTCTTCTCTTCTCCCTCTGTCTCCACTCCTCCTCAATTTCCACCATAATTTGTGTTCTTGCATCGTTTCTTTGTTTTGAATTCAGTGTTTTTTTGGATTTCTCAAACCATTGAGGCTGTGAATTCTCAGGGATTGAGTAAAGGAGTGAGCTTTCTTTCATTCTTTGCTTCTCTGTGGTCTCTCTTCTGGCTGTTTTCCTTTTGGAGTTTCTCTGTTGTTTTTGGGAGTAAATGAGCATTGATTGAGTAAAGGAGGAAGCTTTTGGTGTTTTGGAGAGAGGATCTCTCATTATCTCTATCTATTTTTATATTTACTTTGTAATCTTTTCTTTGTTTTTGTGATCTTGTTCTTGTGATTGGGTTGTAAATGGGCATTAATGGAGTAAAGGATTGAGCTTTCTAAATTTGGGAAAGATTGTGAATCCAAATCCTTTCAATTGATTTCAAAAGGTGGAAGTTAGTGCATGGAGGTGAAATCATGGATTTCCCAGGATTCAGTGCTTCATAAGAGATATATAGTGATCAATAGAGAGAAAGCTTGGCTCTTTTTGTGGTATTATTTGTGTTTCTTGTTGAGGGTTCTTCATTCTTAGGCTAGTTGAGGGTTTAAGATGAGTTTGAGATAAAGGAACCTCTTTTTCCTGGTGTTCTGGTAGTGGAGTATTAGTGTAGAAATGGCTGGTGGTGTTTGTAAACAAAGGCACTCCAACTTGCAGTGTTTTCTAAGCAGGATCACACCCTCTGTCATGTCATACTCTCTTCCAAAGGTGAGCTTCAAAATTTTTTTTTTTTTTCCTTTAATCCCTTCTGTTTTCATTTTAATGGCACGTATGTTTCATTGTTTTTTATTTAGATTTGTCTATTTCTTGTGTTTGCTTTGGTTTTTGTATTCATTTTCTGAAGTTGTAATCTGTTTTCCCTTTTCAATTGCTGTAAAACTGAGACATAATTATGATTTCTTAACCACATGTACAAGTGCTCTCTCTTTTATTCATCCATTTAGTTGCTCTTTTTTTTTTATTGTTTTTAATTCATGTAAGTTGGATTGATGCTTCTGCTGTTTCTAAATTCACCTTATTGACTCAATTGGAAAACTGCAAAGATTCTACCAAAGATAATTTTTAGTGTGGATGCCTTTTCTCTGTCCAGCTTTGATTTTAGTTTCATTTGTAATTATCAAGTATGTGTTTTTGTGAACTCATTTTCATGAAGCTTGAGATTTTGTTTATATTCAAACAGTCTTGTTTTCAAGAAGAAGCGGCCGAACCATGGCCTCCGATCGACAAGGACACAATAGGTTGCTTCACCCTCGGAGAACTCTGGGACAATTACAATGAATGGAGTGCTTATGGTGCCGGTGCTCCGATACTTCTTAACAACGGCGAGACCGTGGTTCAATACTATGTGCCGTACTTGTCGGCCATTCAAATCTACACCAGCAAACCCTGGTCTGTTTTGAGGTCCTTGATTGAATGCCATGAGTGAATGAATGACTGTCTTTTAAATGACACAAATTTCAGAAAACCAACTAAATTGAGCTACATTTGTGATTGTGGTTGTGGTAGGAATTCCCGGGAGGATAGCGAGACTGATTCGTGGAGTGATGACAGTGAGAGTGAGAAGTTGTCTCGATCTTCAGATGCCATTTCGGATGACTCGGGCGGTGATCCGGAGAATCTCTGGCCCGGGAAGGACCGTCTTGGACATCTATACATGCACTATGTCGAAAGCACCGCTCCTTATGGGCGGGTTCCGCTCATGGTGAAGGTACAAAACTAACGATTTTCTTTTTCCTTAAAAGGCAATGTTGAAGAGCTAAATGCTCGGCGATACATACTTTTTTTCATCTATTTTGAGTTTAGGTAAATGAACTAGCTCAGCAATATCCCGGCTTGATGTCTTTGAAGAGTGTGGAGCTCTCACCTGCTAGTTGGATGTCTGTTGCTTGGTACATCAATTTACTGGGAATTAAATTATCATTTCTTCAATACTCTAGTATGGGCCGTATCCGTGACGATGTTTTGTTCTTCATTTGATCGAATAGGTACCCTATTTATCATATTCCGACGAGAAGAAATGTGAAAGATTTGTCTACTTGCTTCCTTACCTATCATACTATCTCTTCGTCTTTTCAAGGTAAGTCTTCATCGTTTCAACTTAATGTTCATCGATCATGACTTGAAGAGAAAGTTTCTAATTTGTTATCATGTCATGAAATTACTTCTTTCTGCACTTCGTATTATGAAAATCACCATAAACAAGTAATAGAAATCGGAAAACAGCAAACATATATAGAAGTTTGGCAATTTGGCCTCGGCACTCTTTTACTATAAAAATTCACAAATTTGCCGAACCTCATAAAGTTTCTTTTATACATATAAATTTTGGTGAAGTTTTATCGTCCAATATGTCGCAGATAGTATAATCGGGGACACGACAGAGAAAGACTCATGCTGCAGTATCGTCGCAAAACTGGGAAGGAACCGGAGCAAAGCAAGTGAGTACATATCTCTTCCGCCATTCGGCTTGGCTACTTACAAAATGCAAGGGAACCTATGGATAGATCCTGAAGCCAGAGATCACGAACAAGTCATTCGTCTCTTCAACGTCGCAGACTGTTGGTTAAAGCAGCTCCGGGTTCGACATCATGACTTCACTTACTTCAGCACTCACTCAATGTGAATAATATGTTTACCGATCTTTCTGAGAACTCATGACTGCCACCATGATTTCCTTGAAATGCTTGTTTAATCATGAGTTGAGCTGATGTGTTTGACTTCTGAATTGGAATTCATCAGAGTTTTTTTCTTGTGTTGTAATGTTCACAGTTTTCAGAAATCAATACCTGAACTTGTTTCTGCATTTTGAGGCTCAGTTTAGCTGTGAATTTTGTTGGATGAAGGAGTGAACTTAGAGCTTTCAAATCATACATATTTTTTTCTCATATGATTTCCTTTTTATTTTTGGGAATTATTAACATGTTACAATGTTTTGCGGATTATGTATGTAGGACCTATCATATAGGGACATCATGACGTTTACAATAGTCATTGGTTTTTCCTTCAAATGGTTACAATTCATTTAGATACACTGACAAAGAGCGCCAAATATCAATGAATACAATAATTAGTAAAAAAAATATATAGTAGTTTATACGGTATTTATATAAATAATAACCACTTGATCATAATCCAATGACTCTCAATCAACATTTTTAATGAATAACAGTTTTCGTGCATTTATAAAGATGATTTATTTCTGTTATATATTTATATATATATATATATATATATATATATATATAATTTTAATTTTATAAGACCATTAGAACTCGAAGGGTAAAACTGTCATATTTTTTATGCTACTAAAATCTTGAAATTGCACAATAACCTTTTATGCTACATTTCTAAATATTTTAAATTTAATATAGAACACTATAGAATACATTTATATTTAGAAATATGTGCTACTAGTTAATTATCACATTATAACCATAATATATATATATATATATATTTAAGAAAATAGAAATTTAAGTAATATCATAGTAAGTTGCATAAAAGAGTTGAAAGTACTCCATATATGTAAGGCTATGTGTGCAATTTTAGTGTATAAACATAAAAAAATCCATCAATTAATACAGAAAGTGAAAAAAAAAAAAAAAAACAATAATAAAACAAACACCCAACTTCATCACATTATCTATTTATTTATTTTCTGAAGTATCTTACTTACATAGATAGCCTTATAAAATCTTGTTATTGCATTCTTTGCCCTATCACTATTAAATTTCAGCCTCTAAATAACCAGGAGAAAACTTTTTTAGGAAACTAATTCAAGTAAGGGTAAAACTGTCATTTTCCACATTTGAACAATTAAAAAATCCCCTAAAAATTCTCCTCAATTATGAAAAAAAATAAAAAAAATAAAAAACCATGAATAAAACAAAAGTTCATATTTCCATCACAACATCTGGAATCTTCATCTTTTTTTTTTACAATAAAAAAAGGATAAAAAGAATAAGATGCCATTCAATAATTAAATTGAATGGAAGAGAATAATAAATAAATAAATAAATAAAAGAAAAACAGGAAAAAAAAATTATGCACTATATTCCCACATCTTATCATACACAAAAATCCATTGCCCCTGTCTCTCACACAAACAATGTATGGTTGTAACCTTATATTGCTTTTAAACCTATAAAAATTAAAAATTAAAAATTAAAAATTATAATTTTAAAATTTAAAATTTAAAATCTAAAATTAAAATTTTAAAAAAGAAAGCTTGTTTTTTTAATGTTACTTTTTTTTTTGTTCATTTCTTGATTTTATATTAGTTTTTCTTTGTTTGGTTTAATAATTATTAGAGGAGAAATTAATTTATTTGATTAAAAAAAGCAAAAAGAAAAAAAGAAAAAGAACCTTTTGGAAAATCAAAACCAGTCAATCTAACTTTTTATAATAAATTCCGAATGTCATGTATATCCTTTAAAATTCTTATTTTTTTAAATTATACCCATATACATCAAACTTAATTAAATATAATCGATGATTTTAATAATATTGTTTGAAACTTACGGAAATATATTTTTACTCAAACTTTTAAAAACAACACACTTATTCTAAATTTTAAAAAATTGTTTATTGTTTCTCTTACTATAGAATACTTTAATTTATCATGATAAAAGATTATATATTTATATATGTTTTTAAAATATATAATTTAATTTAATATCTAATATTTATAAATATTTAATATTAAAAATCATTATAATATTTTATTTATCTTTTGGCGGGAAAACTTTTAATTATAATTTAACACGTGTTGTGTCATGCTTGTTTTCTACTTTAATATATATATATAATTTATTAATATAATTATCATTAGAGGTTTTTAGTATTTAAATAAATAATAATGACTTTAATTTATAGGAATGTATATTCAAAAATATTAATATAATTTGTAGGCCTCTATATATTTATATTTATATATATATGTAAACAAATAAATCCAACTACTCAGAATATACATATTGTAAAATTGTTTCAAATATGCACCATTAATTTGCAATCACTTTCCCACATGCCAACATGTCTAAGCAAAAAGATCAATTACTCAATTTTTTTTTAAAAATTTAATTCAATTTTAAATGTATGGTTACACAAAAAAAAAAAAAAAAAAAAAGGACAATTTGAGTTCATTTTTGAAAAACCAAAATCAAACCCCAGTGTTTGTTGAGTTTGTTTTATATCTGTGCAAGTTTTTGATTTTATTTTAATAAAAAAAAATAATTGAGCATATAAAAAAAAATAGAACTAATTTATAATTTAATACTTGACAAATACTACAGAGAAAATACTCAAAACACGTCCATGCTTTTTCAGAGAAAAATAAATGTAATTTTAATAAATAAAAATCATTTTAAAATCATAATATTTGGCAACACAAAATACGAAAAATACCTTTATTTATTCTTTCATTATTCTTAAAAGGTTTTAATCAGTGGATCAATCATCAATCCATGTGTTTTTTTTTTCTCTTCTCTCATGATCTCTGCACTTCCGATTTCTCACATTGGATCTCTGCATTTTTGAAACTAAATAAATTAAATAAAAAAAATAGAATTATGTTGTTTGAAATAAAATATTATTTAAATTTTTAAAAAATAAAAAATAAGTAAAATCTTAAAATTTTTTTCTAACACTATAGAAGGAATTCGAACTGCTGACGTGGCTAATCTCATAGATTGGGTGAACGGCCTTAACTACTTGCTGACGTGGCTAATCCAAAAAGGTCAAAACTAAACCACCATTAACTTCTTAATTAAAAGCGGGCTTTTGACTTAATGAAACCCGTCACGTGGCCCGGCCCATTCCTTGAGCCCGAAGGGAAGTTGAGGAAACTTGGATTCGCTTCCATTCCTTTTTTCTTTTTCTTTTTTTTTTTTTTTTGTTTTCTAATTTCATTTTCTGTTTTCATTTTCCGATTTTCAAATTTGATTCTCCGTTTCAACACCCAGCGATCCCCGGGAGATCATCAAACCCTAATTGCTCCCATTTCTCCCCCTTTTCCTCTCTATTGATCCGTTTATCTTCGCCTCTTTGGATCGGTTTCCCTTTTTTATAATTCTCTCCTCCGATGCTTCTCTCCATCCTCACGGGGTTTCTCTTCGGCGTGCTTGCCGTTGTTGGCGCTGAGGCGTTCTTTTTGGTATTCGCCGTCGGCCATCTCCGCCGCCGGAAAAGGCCTTCTCAGGCTGAGGCTGAAGAGGAGCGGACCGAGACACGGGATCTTGATGCAGAGCAGTCTCTTGCTTTTCTTTGCAATAAGCAGGTTTGTTTTATAGTGGTTTCTTGATTTCTTTGAGTTCTTTGTGTGTGTTTTGGTGTTGGTTTACTGGTTTTTGTAGCGATTTGAGGAGCTTGTTGGTAATGAGAGTGGTTGAGCTTTTTGAATGATGCCGAAAATGTGTATCTGGAGTGTTGATTTTGATCTAGTCTGGCATATTTATGGTATTGAGTAGCATGATGACTAGTGAACTTGGAAAATGTGTTTAGGGTGTTGTCTTGCTTGTCTTTTTCTGAGGATTTGAGAAGCTGTTCCAAAACGAGAGTGCTTGAGGTTCTTGAATGACGTGAAAAATGTGTTTTTCTAGTGTTGTTTTTTATATAGTTTGGTATTTCTTATTTTCTTGGATAGCATGGTAAGTAGTCGACGCGAATCTTGTATTTGGTTTATTTAGGTTCTGTAATTTAATTGCGATAATTCATAAAGCTTGTTGTTGATATTCATTGCTTGCAATACGTACTGCAAAGGACTTTTCCTATCTATAATTTTAGTTTGGTGTGGGCTTAATCAAGTTTCTGCTTGGGCAATAACTAGGTTATTGAAGCTTTTGTTAGAGAGATCAAATTTGTGTGAATTTGGTCTATGTTTCTTATGTTTTGAGACCGATTTCTATCTTCTGATTATGCTGTTGTTCAGTGGGTGATGTTTCTTGGAATCTTTGGTATGCTGCATTGTGCTATCGTGCTTCTTTGCTTGTATTAATTGTTGTTCAATTTGGTGCATAGGTCATTATCTTCATGTCATAAAACCAGGATAATTTAGTGTGCTTTATAATCATGTGAATTAGCATCTGTGTGTCCTGTTTAACCTTTATTTTCCTCACTTTTATCTATTGTCATAATTAGCTTCAACTGCTTATTGTTTTCAATGTACCAACTTTATTGGTGTTGTGACTCTTTACTGTGCTGGTGCCCTTGAAGCATAATCAAAATCTCATTTCCAAACATGCTGATCAACATAACAAATCTTTCATCTTATTGTTTTTAACTTTGTATGGTCATTGAAGACACATGAGCATGATGCATGTGCGTGTGACTCAGAAATAGACAGCATGCAATTTGTTTGTTTTGGTAGACAGATTACACACTTTGATATATAGTGGTATTTCTCTACATTGTGTGATTATTTATTTATATTTTTATTCTTCTTCTTTTTTTTTTTTTATTGTTTTGCATGATCTCATGTTGTCTCGCATCATCAGGGTACCGTTTGGGTGCTAGAGCCAGAAAAAGTGCCAAAGGTTGTTCCTAATGAATCAACTACAAAAGGGGCCAAGGAACAAAAGAAGAAAGAAGTTGTGGAAGTTTTGCCCGTGAAAAAATATGCCAAAATCAGGGATCATGTTTTAGTTCTATCTGAACTGGACGGACTTCATGTTACCATCCCACTCCGGGAATGTGCAATTGTAGCTGTCTCTGCTTCAGGCCTATCTTCCCGGAAATGGTGAGCTATATGTAAAGAGATGTATAATATTGCTGCAAAGGGAATTAAAGAAGAAATTGCTCAATGTCAATTTAATGTTTTTGAAGTTTCTTGTATTGTTTTGCTTATATGCCAGGGCCAAAAGGTATCCAATTAGATTGGAAAGCAAGAAGTCAGAAATATACAATGGAAGCAAAGTATTACATATATATCTTGACACTTCATGGGAGAAGGAATCATGGTGCAAAGCGTTGCGTCTTGCCTCCTGCCCTGACAATAAATGCTTAAAGTGGTCTTTCAAATTAACTGAAGATTTCCAATGTTACCTGACATTATTAAATGCTGTGTACCCTTCCTTTCTTAAGCCATCTGCTTTACTCGGTGAGCCCTCTGAGAAGACCAATAAGATAGATGGGTCATCTTCAAAAGTTCGCCTTTTTCTGAAAAAAACTTGCAAAGAAGTCAACAAGATCTGGCGACTATAAAGCAAATGCAGCATCATCATCTGTTCGTGGGGAAAGATCTATGGATATCAGGTCACGCTCTTTACAGGATGTCTCTTTGAGTAGTGGGTTAGTGAAAACACTATCTGACAAAAGCACGAGCAATTCCTTGCAAGATTTTGTGCAACCTATGTCAATCTCTTCTGGGCAGTTGGGTAATAAAAACCAGATTCCAGTCTTTTCAGACACTATTAGTGAGGAGAAGTTTATTGGAGATGAGGGTACTTTGGGCTTGAATCTGTTGTTTTCAAGGTTATTTTTTGATGCCAAAAGAAGTGATGACATAAAAAACTTCATAAAAGCACGCATCCAGGTTATTTGTGTTATGTTTTTCTAGGTTGCTTCCTTTAATCTATTTTGCTATGTTCAAATCTCCTTTTTTTATCTGCAGAGGGCACTGTCTGGCATGAGAGTTCCCAGTTACATTGGTGGGTTGACATGTGCTGGTTTTGATATTGGCACTCTTCCTCCTTATGTTCATAGCATAAAAGTTCTTCCAGTTGATTTGAATGAAGTATGGGCTGTTGAAGTTGATCTGGAGTACTCAGGTGGCATACTGTTAGACATAGAGACTAGACTTGAAGTCTGTGCCCCTGAATTGCAAAAGGGCATCATTGGTACAGGTTTAGAACCAAGCTCTTCTGAGCAAGTGACTGCTGATCTTCTTGATGGTATTGAATACTATGGGAACCAATTAAAAAGGCACTCAGGTACCCCTGATGATCAGATGGAGATCAGTGAAAATGGTGATAAAATCGGTAAGCATACATGGTGCTTACATTTGCTTTCTTGATATATGTCCTATCATTGTCGTCCCTTGGATTTCATTATACCTCCTGTTGGATCTCTTTCGCTTGCTCTCCATTGTGGAGCGTTTTGAAATTCTAAAATATAAAGGAGCTTCATTAGTGATGGATAGTGGGACAATAGGGTAAAACGGGATAGGATACGAATGTCGAGCATCGCAAGAGGAGAAATAATCTTAGTTCTAGTGTAAACTTACTGTTTTGTACATGTTTGGCTTGTAAAATGACAATTTTGAACTTCCATACTGCAGACGAAAATCTTTTAAAGCCTCCTTCAGAGGTCATATTCATTTGCTGGTGGATTTGTGTGGAGCAACACAATCCAAAAATGGCATAAGCTTGTGTAAAAGATGTAAACCTTCTACACTTCAATAAGACTCTAAATGACCGTTTTCAAGTCCCTTGCTAAAGGAAACTAATGATCTGCTGAAAAATCCAGAGAGGATCAATTCTTTTTCAAATTTATATAATCTCTTTAGGTCTTGTATTTGTTGTAAGAATCAGTGGAGTGCATTCTCTCCTCTTCCTTCACAATACATTGACTGTAGAGTGCAGGAATATAAAGAACGGTGGAAAGCCCAATGAAGCAATAGGAATGGGCATTCCACTGAAATCAGAGAAAATGGGAAAAGGTAGGACAATTTTACTTATAATACATAGAACTTGGCCGTAAGGTTTGTTGTATCTTTGAGAGATGGGTAGGATAACAAAAGGTGCAATTCAAAGTCTAAATTGGGTTTCCAATTTTCCAGTCACTGGGCATTACAAATTTGTATTCAAGATTCTCTACTATCATTGAATTTTTAGTCACTTAGGTTGAGGTGGAAGCATTTGGCTGTGTGCATGTGTAGTTTCATCTTAACGTATATTTACTGTTAATATCTATTTTTGCACCTATAAGATGTGGTAATTCTGTTCTTTCTTCAGAAAGAATATACTGTCTTGGTGAAATAATAACTATTTTTTTTCTCTAACGTTGGTTCTGATTTGGTTTGCTGGCTTATACTTTGTGTTTTAAACATTATAGCTTGCGCTGTTGCTGTTCAGGATCTATTCTATAACTTACAATAGGAGTCTTGTTTATGTTATATAGGCATGATTTGGATTTCCAAGTTGTACTATAGAGTATATGCTTGCAGATCATCTGTCACCATGCTCATTACATTGTTCACACACTCTGCGTATCAGATAATTTACCTAGCGTTTCAGATGAGTTGAAGCAAACAAGGAGCTCGAAGTGGACAGCAACCTATGTGTCTAGGTGGAAGGCTATCATGCATTCTATTGCTGACCAAGTATCACAGGTGTGCAAAGAAGAGTTTTGTTCTTATACTCATTTCTTCCCTGCTTCATTGAATTATCGAAAATTTAACCGCATTTGAGACACTTTGAAGAGAATGAGGCATCCATTGATGGCACTCAATAGGCTAATTTTGCATAAATTATTTGTAGAATTCTTGAAGATTGGAGAGGTCTGTAATGTAGCTATAAATTCAGTATTGCCAAGAAAGTTTTTCGCAATCTTTTTTTTTTTTTCTGATGAACAAGATTACAGTAAGGCTTCTTTACTCTATAGGTTTGATGTTATACCCCGATGAAAATATTATTTCTCAATTGGTGATTGGAATCTTGAATAATTGTGAATGGATTCATGATTATTATTAATAGATTACCAGTTGTATGTGAATGTAATTTTGACTTGGTGAATACAACTAATCGTTCATCCAATAATGGCTATATTCCTTGTCCTCATTGCAAGGTCCCTTTATCTTTGGCAATAAAGATTTCATCCCTTCGAGGGACATTGCGGTTATACATCAAACCACCTCCTTCCGATCAGTTATGGTTTGCATTCTCATCAATGCCTGAAATAGCTTGGAATCTAGAATCTGCTGTCGGGGATCGAAAAATCACAAGTAGTCATGTAGCGTTGCTTATTGGCAGTCGTGTTAAGGTAAGCCTTTTATTCTTCCTTTCATCGAGATACCTGATATAGTTTATTGTTCTGTATACTTTCCGGAAGGTTCCTGCAGCTTTGAAATATCAAGTCTATAAATTCACTGTGTTCAACTTTTCAGGCTGCGATACGTGAGTCTATAGTACTTCCAAATTGTGAATCTGTATGTATTCCATGGATGTTAGCGGAAAAAGATGATTGGGTTCCACGAAAGGTTGCACCATTCATCTGGGTCAATCAAGAAGCAATGGATGGGACAGAATCCGAAGCATCAAGTTTGCAATCTGAGGAAATTAAGACCAAGCCTGACGGCAGCAACAAACCTAAAGCTCTGGAGGTTACTTCTCCTGATGATGAAGCAGGTGATGTAAAGAATGTAATACATGTTCCAAAACCATTAGATGAAGCCCTATCAGAGATGTCCACCTCGAAAACCGACCAATTTTCATGCGGCTCCTCCAGTCAGTCCCTTCAAAGTCAGAAATCTGATGATCTAAGAGTTCCATTGTTGCGGGATTGTGGAACACCGGAAAGCAGGCAGAACACACTTGATTCTTCGGAGACATCACCATCTCAATTGGTTGTTACTGATGAACCAAGAGAAAGAAACCTTGAAGATGTTAAACAAAAGAAAATTGGCAGTAGGCGAGCGAGGATGATGGATTTAGGCAAGAAGATGGGAGAAAAGTTCGAAGAAAAGAGGCGCCACATTGAAGAGAAGAGCAGACACATCGTTGAGAAAATGCGAGAAAATGCGAGAACATAACCCTGCCATGTTAAGAAACCAATCAGGTCTTCAAATGCTGAGAAACAATCCCAACCTTCCAAAGATTTTATTCTTTTGTTGAAATCAAAGCTCAATCTAGTTTTTCCAATATCTGTACAGCCTGAGGTAATATGTAAGACGGAATCTAGAACAATAGTGGCGGCAACATGTCAACTATTCTCCATTTCAACTTGTTGAATCTGCAGCAAGACATCAAACATATTTTCTTCATAAATTGTGATTTACACAACCAGGATCGAAGCTTCCAAAACGTTGCACAGGGTTTTGAAGAAGTCAAAGGGTGAAAGCCATTAGAGTTTGAGAAGATTGAAAAGTTGATGACAGAATTTCTTTGTTGTTTTCAAAAGCCAGGATTCTTGTGGCTGGAATTCATAGACTATTGATTTTGGGAATTTAATTCCAAAGACATGATCCCTCAGGTTTCTGCTTTTAATATTTGATGTGAGAACAGAACTAGATTCAGAGTGATCAACTTTTTTTTTTTTTTTGGTGCCTGATGACTATATCAATGTATTATCAATGCTTTTTTTAAGTGTGCATGAGCTCAGTATGATTTGTCCTGATTGCATCCTGGAATTTTATTTTATTCCCAATCAGATGTATATTCCTATGTTTATGTATGTATGTCCCCATATACATTTATAAACAATCCATGGACAAAAGTCATATGACCAAATTTCACTAAAAATTAAAAAATTGTGTTGTTTTTTTTAATAATTTTTATGAATCACTGGGTGCAAAATGAAAAATATATTTACTGTGTTAAAATAATCTCTCCAATAGAAGGGGTGGTATTTTATTTCTTTAGATTTCATTCTTACCAATACTAAAATTTATCTCTCATTTTTTTGTTATATTATAATTATGATTAATTTATAACCTTAAAAATGCACTGATATGTATGTTCTCTAATAAAATCAAACTTTACCATTATATATTCTCACAAAGCACCAAGATCCTCTTTTGTTGTTAATACTATATTATTATTATTATTTAAAAAAAAAAACACTATGTCTACAGGTCATGTGAGCAAACATGTATGCTATTGGAATATACCTAAATATGCGCCTCAAGATCCACAAAAGGTTACAATCCCGAGGCACAATTCAACGGCCACCATGAGTCATGCCCTTCTGGCTGGCCGCCATTGGTTCTCCCGATCCGCGAATCCTATCGGATGAAAACCACGTCTGCCTCTCGGCCACGTGTCGCAATCCAGTTACCCTAACCCCAAAAAGACTTCCAAAAGGTCAGGGACTGTTCAAAAATTAAAAACATTTCAAGGGACTAACTGCAAATAATCCCACAATAAAGAAGAAAACAAAGAAACGAATCAACGAAGTAATCGAGCAAAGCAAAGAAAAGAGAGGTCTTCGCTCCTCTCTCCTCCACCACCTCCTCCTCCTCCTCCTCTCATTCTTCGCATAAATCTTCAAACCCTAAGCCTACTCGATCTCCAGAACTCGCCCCAGTTCTCCTCCCGGATATTCGATCTCCAATGGCGAACATCGACATTGAAGGGATCCTCAAGCAGTTGCCCAGCGATGGCCGTGTTCCCAAGACTAAGATCGTCTGCACTCTCGGCCCGGCTTCTCGATCGGTCCCGATGCTGGAGAAGCTCCTCCGTGCCGGGATGAACGTCGCTAGATTCAATTTCTCTCATGGCACGCATGAGTATCATCAGGAGACGCTTGATAACCTCCGGACCGCTATGGCTAATACTGAGATCCTCTCCGCCGTCATGCTTGATACCAAGGTCCCCCTTCCCACACCCCCCTCTGATTCTTCTTTGGGTTTTCTCTTGATCTAATAATTTAGTGAAGATTTTCAGACTTCCAGCTATTTTGATTTTTTTTTTTCTTTTTATGTATATATCATGCTTGTAGATTGTAGTTCTTTGATGGGGGATTTATTTGATTTTTATCCTTGAACTTGGGTTTTGCATGCTAATAAGCTGATTTGAGAAACTTTGTTGGCCTTCTGTTTATTGATTATGATATTATTTCTGAGAAGTGGACACTGAATAGGTTTGGTCGGTTGGCTCTATCGGTGACCCATAGTGGGTTACAGCTCTGCCAACTGTAGTTTCATTGCTGTACACCATGCTGCCTTTTTATTTTTATTAAGTTTTTTGGATTGTTGTCCTCCGAACTTGATTTCAACCAAAAGTTACCTGATTGAGAAATATAAAAAAGCGTTAGCTTTCTTTAGTATGATCCGTTAAACATAGCAGCATTGATGAAGAAAATGGAGCAATATGATTCATGCTGTAATTTAAGTTTAAGGTTTATAGTTAATGTGAGCTAAGTTAATCTGTTGGTTATTCATGGATGTGAACAATTAAGCCATAGTTTCCGATAAGTCACCAATGACATTTAGGTAAGGGCTTAATTAATTAATGATTATTATTTTGTATATAATTTTCCAATTTTAATTTCTTCAAAATTTTCTTTTAAAACATCTTAAGGTTAGAGCTGGGTTGCTAAAAATGGGTCATTAACAGTTTAGGAAAACATGCTTTAGGTCTGACTAGGATTCATTCCTGTTGCCAAGCATGTTTCTCTGGATTTCTTGGTTACTTCAGAGATTCGGTTAATTCAATAATCACCTTTTAGTTACTTAGTTAAATAGTGTTAGTTGAGAATTGTGAGAAGCGCTTACTTTGTGCTTTCCTTTCATTTTCTTTGGTGGTTTTTTGCTCTTTATTTTTTTATTTTTTTCCATATTGCACACTTACTTCTTTTTTTTTTAATTCTTCATGGGTAATTAATTTTTGATAATTCCCCTTTCCACCCTAATTTGTTATTGACAAGTAGCGGCATGATACATATTAAAATCACTGAGAGAGTAACTAATACTTTTGCATTGGTTAATTTGAAAAATATAAATTTGAATAAATAAGGTTGAGTTTCTCATCTTATTAGCTTAAGCTTCTAGGTTGAATTGAACTCCGAAAACATGATTGGTTTGTATCTAATATAATATTAAACCTTGATTTGTTTGGTAAGTTCGCTACATGCTTATTTAAAATAGAGTGATATGTATTAGAGGAGAGTGTTGAAAGTAACTAATTGTCCCTTATTAGTTAATTTAAGAAAATGTGAATTTTAATATATAAGCCTAGCGTTTTCCATCCTATTAGTTAAAATTTTTGGATTGAATTAGAAATAATTAATATGTTTGTTTTGTATCACAATATAGTTGTGCTAATTTCTTTTTTGAATCGAGTAAAAGATGTGATTTTTTCTGTCTATGGTTTCATGCAAGGATATCTTGTAATTTCTTCCAAACCGAATTCAGTGAAGCCACTCTTTCAGTCCTGTTAGGCAAGACCTTTTATATGTCAATTCTTCTTTACGGCAGACATAGTTTAGAAATTAGGCAGTGCGCCTTGTAGCACTGCTCATTTCAGATAGGGTTTCTATATGAGCGTAGGTTGGTTTTCCTCGGGATAAAGTTAGAAGGAAAATCACTGGAGCTTACCAGTTGTTCAGTACTTTTTCTGAAAGTTATATTTATGTGGCGTAACTCATTCAAGAAAACTCTTTCATTTTTTTCCTCTGATCTGGCGCTGACATTTTTCAGTAATTGCTCCAGGGACCTGAAATCCGCACTGGTTTTTTGAAGGATGGGAAACCTGTCCAATTGAAGGAAGGGCAAGAAATTACAATAAGCACTGATTACAGTCTCAAGGGTGATGGGAACATGATTACAATGAGTTATAAGAAATTGCCTGTTGATCTGAAGCCTGGGAATACCATCTTGTGTGCTGATGGTACAATAACCCTTACTGTTCTGTCATGCGATGTGGCCGCCGGTACAGTAAGATGCCGTTGTGAAAATACTGCTCTTTTGGGTGAGAGGAAGAACGTCAATCTTCCGGGTGTCGTGGTCGATCTCCCTACACTGACAGATAAAGATAAGGAAGATATCCTGGGATGGGGTGTTCCCAACAGCATCGACATGATTGCACTCTCATTTGTGCGAAAGGGATCAGACCTTGTTCATGTTCGGGAGGTTCTTGGACCTTATGCAAAGCGCATTAAATTAATGTCAAAGGTTTGCAAATCCTTGAGCTATTAATGCATGTTTATTATATATGCAAATATCTTATCGGCCAAACTGTGCTTGTTAGTTTATACTCTCCCAATTATAGTAGGTCAATTTACAGATGCTCTCATAGTGGTCCGGCATACTCTAAATATTAATCAGCTATACGAACTACTAATTTGTTAAATTATGTAGGATTCTGGAATTTCATAATATTGTAATAGGCTAATAGCTTTTGAGTGATGCACAACTTCGTCAGAGGAAAACAGTAGAACAGCTAGGTCTATGACTTCCTTGTTTCTGATGTGGTGTTTTGTAGGTTGAGAATCAAGAGGGTGTTGTGAATTTTGATGAGATCTTAAGGGAGACAGACTCTTTCATGGTTGCAAGAGGTGACCTCGGGATGGAGATTCCTGTTGAGAAGATCTTCCTTGCTCAAAAGATGATGATTTACAAGTGCAACCTTGCTGGCAAGCCTGTCGTCACCGCCACCCAAATGCTTGAATCAATGATCAAATCCCCTCGGCCAACACGTGCTGAGGCCACTGATGTTGCCAATGCTGTAATTGACGGCACTGACTGTGTCATGCTCAGCGGTGAGAGTGCAGCTGGAGCCTATCCTGAGCTTGCGGTGAGGATCATGGCCAAGATATGCATTGAAGCAGAGTCTTCCCTTGACTATGAGGCCATCTTCAAGGAAAGAGTGAGGGGCACTCCCCTGCCAATGAGTCCCCTGGAGAGCCTTGCTTCCTCAGCCGTCCGCACGGCCAATGCAGCCAAAGCCACATTAATCGTCGTCTTAACACGCGGTGGAACCACAGCCAGACTTGTTGCCAAATACCGCCCGTCAGTCCCAATTCTATCAGTAGTCGTGCCAGTTCTAACAACTGATTCATTTGATTGGATGGTCAGCGATGAAACTCCGGCAAGGCACAGCCTGGTCTACAGAGGCCTTATTCCATTGCTCGCAGAAGGCTCTGCTAAGGCCACAGATGCTGAATCAACTGAGGTGATCCTTGAGGCTGCACTGAAATCAGCCGTGCAGCGGAGGCTATGCAAGCCCGGTGATGCAGTGGTTGCGCTACACCGTATCGGCATTGCTTCCGTCATAAAGATCTGCATTGTCAAATCATGACCGGTAACCTGATAGCAGATGATGCAGCTTTTCATCCGCCTTTATTTCCTTGCTCATAAATTTCCATAATTTGTGTCATTCCCCCTGCCAGTCTGACAATTTTAGCACAGGTGATGTATTTAACTTTGTTCCTGGTGTTAGTTGATGCAGATGAAAGCTTGTTATTATTATACTCTATATTATCTCAGCCATTCTGTTGTGAGAGCTAATAAGCTTTGCTTGCTCATATGAAACTCACTAGCTTCATGTATTGTTTGGAAGTTGCTTGTTCTTTGTTTCACTCTCCTTATATCTCTATTGTGCTACTGTTTTGCCTTTATAACCCCCTACAGAAGTGTATGAAGTTTTTTTTTTTCCTTTCTTTTTTTCTCAAGTATCATTTTACTCTTTGTATTTACCCTGTTCTTAGTGCCTGTTCTGAGTGTCAGACTGTATGATAATATTAGAAGTGATTATAAACATCACAACTTCTATATCATGCTTCTTTCATGTTGTGCACATACACACACATAAAATTATCTAGAAAAATAGAAAAAGTATAGACTATGCAAACCATGCAGAACACAAAAGCCAAGTAAAGCAAATCAAAACTAGTAATCTTCTGGAATTAAGGATTGCCAAGCCAAAGAGTATGAGCTCCTACCTCATAAGGCATAATCAGAAACTCATCATAATTCAGCGCTGCTACTCAATAGACCCAATGGTGCCTCCATTGCCACCCAATCAATGCTGGTCTGAAGGCCCTTGCCGGGTTCATTCCCGCTCCATCAAATACTCCACCAACGAGAAAATTTGCCCCTATTATGGATCCTACAGCCAGTGACGCAACGCTACTGAAAGAACCCTTTCTTGAGTCCATCATTGTTGCATAAACTGTGTAGACTAATTCGAATGTTAACACAATGTCTGATAAGGCTGCATTCGATACTCCATATCATATCATGGTGCCACCCAAAGTCCAACTGATATCTGTAATAATAGAATGTTCAACATTACATAAATAATAAAATTTTAATGTTATTATATTAGTGTATAATTATGTTATATATATTATAAGTCGATTCTTCATATGTCAGCCAACATATAGGTGCTCTCCATAATTATATATTGCAAAACATAAAAAATTATTTAAAGATTTTTATATGCCACCATAAAAATAAAAATAAAAAGGAAAACTTATCCAGACTAGACTTTGTAACTACAGTGGTTTTCATGTAGAGTAGTAACAAATTTCGCTCTGTGAGATGCCATATATATATATATAGATTTCAAATATCATTTACCAGCTGTTCTTTTATTAAATTTTAACTTGATTTTTTTATTTTTATAAATATTTTGCATGGCATGTCATTCAATATTTGATATAAAAAAAATTCTATTATATTTGTAATTTTTTTTAAAAAAAATTAATTGATATATATGTAAATAAAAAATATATATAATAAAAGAAATAAAAAGATGCAAACCATGCCGGCGGTGGAAAGGCGGAGCAAGAGAGACGCAGTGACTGCGCCGAGGAGCTGAGCCACCCAGTAAAGCGCAGCACTCGCGACGGAGATCCGTCCGGTGATCACCATGCTCAACGTCACCGCCGGGTTTACGTGACCACCAGACACGTTCATCGCCACCGTAACGGCCACCGTGACGACAGAGCATGCGCCACCGCCACCACCAGCAACCCACCGGCCGTCCATGTCTCTCTTTCCATCTTCCCTATAAATCCAATTTCATATCATCATATTGCAAATTAGTTTTTCTTTTTCTTCTTTTTTTTTTGGTAATAAGTGAAAATCCCATTTTATTTATATATTTTTTAAATCTCCTTTTTTAAATATTTATTTGCCAATCATTAGTGGCAATTTGCCTCTAGGTTTTGAACTTAATTAGTGAAAATCCAATTTTATTTATTTATTTATTTATTTCTCATTTTTTTAATACTTATTCATCCCCCTTGGTCTATATATTCTGAGACCAAATCCCCTAAAATTAGAAGACGTATAAAATATATGTATCATTACAAAAAAAAAAAAATTCAAATTTTAACTCATAATTTTAATTCAACTTAGGTTGAAAAATAAAAATATATGTAAGTTAAGATATTAATATTTTATTTGTGAATTTTGAATCTTAGCAGAATAATAGCACATTTAATTATATTTGAATTAAAATATTAATTGTTTATCTCTGTACTCAAAATGACTTATCAACTATATGTATATATATATATATTAAAAAGATGGAGCCCCTAACACCATATTTCCAAAATAAAATTTTTTTAACTTACTAAAATTCTAAAAAAAATAAGAACAAATTATTAAGAACGATAAAAAGTAATACAGAAAGAAAGGACAGACCTTTCAAGTGGCGAAGACAAAGATGACAGTGGCGATGAACTCCATGGCGGTGGCGCGGACGATGTCTGAGTGTATGGCGTCGTTAGGGATGATGCTCCGATGAGGTAGCGTTATATATATATATATATATATATATATATATATATATATATATATATATATGCTTCAACGAGAGCTTGAGCTTTATACATAATAATAATAATAATAATAATAATAATAATAATAATAATATAGTTATTAAAAAAACACAAATAATAAAAACACAAATAACAAAATAAAACAAAAGATTTATTAAAAAATTATATTTTAAAAAAGTTAAATAATTGAAAATAAATTGATTTTATAATGTAATTTGAAAGGTGAAGAGTGCAAATTTTTTTAAGAGTTTAATTTTTAAAATTTAAAAAGTGGATTGAGAAATTATGGTGGCCCTCTTTGTCAAATTGGATAAAATATTAAGAAAGTAGCTAAAAAATATTGAAAGCGAAAAGGATATAAAGTGATGTTAGTTTTATGTTTTCCAAAATTATTGTTAAGAAAATCACAAAAAATAAGTTTTAAAATATAGATCCTTTTAATTCAATTTAACAAAATTTCCAATATATATATATAACTTGCAAATGTAAACTAGGCAAATTCCCTCACTCCATTCCTGGGAAGTTTTATAATTTTAGATTGTATTAAAGAAATAATATATATAGACATATAATTTAAAATATATAAAAAAAAATTTAATCAACTACATTGTAGATTTTAAAAACTCAATTTATGGAGTTCCAACATCTCCCATTTTTTATTCATAATATTTATTCTACTTGGACATAATAAACCAATTCAATATTGGCATATATATAGTGGTCCCAAAAAGGAAAACCATAAATATTGAATTGTGTGAGTTTTGAGTATCCAAAAAACACATAAAACCACTGCAATCAATATAAGCAATAAAACAATCAAAATTGTTACACATGATACATAGCATATGTAGCTGGATTCATATCGAAGAATATTGCACATATCCACTCACCAAACCAAAAGTTCAAAATTTGTTTTTTGTTTCACTCAGGATGTACTGTCTCTTTTCAGTCTTTCTTTTGTTGTTGGTTATATTTTCTTTTTTTTTTTTGGCTCTTATTCCTTCTAATTTCTCATTAATCTATTTGTGTAGTTTATCCACTTTATCAAAAAAAAAAAAAATTCAAAATCAATGCATTGAAATGAAGATCTCTTTTGCAGGAACCTTGTTCCGAAAACCTTACTCGCTATTCTTTCAAAGTAAAGGAATGTGCACCAGCTCCGTCTTCCAAGCTACACAAACCAATCTGAATTCAATTAGAAATCCCCACGAAATTAATGGAAAATCAAAACAAAACTAGGTTTTGGTTGAGAAATCACCGTATGAATCAAGGAGAAGACAAAGGAGATAGCGAGAGATGAAGATGCTTACAAAACTCTCTTGGGATGGTGAAGAAGGAGGATTTGATTGGAGCAACGTCGGCGGTCGATCTCCTTCTCGGTGAATGGGTTTGAATTAAAGGATAAAAGATTGTTGAACGGTTTTGAATCAAAGGATAAGGTTTTAATCAAAGGCAAAAACATAATTTACTAGGTCATGATTCACCAATCCTCCCATTTTGTGAATGAGTGTCATTCTCCCTACAAGACCCCTAAATCCTTACTCATTCATCTTCCACGCCCATTACTCCACATCCAAATATAGCTTTTCACTACGTAAGGAATCATCCACTCTGAGGATGTCGATTTTGAATACATGGACGTCCCGGGAAGACTTAGGTATATATAGATATATATTGAACGGATGTAGATTACTCAATAATTTCACATTTACTTTTTTAGTTATAACTTAAGTAATTTAGAAACTCAAAATCAAAGAAGAATTAATTAATGAAAAGTTAGTCCTCTATGTGAGTATATATATGTTATTTTGACAAAGTAAAATAATATAGGTAAAAAAATATGCATATGCGTAGTGTTAATATCTCAACATGTTTATTTCTTTAATCTGTGAAAGCTAAGATTTAAATTCATCTCTTCAGTAAAAATACAAACACCCAATATAGAAAACCCAGTTTTAATTAAACAATTGCTGGTGGGCTATATATTTACTCACATAAATATATGCCAACAAATATAATACTAGTGCATCTTATATATATGTAAACAGATTATATATATATATATATAGTCAATAGCCAGATGAAGTAATTATTTAAAATAATAAATCATGATCGATAATTTTGATTTTGATCTCATCATGATTGTTTTTTTTTTTGGCCAAATATAAATTATTACTTAACTAATAGTTAATTAGTTATAAATTATTAATTAACTGGTTAACCCCGAAAATTAATATAGTGAGAAAAAACAATTACTATAAAGAAAATTTAAACATTTCAAGGGGGTTAAACGTAAAAAGATACGCATCAAAACCCCATTTCCATTCTCCCACCAAAACCTAAAACCCTTTCTCTTCCCTCCCGTTCGATCAAAGAAAGGGTTTTTCTCCGATTGAAATGCTCCTTTGAATCCCCTTGATCTCCATCGATGGCAGCTGCTGCGAAACGCCTCGCAATCTCTTCGAGAATCGCCTCAAAAACAGGTAGAAACTCGATCCTTTCTCTCTGGCTGGTTCTTTGATTCGCAAGGAGAGGTATTTGAGTTTGATTTCATTTTCGACGCATATGTTCTTCTCTGAGTTCTTTGATGGATGAATTGATCTTTTGATCTTGAATCTTGGTGCTAGGGCTTGTTGAGGTGTCTAATGGAACGTATGGATCCAAGTTACGATGCTTTGGGAGCGCCTCAGCTGCTTCAGGTGCTCTCAAAGAAGAGAAGGAATCAAGGAAAATTTCGAAGCTTGAGAGGCGCGCGATGTTGGAGGCTTTTGTAGATCAGTAAGAATCTGTTGGTTTGATTTGAAAACTTCTTCACATTTTGATCACTGGATATCTCATTTGGTAGAAAGATCAAAGTTTGTCCATTTTTTTCCCTGAAAGAGCCACATATCATTGCAAGTGAATCATGCTGTTTATTATTTATAGGTAAATTAGAAAATTGGCTTCCAAAGACTATTGAATCTCAAACCCTTATTGGTTAAAAATCTTTTAGAAGAAAATGATGTTTTTAACTTTCAATGCTTATTTATCATTTTCCATGATTAAGATGATATAGTTTAAAGCTTTAAGAATTTGTTTGTGTTTTATTAGTTAATCTAATGACATCTATCGGACATGCCAACTGCTTTTTTGATGGTTTTTTGTCATAAATAATTGTCTCATGATCTTATGATTGCATGATCCTCTGGTCTTGATGCAGGTATAGGGCATCAAATGCTGGAAGATTCCCTACTGTATCATTTGCTCGAAACCAGATTGGTGGGTCTTATTACTTTGTGAGGCAAATCATTCAAGAATTGGAATTCAACTATAGGATGCCACTTTTAGGCAAGAATAAGAATGGTCAAGTGGGAAAGACACAGCAAGGTGACAATCCAGCTTTGCTTTTGAAGGAAGCTCCTCATCCACCTGATATAGAAGAGGTCTCAAAACTTGTAGTTTCAACAAGCTGTGTATCATACAAAGATATTGATAAAGGATCTGAGATTAGACCAAAGAATAGCTCCATTGTGGATTTGGCAACTGATGAGCTGCTGGTCAGAAAAGAGCCTTCAGTGTCTTCTACTGAAACTGCACCAGTTAAAAAAGCTGTCAAGCATGCATGTAGCCCATCAAAAAAGAAAATTGTGGAATGTACTAAGAATTCTTCTATAAATGGAGTATCATCTTCTGGTACTCAGATGCGAACAGATGAATCCAGGATTAATAGTGTGTCAGGATTGACTAGTGTGAGCTTGCAACATAGTGATCAAGGTAGCAATCCAGCTTTGCTTTTGAAGGAAGTTCCTGGTTTATCAGAAATAGAGGAGGCCTCAAAACCTGTAGCTTCTGCAAGCTTATCGTATAAAAATATTCTTGCAGGATCTGAGATTGGATCAGAGGATAGTGCTATTATTGATTTGGTGATTGATGATGAACATCTGGACAGAAAAGATCCTTCTGTGTCTTCAACTGTTGAAACTGCCTTTGTTAAAAAAGCTGTCAAGCATGTGCGTGGCTCATCAAGAAAGAAAATCATGAAATGTACTAAGGATTCTTCTATAAATGGAGCATCATCTTCTGGCTCTCACATGAGAACGGATAAATCCAGGATTGATAGCATCTCAGGATTGGCTAGGGAGAGCTTGCAACATAGTGACAATGATTCTAAAAGAGATGAGGTACAAAATGTGTCTATCAGCAGCTGTGCTATTACTCTTTAAAGCTATTCTTCAAAACTTTCCATGATAAAAGTCAATCTATCAAGATTTGGTTTCCACCTTTTTTTTTTATTTGTCAGTTATCCTTCAAACATATTTAGAAAAGGTTTCTGTAGCAGCTTTTGCAGTTTATTTTTTCTTTTGATGGATATATGCATTCTGCAGGATAATTCATCGGTGTCTTCGAGGTTGGAGACAACAGTACATATTTTGAATTCATCTCATCGAGACTCAGAAGAGAATGAGGAGCTGATGTCAACTGAACATTTATGTGACAGAAATGAGCCCAAGCGAATTGATCAAGTAGGCAGTCTTGAAGCCCCTGAATCAGAGGAATTTATTGGGTATGTTTTTTGACAATTTGCACTTTGTGAAAGTCCTGTTCTAAAGTCTCAGGTGGCTGATTGCGTATCATCAAGAACTCAAGTTATAACATAATTTTTCAGTTTTGAATTGATTACTGAATTGCGGAAATCATTTATGAGGTTTAAAAACATTATCACTCTCTTCTTGATTCTTTTTGCTTTGGCATTATTCAATCTAAATTTCTCTTAGAAATGCCGCTTCTCAATTTGTCTCTTTGCTTGAATTGCATAGCTGTTCTCTGGAAAAGGCCTTTCTTACTGTAAATATGTTGCTGTGGTTGGCATTCTATAATATCATTCATGTTAGTCTGATGTATAGCTAACCCAATTTTTTTTTTCTTTCTTGCCTTCACAACAATAATTTCCATATCTTCACATGTCATCTTGCACTCTTGTACCATGTCAATTATGAGGCATTCAGGAACTTTGGTACCTTTCGAGTTTGAGAACTTGGCACTTAGGGATGTAATAAGTATACATGCTATGGTCATAATGGATCCTTGTGTTATCTCTCTTTTTTTTTTAGTTTATCCTATATTTATTTTTCCCGGGGTAAGAGAAATTTTCTCTTTATGACCATATGATACTTTTTCGACTTTGAGAACTTGGCACTTAGGTATGTAGTAAGCATACATGCTATGGCTGAGTTGGATCCTTGCCAGTATTTAATCTTGGTTTGTTATGTTATCTCTATTATTATTAGTTTATGCTATAATTATTTTTCCCTGGGTAGGAGAAATATTCTCTTTATATTTTTCATGTTTCCTTCTTCAACTGTTATATAATGTTGTGCATTTGTGTCTCTGTAAGTATGATTTGGTTGTGACGAAGCTTTTCTGGGATTTATTTATTTATTCAGTCGCACACCTAAGAAGGTCGAGATTAGAGAATCTTCACCAGCAAGATCAGATTTATGGGGAAATCTGAAAGCACTTGCCAATAGCTTTGTCAATTTTTGGAGAAAGAAGTAGATATACTTCACATGTCATTCAATAGTCATACTCCAGGCTCGTCATAAGGTGAGTTCTGAGACTTAACTACAAAATACTACTTAAGGTGTCTGCTTAGGAGAAAAGCTCAATCCCCCACAACTAAACACCTTCTACTTTCTGCCTGGTTGGTGACTCTGTTGTTCTGTCTAGATCTTGGTTTTTTTTTCTTTCTTTCTTTTTGTTGTTGTTTTGATTAAAAGGATCAAAACAATAATGACTTTCATAATGATTGAAAGAGGAAACCAACAAGCCGTAGAGGAGATGACAAAATCAAAGCTTGGGGCAGCCTTCTTGGTTTGGTAAAAAAAATTTTCCCAGCCAGTCCAAGATTCATTAAAATCAAAAGTGTTAAATTGAAATGATTATAGACCACGGTTGAAATTGTGTTAACTATTACTATTAGCCGTGGGACATCAAATCCAGTGAAGAGGAGCGCTTGGGGTAAATAACAAAAGTTTGAGAACGCCAAGAGTTTACCCACAATAAATTTAGAAAGATGCAGGTTATCAAAATCCAGGTCCATGTTCAGCGGAGTGGGTTTAAAAGCTATGGGAATTTCAAAACACCATGGGTCATGCATAGCCGAATTCAAATTTGGGTTTGACTGAATTAACCCAAAGGAATGGTTTAATGGCATCAGTAGTTTTGCATAAACTTATGAAAACCCAAGAGCACCCATGAGGAACGCCACAGGACCAGAAATTATTAAAACCATATTTAAAATTGAGGACATCCACAAAGATTTTGTTATTAAAATTTATGTAGCTGAAAACATTCTTGCCCATGGGGGTCAAACAGAATTGAAGTTGAATGAATATTTTGATTCAAAATTTCAAATTAAAGTTTGAACTTCAAAAAAAAAAAGAGACTATAGTTTTACCCCCTATCAAAACATTTACTCTGTGCTTTCTTAATGATTTCTTCCTCACTATGTAAGGTCTGGTTTGTAAGGTCGGTAACACCCCTGACCATATATGCGCGAGTAGCATTTGTTAAAAAAAAAAAAAATTATATGCCTTGGAAAATTTTTCTATATTTAACTATATGCTTTATATACATGACAATCGTTTACCTATATTACTTATCATCGTTCTCATCTACCTCTGTTGTCATTGACCGCGCTCTATTTATTTAGATTTTATAAGTTTCTCTTTTCCCACAAACTAGATTGAACATAAAAAAATACAATGATGTTATGATGAAACAATTCAACATTATGATTACCACAAAGATACTTAAAAACATTTTGCAGGACATGAACAAGAAGATTGAATCAATATAAAAAAAAAATGGACTAGATGGAGAAAAAAGAGATCCCTTTTCATCTGAAAATAAATAAATAAATAAATAACTTCGGATGAATACCTCAGTGGCTTCTGAAACTGGTACAACAAACGTATCTTGCATGATATCTGAACACCAACAATTTATCACATCACACTAGTGATTACTGCAGAAGAAACATCTCACTATCAAATGAAATTTTCACGAATCAATACTATAATGTCAATTCAGTACAAATTTCCATAAGAAATGGCACAACAATTCAACAAATAGCCGATAAAGACTGTAGCCATAAAGAAGAGAAGCAATGTATGCAAGCAGCAAATCAATTATTAGCATGATAAATAACATCATTACAACCTACTGTTGTTGGCTAACTTCTACATAACATCACTTACATTAAACATTGTACTATTGTTTTCCTAATTTTATAACGATCTATAACATTTATTGCATCAGCTTGTAAACATTTCTCGAAATTAAGCATTTCTCAATAGCTCGACTCCAAAGCAGCTTCAGTACCTCATTACTGTCAACATAAGAAGCATTGAGACAGTTATAAATCCTAGCAGTTATTCTCAGTTGATTCTTAACCATGTCATCCAACATCTCAGAGGCCAAAATTGGTTTCCCTGCATTCAAGTAAGCAAAGGCCAGACTGAGATACATGATACTATCTCCTGAAATGTGCTTCTCTTGCATTGACGTTAGTGCTTTTCGTGCCCAAACAACCAAGCCACGTTTACAAAATCTTCGTATAAGCGTCCTGTAGACAGACTTGTCGACACATACACCTTTTCTTATGAGATCGTCAGGGATCCGTAATGCCGCATCTTCATTTTTCTGCTTGCAGTAACCATCCACAAGCCATGAGAAGGTACTGTAATTTGCAGAGTATCCTGCATCACACTAATAATTAGTAAGCCATGAAAGAAGATTCATTTTCTGGTCTGAAACTCTAATAACCACAACACTCAGTATGTTCTTTCTTAATGCATAATGACAAGTTAATTCCATCAATTGATCTTACTAATGTTTAATGGATTAAGTTCTATATATATACACACACATATCAGGTTGAAGTTCATATCAATCATATCACCTCTATAGTGTTTTGACCACACCTGCATTTAGCATGTCAAAGAGAACTTCCTAAGCTTCATCATATTGAAGTTCATATGAATTACAGCATCTCTTAAGCATCTCTAAAGTGTTAAAAACATTAACCATAACCTGCTTTTAGCATTTCAAAGAGAACTTAGCTCATCATATATATCATATACATACATACATACATACATACATATCATGTTGAAGTTCATATGAATTATATCAACTCTAAAGTGTTAAAAACATTAATCATCACCTGCATTTAGCATTTCAAAAAGAACTTCCTTAGCCTCATCCATTTCCTGAACCTTGCAAAACCCATGAATCAGTGCCTTGTAAGTAAATTGATCAAGCGCCAACCCCGACTCCAACATCTTCTTTCTCAGCTTCCATGCAAATCCCATGTTGCCCTTCTTGCAATACGCATTAATCAAAGTATTGCACGTGATGTTATCCGGCTCAACCTTCCTTTCATCCATTTCATTCAAGAGATCATTGGCAGCTTTCATTTTCCCATCCTTACAAAGTTTCCGGATGATAGAATTATACGTCACCACACCGGGATACAACCCTTTCCACTCCATCTCTTCACGCAATTTGAGTGCTTCTTCAAGATCATTCACTCTACAATACCCATCAATAAGCGTAGTATAAGTAACTTGGTTAGGAGCTACACCCTTCATATCCTTAAAAAGCCGGCGAGCTTCACGCATTCTACCTTCTCGACAATACCCATGAACAAGACAATTATAAGTCACGATATCAGGACGAATCCCTTCCCTCTCCATCCTCTCTTGAACACTCAAAGCTTCATAATGCATGCCCTTTTTACAATACAATGCAATCAAAGAATTATACGAGAACAAGTCCGGCGACAAACACTTCCTCCTCATCTCACTCACCAGCTCTTCTGCCTTCCCGACATCACCGGCCTTATAACAAACATGCAACATAACATTAAAAATGTGCGAATTCGGCACGACGCCCACCCGGAGCATTTCATCAAAAACCTTCCACGCACGAGCAGTTAATCTAGCTTTGGCCAACGCATTCAAAAGAGCGGAACAAGCATGAGGTTGGGGCACTAGTCCGTTCAGCCGCATTTGGTCGAACACCTGGAGTGCATCATGAATCATGCTCAACCGAGAGTAGCGCAGCACCAGCCCGCTGAGAATGAGAGCGTTGGAAATGCGGTCAGTGTGGGAGCTCAACAAGGAGCCGAGGACGGTGGGGGAAGAGAGGAGGAATTCTCTGAGAGGCATTTCGTCGAGCAGGTGGCGCGCGGCGGCGGTGAAGTGGCGGTGACGAGTGAGGAGATGGAGCATGGTCCAGGTGGGGAGGAGGGAGAGGTGGTAGCGAGGGATGGATTGGAGGCACCGGAAGAAGCTCCATGAGAGGGATGAGGAGGAGGTGTTGGTGGAGAGATGGAGAAGGATTTGGTTGGCAATGGAGGTGGTGAAGTGGGAGTTGATTTTAGGGTTTGAGAGATTGATCCAATTCCCTTTCACTATGTTTGCACAAACACACTCAATCAAGGCGCTCTCTTTTTTTCTCATTTTTCTTTTTTTTTTTTAATGATTGTTTTTTATTGTGGATTTTATTTATTTATTTATTTATTTATTACTTATTTACTAATAAGGAGAAATAATCAATTTTACATTGTCAGGTGGAAAGGTAAGTGTATGTTTGGGGATGTTTTTCGGATGCAAGTTGATATGAAGTGCAACATCATTGGCCAAATAAATAAATAAATAAATAAATAAATAATAAAGTACATGTGGCATCAACACAGAGAAAGTAAACAAAATTATGTAATTGTTGACGTAGAAAAAAAAAACTATATATATATATATATATATATATATATATATATATGGCACAATAATGTGTGTCAATAGAATTACGTTGGCAACTTTATATAAATAGTTACTTTCAAATGGAAAGAAAGTGGGGATTTGTGTACATATATAAGGATAGAAGAATATTGCCATTGTATTTTATATTTTAAAATTATTGAATCTTTTACCCAAAAAATAAGTTTTTTTTTTAAAACACAACAAAATCCACTAGATATATAGATTGTTTGTTTGCCCAAATTTTCCATGGAAAATTTTTTTTTTTATGTTGTCACATGACCCTATTTTCCATTAAAACAAAGAAAAACTTTTCCTACCTCCACCATGGGAAAAATTTTCCATGAAAAATGTAAAGTGTTATGTGAAAAAATAACATGAGAGGGCTAATTTTTTTCATTTTACAAGAAAAAATTTTGATATTCTAGCTAGAAAATAATCCTAATCAAACGGCTATTTTTCATTTTCCACGAAAAATTTTTCTATGGAAAATTTTTTTTTCCCACCAATTTTCTATGTTGCCAATCAAACACAGACTAATTTCAGCTTATGCAAATAATTTATACAACTCTAAGTTTAATTAATTTCTTGCAAACAAGGGCATCATAGGCTCCAAAAGAAACCAAAGCAAGCTTTGGACACAGATAATCATAGACTCATGAAAACAAAACATAAAACACAACTCTGATTTACTTCCATGATCCTCTTATTTTTATCCACAGCAATAACACAATTTTGTAACATCCATTTTAAAGAGTTATCTGGGCAGAGATTGTTTTAGGAATGGATGCAAATTTATGAATTCACCGGTGGAATCATGTCCAATGCCTTGAGAATGAAGGTGGTAATGAAGGCAACCTCTTGTAGCTTCTCAAATCTGCATCAATCAATCAAAATCAAAATTGCCAACCCTTCGACAAATCTTTACGTAAAATAAATAGTATCACAATGAGAAACCGTCGCCTTTTTTTAATTATTTCAGAAAGGTATATAGCATGAATATAAATATATTTACCTTCCTGATTTTGAGGAGTGTCCTGCAGCTAGTTCACATTTGAACAGAAGAAGATTATCGTCAGTCTTTAATTCCCTCAATTTCGCCACAAACTTAGCAGGCTCCGAGTACAAAACACGGGAATCTATCGCATTTAAGTAAAGAAGTTAAATGATTCCTTTTTAAGTGCAATTCAATATAAGATGGAAGACATCTGCAGTATCTGCTATTATACCATTCAATCCGGCTGTAACAAGAATGTTGGGATAATTTTGTGGTTTTATCTGCATAAGCATGAAAGCAGCAATCATGAGTGCAACTGAGTACCAAGTATCATAATATTTGTCACAAGTAACAAAAAAGAAAAGCCAACATTACATAGAATTGCATAAGGATATCCTTACTGAGCATAACTATTTCATGCAATTTGCATTGTGACTCAAATTAAAGGAATAACCTGCCAACTAATTATTTCTTAAGTTATTCCTCATAATCATATTTAAACTAAGAAAAGAAATGACAATAGCGTAACAACTCCTGACAAAACACAAGCCAAAATGCAATGCCTCCACAACAATTTATGTTACCAAATAATAAAGGATGACCAAATAACAATGTGCTCTAGTTTTCCTGTGGTTACAGTTAAATCCTAAATAGAGGAAGAAAACTCACATTATCAACTGGAGAATAAGACTTCATATAATAATAAAATTCCTCTTGCCTTGGATCACCCCATTCCTGAGCCAAAAAGTTCAATTAAATTAGCCAGCATGGTATTTAGGAGTATAGATAGAACATGGTCAGAAACTAGAACAGAAAAGCTGGCAATTGATAAAGAAAATGCTGAATGTGAGCTAAGAATTTGAGAGAACTTCTGAATTAAAAAAACATGCAGGAAGGGATGTAGTCTGAATGATGACCTCCCACTCAGAGGTAGTCAATGGGATAGTTGGATCAAGCATGGTAGTGACAACATCAACAAATGGAACCCCAGCGACAGCAGCCTTAAATAAATCAGGTCGCATGTTTAAAACAGCACCCATAAGCAAGCCTCCTGCACTTCTCCCTTCTATGCATAATTTCTCTTTCGAGCAATATTTTTTTTCTACTAAATATTCTGCACATGCGATGAAATCGCTGAATGTATTTTTCTTCTTCAACAGCTTCCCATTCTCATACCATTGTCGGCCCATTTCACCACCTCCACGAATGTGTGCAATGGCAAATATAATACCCCTGTCTACCAAAGACAATCTCGATGCCTTGAAACTTGGATCTATGCATACCTGTGTGAGCAAAAGATATTTATCAGCCTCTGAAATGCCGAAATGGGCATAGGATATGTGTCCGCAAGCATCCACAAGATAATTCCAAAACCAGAAACTTCTTGCACTTCATTATAATGTTAACCTTTAGACATGTCTGACTGCTGAGCTAAATTAAAGCTTAGATGCTTCAATAATACCAACAATCACATTTCATTTCTAATGTTGTGGTATTGTTCCAACAGCATAAAAGTAGCCTCACTTACATGTTAAAATCATTGCAAAATATAATGAATTTTACCATAGCCACCAAGTCCATATTATATCCTGGTCTTTCTGATATGTTGGATTATATTATCTACCTTATGTCGGAAACCAGCTTGTGTAAAAGCATTGCATCATAGTAACTTCACATGTGCTAAGCATTATTTTGACAACCATCAATCACCATGTATAGCTCTATTGTCAGCTAATGACATTCTAAGTAAAATAAAATGACTATGATATGGCTAAACAATTTAGGATTCTTCCTAGGACTAATGGGATAATCACAAAATCCTCACATTCTCAAAAAAATAAAACATTATTACAGGCTCCAACCAAATGCCATCCTCATATTTTACAAACTTTCAAGTGCATATCCTGTTCTTAATAGTAAAGGAGATGCCAAATTCTAAAATTACCTCATAAGAACCATAGCCATAAAGCATTAAAGGATCAGAACCATCCAGCTTGATGAGATCCTTCCGATATAGAATAGATATAGGCACTTGAGTACCATCTGAGGCCACTGCCCATTTTCTATCAGTGACGAAGTTAGATGAATCAAAACCACCCAATACCTGAATATAAAAAAGAAGTCTTACAACTGACCTTGCAAAAACAGATGATCATACAAAAGAAAGACTAACAATGATGCCTAAAAGGTTGATAAAATATTCAACATCAAACAAAAGGAGTAACAGTGGTGCCAAATAAAAGAATTATAAAATCAAATCATGCTGATTATTAGGATAGTAGGATCATAAAATTATGTCAAGTCATTATCTTTACTGAAAAACAAGCAAAGTTCGAAAAGAATGCTGCATGGAAAATTATTGGATTAAAAACTTAGATTTGCAAGATTGATGTTAGAAGAATATTTAAGAATAAATTTGAAGTTGACTTTCAGTAACATTCTTACTATATCAAAACAGCCGCTTCTGTAGCTTTCGGTTCTAAACAGAACTTTTTAATGAGCAATAGCACGGAAGCACTTCTTCAAAAATAGGAAGGACAAAAACACATTTTGCGAACTATAGGGACCAAATAAAAACCAAAAACGAGTCAACAAATTACAGATGCAGAGAACTGCAAAATAACATTAAATGTCTTACTGTTTCGATCTTCTTTAAAACAGAAATGCCTTCATTCATATCATAATCATACACAGAATAAGGGGTTCTCAGTGAACTATAACAAAATCGTAGAATGCTTGAAGAGTATTGAGATTCCTCTGGCTCCACAGAGTATACTGGATCAATGAAATCAATTGTTCGTCCAAGCTGAAGACGTCCTAGTGCTTCCCCAACAGGTGGAAGGCCATATATGGTTATCTTAGGTAAACCATTTTCACGTTCATATACAGCAAGATGTTCATTAAAAAGTTGAAAATCCTGTAGTTTCACACTGAAAAGAAGTCAAACCTCATTAATATTATGATGACAATTATGCCACAATTCATGTAATTCATTAAAAGATAGTAATTATAGAATTGATCACCCAACCTGCAAGAAAACAAGAAACAATGCGCCACTGCCTAGGTCTATCCAGTACCAAAATGTTTTGAAAGATTGAACTAACAAAAAAAAGAATTGAAGAATGTAAGACCTCACCAGTACATGGATCCTCAATTTCTCCTAGCATATATAATTTCCTAAATCCGTTGAGAGCACTTCCTTTACAAGTTTCTAGTACTTCGTAGACAATTTAATTTTACAAAAGCAGGAATTTTCCAAGATTGTAAGTTTGTATGTCAATTGTTTAAAAAACAAATTGAGGAATTGCATACATATTTTAATACAATGTAATTGCAGAGTTATTTGTGAAACAATCTAAGAAGTTCTGGTGACTTGGAATGAAAGAGAAGTCCAGTCATGTTCAAAATTTTATTCAAAAGAAGTTACATAATGCACAGCTACTAGGCCGTCACAGTTGTGCTATATAAGGTGAAGAGACAAAAAGAGTTACAGACCTACAAAGTTGTCAAAGATGTGCAACTAATTTTGTTAAGAGTTATCCTAGTCAACGGATCCTCCCCCAATAAGAACATGTAAGCAAATTGAATGGCCAGAAAGAACAAATTTATAAAGAATGGTTAGTCCTTACAAGTAACTATGAAGGCACAAAGATCGGCGTCATATCAGCTACTGAGCGGTCACGGTTCTGCTAAATAAGGTGTAGATACAAAAAGAGTTATAACCAGACTGAGGAGTCAAGGTTGTTCTGTGAAAAAAGAAAAAAGAGAGCTATAGCCAGACCTACAAAATTGCAAAGATGTGCAACTAATTTTTCTGATTAACAATAAAAAAGTTTGAGTCTTTGTCAACAGATCCTCCCCCAACAAGAACATGAGTAAGCTAATAAACAGCCAGTAGGAACAAATTTATAGAGAATGCTTAGTCCTTTAGTAACTACGAAGACACAGATCAGCATCATATCAGCATACCTTTCCCTATGAGGAAGCAGAACTGTAGTTTCCGATACATTGTCAACAGGACAAGCAAGTAATTCAGAATTAAAGAATTCATCACTTCTCCTCTTAATAAAAAAATGGTTCCCACAATGGCTAGCTGCTGTGTCAATGCCATAA